>JAJKFI010000024.1:5120718-5143218 GCA_029204185.1 Lerista edwardsae
ATAATAATAATAATAATAATAATAATAATAATAATAATAATAATAATTTCAACATTAGTTCCTTCTTAAAAAATAAACTTTTAATAAAAGTTCTCCCATCTCGCACAAGTGTGTGGGGAAAAACAGTTTCAGTAAAAGATTAAACTGATTTTGTTCTAAATTAAAAAATTACTAGCCTTGTAAATCAAAATTTCAAGGTTTCATCAAATTTAAGTAATTTATTTAACTTTACTCCATACTGTAGGGAAATGGGGTACCAGTGCCAAGAAGGTACAATGGTTATAATTGTACTCTGATACATTTCAAATGGAAAGCTTTTTGCAGACATAATTTTGGCTTGGAGTGTGGAACACTTTCTTGGCATTGAAAGGGCATTTGATTCATCGGGTGTTTCACAATGTATCACTAAAAAGACCTGGTGATCAGCCAGTTCCCTATAGGGTAATTTTTCCATCCAGATGCAAGTGCTATCAGAGGCCCTCGTCAGCTAAACTAATTATGATCTTGCATTTGCTGATGCCTGCTCACTCTTACGTTCGACATCCCCCATTAATCATCAATTCGAGGAAAATGAATGGAACGCAGAGAAACGAGGGCTGGTAACCTACATGGCTATAAAAATCTAAAATGAGTGCAATAATTTAACAAGATTGGGGAAATGTTTTTCAGTGAGCACAAAGTCAGGCGAACAATTGCCCTTTTAAACCAAGAACACAATTTCATTAGTACAGCAGGTTGTGTTACTTTACGTCAAGGTACTAAAAATCAAGAACATCAACAGGATAATCTCGTGCTCCCACTTCACCAACCTGACACCACTAAATCAGAATCACAATTATGCTACACAATTATGCTCTCCTAACGTGGGGTACAACAAGACCAATCCGTAGCTGATGGCTTTCAAAAGGTCTTTGGATTTAACTATTAAATACTTCTTTATTTTTTTAAATGCCATGTTCTAGTGGTTCTCACACTTTTTAGCACTGGGACCCACTTTTTAGAATGAAAGTCTGTCTAGGACCCAGAGGAAATAATGTCATGGCTGAAAGTGCCGTCATTGTGATGCCAGAGCCTGTTGCTTTCCTGAGAATGCAGCGATAAGTTGGGTTCTTTTTTTATATTTTTAATAAGACAACAACAACAAACAACAAACTAAACAAACTGCATAACAACAAACTAAACAAAAAACTAAATTCAGAATATACAAGTCAAGCGTGGAGTAATAAATCTAAATTACTTACAACCTTTACAATATTTCTCAGCCATTTACCAATAGCAAAGTGAATCAGAAGAAAAAAGCATATTTACAAGCTTGACACAAGCAAAACAACCACACACACTTCTCTCTTTCCAACATCCCATCTCATGTTTTCAATATGGCTGCTCTAGGAGCTTCCTGACCAATTGAAATTGGCTCGTGACCCACTGGTGTGTCCTGACCTACAGTTTGGGAGCCACTGCCCTCTACTGTCAAAACCCTGCAGCAGTTTAAAACAGCAACAGGTGCACAAAAGGTACACTATATGAAAACCTGTAGCCAGACATCAGTTAACAAGCTCACCAAACGAGTAAGTAAAATAATTTAACAAGTAACTGACATTTTGTTTGACTGTCTCAGCTAACTTATTCACAGAAAAGTTAGATGGACTGCCAAAAATATGTTCCTTGGAGATCAATAAAGTTTTCATCAAATAAGTACATTGTTGACCATGTAAGATTAAATGGAAACTATTTTGCATGCCCACCATTTGGATTTGATTGAGGAACATCTCTTTCGTTCCAAATGTTTGAGAAGATGATGACTACTTGCAGTGGCATGTTAAACAGGGTGTAGTCTTAGCCTGAGTTGTTCCATGCTTGCAAAACTCTATGTGTGAAGGTTATTTTGCAGCTTTTTTAAAGCCTGAAATTATCCTGAACTAATAATTTGCAAATAAGCACTCTGCTCCGCTCTAGTTTACAGTTGCCCTGTTGTATCTTGAGGCCAGTATGCCAAATGAGACTAGAGAAAGAACTTATTAAGAATGAGTGTGTGTGTGTGTGTGTGTGTGTGTGTGTGTCTATATATCTATATCCAGTGGTGGGATTCAAATAAATTAACAACCGGTTCTATGTCCTCTCCCAACCTAAAATTAGCAAGCGGCTCTGCAGAATCGGTGAGAACTGGCTGAATTTCACCACTGTCTATATCTATACAGTGCTTATCAATGTGAACAGTGATATACAAAGCATATATAGATACTTAATCCTGAAACCACGGCGCAAGCAGGATGAGCATCCTTTCGCCGCTGGTTCCTGAATTTGGCGTAAGGCCTCATGGCTTTACATGGAGGCCCTCACTTCTGCACCGAGCGTGGCGACCCCCATGCCTGCCTGGCTGCCCCAGGATGCAGCGGTAGCCACCTGGCTACCCGGGTGGTCAAGCACTATAGGATTGGGCCCTAAGATGCTGTATTGATTGAACTACATGGAGACAATAAAGCAGCGCTTCCTGAACTGTGGGTCCATGGCCCACCAGTGGGTCATGACCCAATGATTGATGGTTCAGAAAACTTACAGGGTAGATTAGGCTATGTGCATCAAGGGTTAAACAGCCTGCTACTTGGGGGGGGGGCGGAGAATTTCTGCCCAGTCATCATTACAGCCACAGAGGCTGGAGAGGGTTGGTAAAGTGAAACTTTTTTAAAGTGGGTCCCGATGCTAAAATGTTTGGGAACCATTGCATAAAGGGCTTTTCTTGTTGCATTGTTACCAGTCAATAAAGTTATGTGCCTTCTTTCCGTGCTTTGACTCTTTGGGACCTCAGCTCTTTCTAAAAAGCAATGCAGAGCTAACATCTGTTGCAACCTGTCTCCAAACCATGACAGTATCAGAATTATGCCTATTGCTGGAAGTAATCATACTTGATTATCCGAAAGATTATGTGAAAAATATCGGATGTGGAAATTATTGTGAAACATTTCTGAAAAGAATGAAAATAACTTCCAAATGGAAATAAAAAATTCTAACTCATCCTGTTCTTACATAGAGGATGGATTGTTGAGGAACCGATTAAATTAACCAAGTTCTGAATAGGCAAAACACACAAAGCTTGTTATGTATTCAAAGCTACATGGAAGCTATTTGTTCATTTTTTGTAACACATAGCAAGATAGTTCAGGAAATGCAATGCTTGCTATTGCTTCTTGTATTACAGGTTGAGTATCCCTTATCCGGACTGCTTGAGATGGGAAGGTGTCTGGGATTTTGGAATAATTGCATAAATATCATGAGTAATGCTACCTCTTGATCTTTTTACTGTTACCCATATGGGTGTCTGCTGGCCTCTGGCATTTTTCCACAGTGGCACACATCACAGAGCAGAGAATAGAAAACAGCCTATACATGGGAATGAGCACAAGACCGTCTAGTGTTCACATGACAGAAAGTTTTTTTAAAAGTCTTGGATAAAAATGTCTGGATTTCGGAATAGTCTGGATTTCGAATGTCTGAATAAAGGATATTTTAAGGGCATACAACCTTGTGCATGCCTACTTGGGAGTAAGTCTCATTGTGTTCAATGGGGCTTACTCCCAGGAAAGTGGGTATAGGATTGCATCCCTCAATGTATGTTTTAAATGACATTAAAAATAAATAAATAAATAAATAAATAAATAAATAAATAAATAAATAAATCATTCATTCATTCATTCATTCATTCATTCATTCATTCATTCAACACAATGTTTCCAGGAAAGATTTAAAAAGAAAAGACCATGCCAGATTGAGGATCATAAATTCAGCCAGCAAGAAAATATCATGTCTCAACCATAAATATAAGGCTCTTGAACTTGAAAAGTTATATTTTAATGCTTGAAAGGTCATGCCTGCCTATCCGCAGATTTGTTACCTACTTTTTGACTAACCGTTGATTCTGCACCTGAAGGGTGGGCAGACCTGGAACCTCTGAATGCAACTGGAGCTAAGCAGAGCTCCCCTGAGCTACAGAATACGTATAAAGGCATAAAAGGTAACTATGGGTTTTCCCCCTTGCATTCGGAGGGACTGGGTAGCCTGAAGTGCAGATTTCATTATCTGTGGGTTTTGGCATCCCCGGAAACCCCCTCCCCCCAATTGCCGAGGCACGGCTGTTTATAAACTTATAGAGATTTACGCTGAGAGATAATCTACTATGAGAGTCTCTGTGGATGCTGTGGACCCTGGATGCACAACACATGTGAGATAATCAAAATCTGTAATTGCCCGGCTCAGAATAAATTTGTACACTCAGCTGTATTATGTATTAGGAATCAACCAGCTTTTTCTTGCAGAAGTTCGTCTCTAGCTTGGAATGTAAAAGACACCAAAAGATGTAAACGACGAGGATGTCTTAGGTGTTCACTCCCCTGGCCAATTGATACTTCCCCTGCAATTTTTTTCCCTCACCCTCCAAATTGACCTGTTATGGAGAATTGGGTCTAGTTTTCATTCTTGTACACTCTCTGTGTTCCCGTTAATGTTGTTATGTTAATGTTTTTACTTATTGTGGTTACATTGTATTTTGTTTGTTTTCTGTAAGCTGCCTTGGGCATTTGCTTCGGCATGGGAAAGGTGGGGTATAAGTTATTTAAATAAATAAATGAAGGACAGCAGACTAATTGCCCAAAAGGTGCTTTTTAGGCACTTGTGCAAAAGGTGTTTAACGCTAATCCCGTTACTTTTGCTCAGCTGTTGTTTCTTGCTAGGAATACATGAGCAACGAAGTTAGTATGTTCTTGTGCAAAATTTCTTTAATGTAAAGGTCCTTATTCCCACCGAAATGCATTTCTGTGAATTATATGACTGGGAGAGGTATCAATTTTGGCTTTGATGGTAATTACTCTATTTGAGTCAATTCTAAGACCCCTCTTCCACCTGGGTGGCTTTGCATTTTTGGGAGGGGGAACTGAATTTCAAGCAGCTCTGTGGCATTACTAGTGATGGCAACTACAATTCCTATGTGTCAGGGTGGGGTGTTTTTTTGTTTTTGGTTAAACATCACATAAAAACACAAAACACCACATTTTCGGGGTTAAATTTTCAAATATAACACTGCACAAAACACTGCATTTTGGGGGTTATTTTCCAGAAATAAAAATAGATTACTTTTCCATTTAGAAATAATACTGTGGCTGTATCTGCTGGCACTATATCACCAATTATTGTTTCCCTTTCTTTCTCTCTCTCTCTTTCAACCTGCATATATTCAAGGCTGATTTCCACAGCTGTTGAGTATGGTAGGTGTTATGTATGCAGGAGGATAGCCAGGGGTTAAGCCTGAGCAAGAGGGCTGGAGGGTGGAGCTAATCATCCCTCCAATTAGGAGCCCTAAGCTATATGAATCCTGAAGAGGGGTTGGACTGTTGCCCTTTGTTCTGTTCTGTTCTAACTGTTGCAATAAACATTCAAACTGCACCTGCCTTGTCTGAGTTTATACTGCATGGAACCCCATATATAACAGTAATAACACAACAAAACACCTCAATCACAAACGGCAAAGAAGGTCTTTTGCCTAGGAGCAGCGGTGTTATGCTGCCGGAATGCTGGGCAGGACATCCGGGTGATCGACAGCCCGCCCGTCGCGTTCCAGAGCGTTCCGCCGTTTGCGTAACCAATTACGCCGCTTGCGTACATTATGCAAACGGCGTAACGCTCTGGAATGCAACGGGTGGGCTGTCGATCACCCGGATTTCCCGCCCAGCGTTCCGGCAGCATAACACCGCTGCCTAGGAGCATTCAGCAAACCACAATTGCAGTTAACAGGACCCTGTTAATGCTGGAAGTTTGAGTTCAGCTTTATTCCCCCATGCTTTCCTAGTACCAACAGATTTCCTAGCAGCACCTCCCACCTTCCCCCGCAACATGTTTAACGGAGTCATTGAACAGAAATGAAGGACCTGGATTCCCATCAATGCCACTTGTTACTAATTGGAGTTATCCATGTAAATTTCCTGTACGTGCTTGGGAAAATAAGCCCAAAGGGTCTATAATTGAAACGATATTTCTGCTAAGTCAATCTTTAATTATGTGAATCCTTATAGCCAGTACATTATAATAACACTGCCTGGAGGGACCACTACAGTTAAGGGTCTGTCAGTGTTTCCATTTGAGTTCTGAGGTTGGGGTGTTTAATATATCAGTTGTCTCAAATCACACTGGGCTGAAATTTGGCACACAAATTGTTCAGCACAGATGTGACTTCTTTTTTCTTTTTTCTTTTTTTAAAAAATAAAACTTTATTTAAATCAGTTCAGCTGTTTATAATTTGGAGGAAGGCCAAACATGAAAAATTTCTCACGTTTGTGGATATTTCCCCTCCTCCAAATGTAGAACCAAAGCAGATAAGTTTCCAGGGAAATATCAAATGTATCTAACAGTAAAGCTTCCTGATGCATTAATGCAAATGATAACATTTAGAGATAAGTAAAAGGAAAGGCTTATTTAGCCTGAGCATATGCTATATAATAGTACACAACACTACTTTCAAATGTTTTCAGTGAATAAGAACCATAAGGAAACCATAACGTTGCATAACTAACATCGATATGCAGAAATCTATTCAGATTGTTAATGGTTTTTATATCTGTGACATTTCAAATCGGGAAGCTGCCTAGAGATAGGGTTACTTTTAACAATTGTATAGAAGAGGGAATTTTTGCCAGGTGCAGCTCAACATGTAAGGGTTTAAAAAGCTGCACCAGCCAAAATTCCCTCTTCTATGAAATGGTTAAAAGTATAGGCACTCTGTCCCAGTTTGTAGCTAGTAACCCTACCTATAGGCAGTCAAACCACAGGTCCACTGATGTTAGCTCTGTAGATACTGGAATGCTTTTTAGCCAGTCAGGGTTTCGGACAGGGATTTTTTGCATTCATAACATGGGCTCTACCGATAGTTCCCAAATCTCAAAATTGGTTATCTCTGGCACAGCTAGTGATGGGAACTACAATTCCTATGTGCCAATACAATAAGGTGCACCCAGGTGTTACCTTCAGATTGCCTGTTTCAGAATACGTGTACATACTGATGTTAAGCCTTCAGATCAATTAAACTCTCTCTTCCTTTTAAAGTTAACTTTTTTAAAAAATAGACATAAGCTGTCACATTCTCTTATGAGCTCATTTTGTACAACTTTCTGTTCTCTTGGTCCTCTGGTTTATTTTTGAGAATTTATAAAATCAACTGTGAAATGGGGGCATGCACACTTTGCCACCATTTTCAGTTTCTCTCTCTTTTTTCTTGACACTTACAGGTTACTGAAGTTCACCACCACACATCTGCATTGGCTAAATCACAGTACAAAAGGGGAATATAGACATGACCAGGCAATCACATTTAATTTCTTTGTGCACTTTGACCTGATATGAGTTTGTTCCGGGACACATCAGTAGACAGTATGATGCTAACTGAAAATTCTGGAACGAAACAATTGAAATTGTAGATGTAGAATGAAAGAATATTCAAGTGGTATCTACAGGATTTGCATAGGAAAAGAAAAGAAAGAGAGGTATGTACCAATATTATATAATACTCATAAAGTTACATAAAGGGCTGAGCTGAAAAACATGGATGATTTTTGTGGAATTATCAAAAGACACCCTCCTTTTCAGCAGTCTTCTGGGAATACTACAGGAGAAATGGAAGTGTTTACCTATTCAGGAAGCATTGCGACAAAAGGCTTTGTTTGCCCTCACATTCCTGCCTGATTTGGATAGGTTACATCTATTTGCCATATATGACACCAATTCACAGCCAAAGTTCACTGTGTTCCATCCTAATATCATCATGGAATGATGTCTTTTTGGCTGCAGTGGCAGGCCTGTTGGGGGGTTCAGGGGGTCACAAGGGCTGGAACGGCAGTGGGGCCACAGCTGCTTGCCCACGCATGCTACCGTCAGTGGAGGCGAGCTGTGCAAGCAGCATTCGGCCTGCCTGCCTGCCTGCCTGCCCCTGCTCTGAAAGAGCTCCGAAATGGAGCATGGCGTGGCTGTGCAGGGAGGCACAAAGATGGCAGCGATTGTCGACCCAACCTGGAGCAGAGCTTCTGCTGGGTCGGCCACTGTTTGGCTGTCATCAAGTGGTGGAGTTAACACACCTAATTAAAGAAAACAATTGCCTTCAGATGTGCAGGACAGTAACAGTGTAACCATTCATGCCTGAAGATTTCGGTTCTTAATCCTCCAAGATGGCAATGGTAATATAAGGTTAGCGTCTCCCAAACGTTCTGGTCCCTGGAGCCTTTTACACACCTAAAAAAAGAGTCTCGGGGATTCTGCCTTGCCTGTGCATGCACAGAGTCTCAGGGTGGCCCAGAGAGCTGGCGCAAGCACAGAGTGGCGCAGTGCGGAGTCCAATGCTAAATACAGGCAAAGAACCAGAACAGGAGGGAATGAGGAAAAAGAGCCACAAATAGGGGAGGTTGAAAGGTATAGCTGGACAAACTGGCAGGGGGCAGATGGCAGCAACTTACTGGGTAACTGGGGAGTCCCTGATGGGGTTTCAAGGAGCCCTAGGGCTCCTAGTACAGTGCTTTAGGTACCTTCAGCTCAGTTTTCTCTGGAGACTTTTTTGTTTGGAGGATTATCAATCAATCACTAGTATTTATATACCGCTTTTCAACACAAAGTTCACAAAGCGGTTTACAGGCAAATAATAACATTAAAGTTAAATGGCTCCCTGTCCCAAAAGGGCTCACAATCTAGAAGAATGGAGAACACCACCAGCAACAGCCATGAGAAAGACACTGTGCTGGGGTGAAGAGGGACAATTGCTCTCCCCCTGCTAAATATAAGAGGACACCACTTGAAAAAGTGCCTCTTGCCCAGTTAGCAGGGGTTAACTGCTATTATATTATATTAAATAAGTTGGTTTAATGCAAAAATGCCGATTTGGAGAGCAACCAGTGACCTATTTTTATATAAATGCAGCAAAGGTTATGCATCCAGCCCTCTAAGCAGAAATACCACAAGTATTCTAAGAGATCACAGATAAACAAAGCCCAAAGTATCTAAATATACCTCTAAAGCAATTGTGGGAAATATGATGGAAAAGCTTCCAAAGTTAAGTAGTGGTCCTGAACTAAAACTGTATAGCATCTTAGCATTGGAAACCCCCTTGGTATAACTGGCACCTGGGGCCACTTAAATAGCCTTTCCCATTAGGTAGGTCTGCCTTCAGCATCACTCTTAACAACTTAACTGAATCTCTTTGTTCAGTACAACATGACTTTACTCAAGACTGGGCATGGTGAAAATGCTGATACTCATGTCTATACATGGTTGTCGCAACTGAAGGCTCTGCAAATGGGAATCTTCCACGTCCTTCCGTGTTTGGTGTTTCCATTACACACAATGGGCATTTTCCTCTGAACAGTTGTAAGGACACTGCACATACAAGCAGGGCTGGGCTTACACAAAGGCCTACACTAGGTCCCCCATAGTACCATGACTGCCCTCAGTGACACACTGGGCACTACCACTTGCACTGAAGGTTCAGGTTCAGGAAGATACAGTGGTGGAACCAGCTGAGGCTCTGCCCCAGCCGCGTCGACAATCGCTGCCCCGGTGCTGGCTTCCTGCCCCCGGCAACACCCCTCCCATGCCACACTCCATTTTGAAGTGCTCCGAGCACAGGGGCAGGCTGGTGGGCCCAATACTGCTCACCTTTGCGACTGCGGCAGCTTGAGTGTGTGGGTGAGCGGCGGTGGAACTCTACTGCTGCTCCAGCTCCTGTGACTCCCTGGACCTGCCGCAAGAGGGGTTGACTCAACCCAACCACTTGAGTCCTCCTGATGTACCTCCTGCTCATAGGGCTTCCCACACAAACAATCAAAAATGCTCACACCACAACCAATTAATATATTTTAACCCATCTCTGCCCATGTGCCTTGCTGGCAGCCCCTATATGTTGTGGCAGTGATGGATTTATAATGGCCACGTGTATGCCCACTTGCAGATTCCCTACTCTCCTCCTCTGTAGGCATGTAGCGGGGCAGAGGAAGGGTGTCACGAGGGGTGACATGGGCAATGGGCGCCAACAGTGGTGGGGCTCCAGCAGTGGCGGGGTACCATTGCGCGGATGAACCCGCGGGTTGTTTGGCCCACCCGCCCTCCCTCGGGTCCATTTCACTCAGAAATGGAGCTATTCCGGGTGCAGGGAGGCATGGCTGGGCGACGCACGGGGAGACATGCTGGGGGCATGGTTTCGTCACCCTGCCATAGGTGTGCTCCGGGCTCCGTTCGTCTCTGCACTGTACACTGTACAGCCTACAATGAAAACTGCTTGGTCTTTCACCAAGACAATGTGGTTCTGGAGCAGGCTTGGGAACACATGGGTTCCAATTCCACCTTTAGCCCCAGAGCTCACTGGGTGACCCTCTGGCTAGTCAGAGGTTAACCTGCTATATGGGGGAGATTACTATACAGCAAATCACGTGCATTGCTCTAAGCTCCACAGAGAAAAGATGCAGTAAATAGAAGTAAATAGAGAGTTACCTTAGAAGTTAATTATAATTTCTGCTGTTTAAAAAACCATGATTTGTTTTTGTGATTTATAGGAAATTATGGACTTTTTGCCATGGGAAATAAAAAGCTTTCAAAGCAGCATTCCAAAATGTCGGTAACATTTCCACATTGTATTCTTTAGTTTCTCTGATTTCTTTACTCAGTCAGTCAATGAGTGAAAAGGAAATAAATGCAGGGCACCAGGCGCTGCTACAGAACTCTGATGGGGTGAAAACGCTCAATTGATAATGACAGGAATTGGCAATATTACACAAAATTATTAACATTTCACAAGGCTTATTTTCTCCTTTATTTAGGCCAAAAAGAAAGGAAGGGAAAAAAAGAACAAAAAAGGCACTTGAGTTTTTCCTATTTCGGTCTCGTCCAATTCTGGGCCACACTGAATTTTAAATAAACTATTATTTAATCAAATACAGGCACATTAGTCTCACTCCTGCTGACAACTTCAATTAGAATATTTTTACTTTGGACTGAAAAAAAAGGACTCATGATCTTTATATTGCTGTGGCTTCTGCACAACATCTGGTTACAATTTTTATATACCCAACCATCAAACTCCTATCTCCACGAAACAGTTTATTCAAGATTTGTTTTAATTATCCAGCACTGCAAACTTCATCTGGCTTTTACAAGAAAAGTGCGGAGGATATTTCAATTGAAGCAAGTACGTTTCACTGGGATCAGTAGGGATTGATGGCTGGTATGTAAAGAAAAGCTTTTGGGACAATCTGAACAATTACAAAGAAAGACTTCCTCTCCAATGCCAGGAAACAAGTGCTACGTTCAGTGAATTATATTTTATTCTTCATATTATATCTAAAAATTTTATTCTTTACAGTATGTTTTTGGCTGGTCCATTTCATAATTTCATCTGTTATTGTTTCCATTTAACTCCCACACAGACTCTGACTCTACTTACTGAATTCACTGAGCCTCAACTTCCAAGACAGGGGCTGACAATCTCTAATACAGTGACCCTAAACAGTGGCAATTAATGTTTTTCTTTTTTTAAATGACATTCTGGATTCTCTTTGCCTGCATGGATGCTGGAGAAGAACACACCTAACACAGCTTGGCTTGATGCCTTGCAGCAGTGTAAATGCTAATGACTATTGATTATTTAATGAATTTATATTCTACCTCTCCAAAAAAAGTAGCTGGAGGAAGTTTAAACAAAACAAGTCACAAAACTCATAATAAAGCACGCTTAAAAAGCTAAAACATCATAGCAGCCAATTATTTAAAAAATCCAGTTAAAAGATCCAATGTAAATCAAAAGCCACATTTTCCATGAAGACTTTGACACACTCTAAGTTAACCCTTAAACTTAAACCTTAAGTTAAAAAGCTGAGACATCACCCTGAGGTTTGCATAGTCAAAGTAGTAATGCATGGCTGTGAGACCTGGACCACAAGGAAGGCAGAGGGCCGAAGAATAGATGCTTTCGAATGATGGTGTTGGAGAAGACTCTTGAGAGTCCCCTGGACTGCAAGGAGATCCAATTGGGCAATCCTACAGGAAGTCAAGCCTGATTGCTCCCTGGAAGGACAACTACTGAAGCTGAAGCTCAAATACTTTGGCCACCTCATGAGAAGAGAGGACTCTTTAGAAAAGAGCCTCATGCTGGGAAAGATGGAAGGCAAAAGGAGAAGGGGGCGGCAGAGGATGAGGTGGTTAGATAGTGTCACCAAAGCAATGAACATGAAATTGAGCGACGCTAGTGGAGGACAGGGAGGCCTGGCGTGCTGTGGTCCAGGGGGTTGCGAAGAGTTGGACATGACTTAGCGACTGAACAACAACAAAGTTAACCCTAGAATTTTTCTACTGAAATACATAACTGAAATAACATATATTTCCCCGGTTTATCTATGATTCCATTTCTATCTTCTTCATCTATCATGGGAATATCTAGACCAACAGTTCCCAAACACTCTGGGAGTTTGGGAACAGCTGTAAGTCTTTCTGGGGTAGGGGGAAGGCAGCGACCCGACTCCCAGCATGGCACCACTGCTAGGAATGAAGAGGGCTTTTTAAACTTGCTAATTGGAGTGCTGGCCTTGGGGGGAGGGTGCGGGGGGCCCTGTAGACGCCTTTGCAGGGCTTCCCAAGCACCAGAATCTTTAAAAATGGCAGGCAGGGGAACCAAGAGAAGGGTCTCACTAATTTTATTTACTTATGCATACAATACAATCAATGCACAAGGCACTTCACGTGGGAATTTGGGATCCTGCCTCAAGAAGCTTACAACGTAGATAGTGACACAAGGGAGACCATAGAGGAAGGGAAATGTAAAGAAGGAAAGCAAGTGATTCTTTCAGATTCATACACATAACACTCAGGGCGCAATCCTACCCAGCGCTGGAGTAGGAGCGCCGGCCTATCCAGCACTGGGTAGGTGGAGGCTGGAGCCTCCCTGCCGCAAGAAAGCATGCACTCTCTTACCGTAGGGGAGGCTCCAGCCTCCCCTATGTGCTCCTCGGATCTGCGCTCACTAAAGAGCAGGTGCAGATCCGAGGAGACCACGTGGCTAGAATCAGGGCTGCGCGGCCTCCCTGACGGGCTTAGGAGGTGGCCATATGGCCACCTCCCAAGCCCACCCATGTCACGCCCAAGTCCTGCCTTGCCTCCCTCCCTCTTTCCAATCCCCGTGCTGCCTCGGCACGGAGCCTCCCTCTGATTGGCGCTCCCATGTCAGCGCTAAGGGCGCAGCGTCACCGCAACTCTGTTGCGCTGATGCCGCACAGGGTTTAGGATTGCGCTGCCTGTTACCATGAGTGCGCCAGCATAACGAGGGCCCCACCAATGCAGCAGACCCTCTGATGATCTGTGCCATGGTCCCAGAAAAACGTAGGATACAGCCCTGTATTGGCCATGGTGCATGCATAGCTGGCAAAAACTGGCCATGGTGCATACCTGTGGAGTTCTCAATCAGTAGATGTAAACAGGATGGAAGGAGAATTTGGGTGGCTCTAACTCTCTTCTCTCTACACTGCAGGCAAAACTGTACCTACAGATGAACACCTGGATATGCTGAGAATAATCCAGTGTATACCAGATCATTTTATTTGCATGTTTATTACCATAGTGAAATACTACTGCCAAAAAATTGATACATGCATGTGTATCAATATTTAAGGCAGGTTAAGATAGAGAACAGGGTGGATTTGATTTAAATCAAGTCTATCTAAATCACGATTTAAATCATGATTTGAATCACTAGTACAAAGACTTGATTTAAATCAACTCGATTTAAATCATACTTTTGAAAGAGCAAGTGTCATCTCTGTCCCGCAGCGGCTCCTCCTCTGACCTGCTCACCAACAGACCCATTCACTTTAATGGGGCGGCTGGTGATGCGGCAGTAACACAACAAGGTGAGGGACGTGGCGGGCAGCAGGTGAATGGGTGCCCACTAACAGGTGCTGCCATGATGGATCTGAAATGACAGGTGCTCTTTAACTGTAAGGACTCAATCGTGCTGGTAGTTAGAATCTTTAATATTATTATTTGCAAACAAAACGAAGGTTACCTATTTAGAATAATAAGCTGTCAGGTTAGTAAAGCAGTGATATCAGAACTGATTTTAGGTTAATAGGTTAATCACACATAGTTGGAGAACTACGCAAATTCTTTTAATTAAAACAATAACATTATACTACATATTCTTGTATTTGTTTAAACATGTTTTGTTTTATGATTAATAATCTCATGGTTACTGTGAAATTGTGTGAATGCATCAATGCAGTGCATATTAGCTTGCAGAGCTTGGATTCATTGAATGAGTTTACCAAAAATGTAAATATTGCAGAATATACATCCTCATGCTACATAACTAAGCTCCATTTCATGCTGAATAAACTAAATGATTAATGTAGCTTAAATAGAAAACTATCTTTAGATAGATTTTTACTCCAAAAGCATTTTATTAAAATAAATTTGATAAAAATAAAAAAATGCTATTTAAATAAAAAAAATCCATTTTTTTAATTTTTTTTTAAAAACCATTGATTTTTATCCACCCTGATAAACAACAGGGATGTTAGTCATGTCTCTTTGTTCAACAAAATATACATATCAGCTTTGGCCTTTGGGACAAGAATTATTTGGGCAAAATTAGACTCTCTCTAGAAGCTCAATGACGGCTCATTGTTCAGACAGAAAGATAATTAGCTTCTCTGTTGCCGAGTCAGTGTAAAATATTTGAGGCACAAACATTCTCTATTCCTTTGCACGTGTTCATTGCATATATGGATTAAGTCAAAGTAATGTGGAAACTTAAAACTATTTATTTTATGAGGTAACTATTTTGGAATCCATTAAATGAAATAGTTAAAAAAAAAGGTCTCATTATTCTTGTTCTTCAGGCAGCCAGTGTTTATCATTCCAAGTCAGATGTTTCAAAAGCTTTTGGTGTCCCTCACTGCCCCCCTCCCACAGTTCTTTCCTGAAGTTTTGCTCTGTGGATAATCACTGAGTACTTGGAGCAGAGCTTTGAAACTCAGCCCCATTCATTTGGCTACGGCATTCCCGATTACATTTCTACAGATGTTCAGAAGCAGCCAGCAGGGGGCAAACAGCAAAAATTCAATAAAGAGATTATTGTTATAACATTTTGCCTGGCAGTTTCTCGGACAGATCTGAAATATTTCAAAAGTGCTGCTCCTGTGTTTAATGCTGGAATTTGACGATAAACACAGTTTTGAGATCTCAGGGTCATGTGAACATTTGGATTGGGGAAGATAAAGTGAATTTGTCCCCAAAGTGTTAAATAAAAGTCTTCAATGGGGAAAAAAAAAACCCATTTCAAACCAGATCGGAAAACTCTTCATTAGATATGTTTAAGGGCACAATCCTAACCTTAGGCCGGCACAGTTAGGCCAGCAAGGTTTGGCTGGCACAAGGGACACTGTAAAGTGTGTTTGGACCACTCTCGGAGTCAGGGAGGATGGCGCAAGTCTGTGTGCTGGCTTCTCTGACTCCAACAGTGGTCCAAACATACTTCATGGTGTCCCTTGTGCCGGCCAAACTTTGCTGGCCTAACTGTGCCAGCCTAACCCCAGATTAGGATTGCACTCTATATCGTTTTACAAGGAGAAATGGCTCCCTCCCTTCTCTAGGTATTTTGCAAAGCCCATCCTCATTTCACAAATTAAAATAGAGACCTATCTGTGAGTGCCTTAATTCTCATACCAAGGATCACCAGGACCTCCCCCAAAATGCCATGACACAACGCTGACAGTTGTGCGCCATCTGCTGTGCATTGTGGTCACTTGCTCCACAACAAGGATTCAGAAGCCAAGACGATTCAGAGGCCAGTTTTTTATCAACTTTTTAAAAAATAGTTGCCTTTCAATATATCATTAGTAAGAAAAAATATACCTCACCAGCTGCAGTGTGTGCAATGCTCAATATGGTGCTCTCTTGTTCATATCTATCTATTAATCATAGAGTATTTATATTCCGCTTTTCAACACAAAGTGGTTTACAGGCAAATTGTAATACTGAAGTTAAATGGCTCCCTGTCCCAACAGGGCTCACAATCTAAAAAAATGAAGACCACCACCAGCAACAGCCACTAGAAAAGACACTGCGCAGGGGTGAAGAGGGACAGTTACTCTCCCTCTGCTAAATATAAGAGGAGCACCACTTGAAAAAGTGCCTCTTGCCCAGTTAGCAGGGGTCATACATGCCATTATACATGTATTATTATACCTGAAATATATGTACATGCTATTATAAGCATGCACATTGGAGATATTGATAGATTTGTGAAAAGACAGTTCAAAGAAGCAAGTGGTGACGAAATTTTAGTGCCCTCGCATTCTGAGCACTGCCCACCCTGACTTCTGATCAGTAACTGCACTGAGGAATTGCACCAGCTTGTGTCAGTCAGATGGAGAGCTTGGAACTGAGCCTGTGGCAGGGTGTCGACTGTCGACCAATTATGCATATTCCTTATTGCCTAAAATGCTGACTGTACATTTCTGTACTACTCTGCCTGCACAAAGACTGCATGAGGCCAGTAGCCGATCCTTGTATCATATCTTATCGCAGACTGCTTATATCAAGTTTACCAAACTTAATAGCAGCGCTGCCACGGATTTCCAATGCATAATGAGACATTCATGTTTTCCTCTTTTGCGCTTTGGCAAATGTATCATTAAAGGGACTTACTTCTGAGACACGATGCACAGGTTTGTGTTGCGGGTATTATTAGAAAATATTTGCATATGCTTAATTGGCTAAAAATGGAGAATAAATTGACATTTTTTTCCCTTCCTTATACAAAGATGGAAAAAGATCAACGGGTACAGTCCACTAGGAAGTTCTCCTGTGCAACCACCATTGTAGTATTATTTGTGCATTTCAGTGGGGCTTGTGCAAGAGTACTTCCCTTTGGGTTGCACCAAACATTTGTTGTCAGTTTATATACTTTCTGGATCTGTTTAAATTTTAAAAAATGCAGTATTTTGCAACATTATTAAATTAAAGTATTGTTATGACTTCCCTGATTTACAGAAAGTACAAAAAAAAAAAACCCTGTTGATATATTAAGGTTTTTCTTGTTATTCTACTTTGATAGTAGTTTTGTCTTTTTAAACTGAGTTTACACTTTAAAATGTATGTTTTCATTGCTGTACACTGCTTTGAACTCCTTCTGGTAGAAAATTGCTAAATAGCACGTGTAACTATTGTGTAACAGAACAAAATTGATATTTCAGTGGGAGTCTGTTGCCATTATACTAACAATGAAAATTACCTTTTAAATATGTAACTCCTCAATTGTTCAGTGTTGCAGCATCAAAACAACAGCCCTACCCATTTCAATAGAACCTGCTTGATATATTTGACCTTAGAATTGAAGCTAACCTTTGCAAGCCATGAAACACAAACACAATACATTTATCATAACCTTTGTGTTCCTTCTGTTCCAAGGAGAGCAAAAATTCTGTATGAGAAAAAATGGGCCCGGGTTGGAGGTGGCTCCAACAACAGAGTAAGAAACCCATCTTTTACTACTACAGGGAAGGAGGAAGGGAAGGGCTACAGCTGAATTTGAACAGCTTCAGGCCAGTGATGGCAACCCTATGACACGCGTGTCAAAGCTGACACACCCCAACATTTGGGGTGACGCACCAGCATTCACCAATGCCTGACAAAAACTGAGTTTGTTTTACTCATTTTTCGTTTTTGTAATTATTTGATGCTTCCTTATATAATACACAGCACCATACATGATTAGACTGTATTTTTTGTGGCTGCATTGGCACAGGAATGTTAGTTAGGATGGGGCTGTTAGTGTAATCGAAATCATGGGAACCTCCCCCTCCCCCCCAAGACTCATCCCTTCTTTCCCTTGTGACAAGCAGGACAAAATGCCTGTGCTTGAAAGAGGCAATTATGTGTAAGCTCAAGACAAACAATCCCACTAAGAAACTCATTTGTACGACTTCACCTTTACGGGTCTTGAAGACTAGTTTAGATTTGTACCCATCACAGCTTGAATGAACATGGGTGTGATATTCAGTTCTTACAGTTATGGATGTGATTTCCCTAGCACAGTGGATCACAAACGTTTTAGCACCGAGACCCACTTCTTAGAATGAAAAAAAAAAGTCATTCACTTTTGGGACCCACCGGAAATGATGACATGGCTGGAAGTGCTATCACTATGACACCAGAGCCCGCCACTTTCCTGAGAATGCAGCAATAAGTTGGGTTATTTCACAGTCATTTTCCAATAGCAAAGTGAGTCAGAAATTTTACATACTTAATACAAGCAAAACAACCTCAGAGCACTCCCCGTTTCTAGAATGTTCCCATATTTTCAATATGGCAGCTCTAGGCACAGTTTGGGAACCACTGCCTTAACATATAGAAGATTTGTGAAACAATGCTGTACTTCAAAATGTCAAACATACTTGAGCCTGGTTAAGGCATCGTTAAGGCAGGTTCTACCCATGTCACATGACACCTCTTTTCTCTTTGGAGGATGTATGCAAGGACTTTCAATATGTAGAACACCTGTTTTTCATTTGCAGCATTTAATGTTTCTTTTCTAATCAGTGTCTGCAGCAAAATGAGATGTCGATGTCGGATGCATTAAGATGTTGAAAAAAAGAGCTTCATGCACAGCAAACATTTGATGTACATAGCTCATTGAAACAGACTGGACTTGCATGAAAGAGCATAAAAATCTCATATGTTAACAGAGCATAGGCAAAAGGCATTGTTCTTTATTTTTCCTACATTCCTTACATGATTTTATGTAATAACACAGAGTGCTGAATTCTAGATTTTGTAACATAAAAAGGCAAAAACGTTTTTAAAAGGGCAAGTGAAACAAACACTTAAAGAAGACACAGCTAGCTTTTCAGGCATGTTAACTGTAAAAATAAATTCAATTTCACAAAGTTGTGTGCCAGCACGCAGATGTGTGCCACCCTCCCTGACTCTGAGAATGATCCAAATGTGCTTTTACAGTCCCTTGTGCCAGCCAAGCTTTGCTGGCCTAACTGTGCCGGCCTAACTCCAGGTTAGGATTGCGCCTTCAGTGTGTGTAAACTCCAATAAACAGTATTAGGACAAGCCAGAGAGTTTCCTGCTGTAGAACAAATTCCCGTTCTAGGATGAACACTTGCGTACAAATAACGCAATGTATGCTGTACGTTAATGCTTTGCGTCAGTCTTTTAAAACACGGTACTTTTTTCAAAATCTCTTTGCACTTCAGATAAGTGCCAAAATAGTCATCTGATAAAGATAAACCATGACATAAACATTTCTTAGATAATTGCCTTCACAGATCTGGCTGAGGTCTCATCTCTTCTAATTAGCCTCATTACTACACTTTAAGACAGATTGGCAGTCACTCAGCCTTCTTCTCTTGCCCTGTAAAAAACTATCCCTGACAAACAAATGGACAACACACGGACCCAGAAAGCCAATTCCAGGCAATTCATTGACGAAGCTGGTCATTTTCTGCTGAAGGACAGCGTAAGCTTTTCCGCAGAATCACCGAAAAGGAATGTGCCAAATATATACTGTGCAAGTAATTAATCAAGTGTTGCCCAAAGTGGTGCTTCCAGAACACGCAAAGCAAAATCTATCTGTCCCAGAGCGCAATCCTAACCTGGAGTTTCTAATCCTGGAGTTTCACCGGCACAGTTAGGCCAGCAAAGTTTGGCTGGCACAAGGGCCACCGTAAAGTGCGTTTGGACCACTCTCGGAGTTGGGGAGGATAGTGCGGGTCTGCGTGCTGGCCTCTGTGACTCCGAGAGTGGTCCAAACATACTTTACGGCGTCCCTTGTGCCAGCCAAACTTTGCTGGCCTAACTGAGCTGGGCTAACTCCAGGTTAGAACTGTGCCCCCAAAGTTAGTTAATAAAACTAAATATAAAATAAAAATAAAATAAAAGCTTTTCATCATGCTGGTGTTTCAGTGAAATGTTTTTGGGAGCGTTTGAACAACCAGTTGCATACAACTCAAGCATGGATGAAAACCTAGCTACCAAAAGTTTGAAGGCGAACGAAGAAACAATAAACAAACACATGTCAGTCATAACAAACTGCCCACTCTGAACGCAGCAGTTTCCAACCATCTGACCTTGAGGCTACCCTTCCCACACTGCACTGACTGCTGAGGAGCTCCTGTGTGCCTGCCAAGAAAGCTCTGCTCCCTGTCGAAGAACCTGGGGCATATTTTGAAATGCCAGTTCACAAGCCTGTTTGGACTGACCAGGGCCCTGCACGAATAGACTGTGCATCCTAGGACACATCGAACACACACACGACTGAATGCAAAAGGCAAAGACTGGCAGAGGTAGACAAGCAGTTTTTCACTGAATCTTGCCCTTTCTCATCTTCTCACCAAGGAAGTTGCCACATGCTTTTGAGGAACCCTTGGTGAGGATTCCAAGAAACAGATTCTTGGAATCTTGGAAGCCACTTCTCCCCAAGATCCTCAATTGTGATCAAGAGAACATTGTTCTTACATAGCTATGTTCAGAATCCTTTCATACTTTCCATCAGGGTCCAGTTCTAGGAGATTCTGCATCCTCAGAAATTATTTCATTACTAACAATCCATAGACCCATTTACTGGCCTGTTTTTATATTTAACTTAGCAAGTTCATACTGAATTTGCAGAAAACTAGAAAACCAGCACTATAATATTTTTTGTGCAGTTTTCGTTTTGTATGAAAAGGTAAAGGATAACGTCTTGGAATTTGGGCAGTTGACTGCTATCATGTTGTGAGAAGGAGGAAAAAATATTATAGTGACATTCTAGTAAATGATGCATTGTTGTACAGACATTTAATGTCACCCAAAAGCAAAATCAAATTAGAGAAGGGCCAAATGGGTTTGCCACTTCAACAGCATCAGAAATCAAGATCAATCAATTTTTTCTGTACTGCTTTGAAATGAGTGGATTGAGAGAGAGAGAGAGAGAGAGAGAGAGAGAGAGAGAGAGAGAGAGAGTTCTTTTTCCTTTCCAGTCTGCTGCCCTCCTGCTGTCTAAATATGACCTTTCTTAAGATTTTTATTTTGCTTCTGCATGGGGAAAAGCAAGTGATGCAATCGCAATGGCAATGAAAATCAGGGAAATGGATTTTCTGCACTTTGCAGTTTGGGGAAATTAACAGTCCATTCAGTGTGACTGAAAAATACCCCGAAGGCCAATATTTACTAAGCATGGCGCGCACACACAGGAGCCTTGTTGAAAATCCACAACAAATCTTTCATTGCAAACAAATCCAAAGCCTTCGGAGTGGCTACAACAGTCTGAGTAATGTTGAAGCTGACAGCAAGAAAGCTGTGTTTTTTGTTTTTAAATACAGCCTAAGCAAAATGCCTGTTGGACTTGCACCAAGATTTCCTGATTTCAGTTTCTTCTTATTATTCCTTCCAGCATCTCTCTCTCTCTCTCTCTCTCTCTCTCTCACTCTCTCTCTCTCAGTAGAGAATACTTGGAAGGATGAGCTGCATGAAATGAAGGCCAGGCTGACGCATCTGTAGGGTGCACCTAGTATCCAGACTACCAGTAAACAAAGACTAGCTATTTAAATATGATGAAACAAAGCCATACAAAATTAACAGCTACATTGTAAGCAGACAATCAGTGTGGGGAGAGTGGGTCAAGACATGGATTCCAAAAAGCAGAAAACACAATACTTTCAGTTTTACACATAGCACTTCAAATGATTTTTTTCCAGCTATGCCAATGCAATGAGTGATGAATGACACCCTGTGCTGGAAAAAACAAAGTATTCCAACCCAATGCAGGCACGTCCATGCATTAAATGCCATGTAGGAATGCAATGCTGCCAGTCAAACAGTACAGTATGGATGCATACCACATACTTTCATGTGTGAGTGGGCATGTCTCAGAAGGGCTTCTGAAAGAGGTTTTCTTCAAATCATAACAAGCCAACTTAACAAATCATTTCTGAAATGCACGTTCTTCTTCTTCCTCTTCCAAGGCCCACCTTCCCATCTGTTCCGATGGCCATGTGGACCCTGGAACTGAATTCCAAGCACAGCAAGATGAAATGATCAGTATTCAGAAAGCTTTGTGCATCGGAGGGTCAACTCACAAAACCAAACCAAACCAGGCACTGACTCTTCAAGCCATTGAAATGCTTTTGGGGTTTTTCTTTCTGCTGGTTTATTTTGTGACACTTCTGTGTGCACAGGCACGTACACAACTACTGTCAAACAACACAAGTTACAAAAGGTATTATAAAACAAAAGCACGCAAGCCTTCCAATATGGATTACAAACTAATTTTTATGGAAAATGCATTCCCCCTTCTATTTTTCCCTTTCTTTGACCAATGACCTTGACTTACTTCCACATGGAAATAGCCTTATGAAAATCAAGGAGACCCTGTTCCTCTCTTCTTCCTTGAGCCGCACCTTCTCAGCCTTTGCCCAGCCACAGTGCCGTCTGTGTAGCCGTATT
>JAJKFI010000024.1:5148218-5150070 GCA_029204185.1 Lerista edwardsae
AACGTGGAATTAGGCTGGCACACTTAGGCCAGCAAAGTTCGGTGAGAACAAGGGACACTGTGAAGTATGTTTGGGCCACTCTCTCTGACTCCGAGGCCAGCACACAGAAATGCACCATCCTTCCTGACTCTGAGAGTAATCCAAACGTGCTTTATAGTGGCCCTTGGGCCGGCTAAACTTTGCTGGCCTAACACCAGGTTAGGATTGCGCTCTAATTCAAAGACATTCTTTCCTACAGTATTGTTTACTTTTAAGACGCACTGTGCACATTACACAGTACTGTGTAAGTCAAAAGCTTTTTGGACAGTAACACTTTAGACCAGTGGTTCCCAAACATTTTGGCACTGGGAACCACCTAAAAACAAAGTTTCACTTCACAGAGCTGCTCAAGCCTCTGTGGCTACAATGATGATTGGGCAGCAGTGCTCCCCCACAGTAGCAGGTTGCTTAACCCTTGATGCACACAGCCTAATCTGCCTTGTCAGTTCTGTGATCCACCAAAAAATTGGGTTGGGAGCCACTGGTGGAAACTGCTGCTTTAGACCATAGATGAACGACTGCATTCTTAAATGCTCCAACCCAAACTTAAAAAAAAAAAATGCCTTGCATGTTTCAAGGTAGCAAACCACTTTCAGGGCCTGTTTTACATTGAGGAGCATGACAAATGTGATCTGCTAAGCAGTGTGGGCTTCAGGCTTTGGAAGATCATGCAGTATGCTCAGTGGTGAAATTCAGCCAGTTCTCACCAGTTCTGCAGAACCTGTTGTTAATTTTAGGTTGGGAGAGGGAAGAAAGCTCCTCATCACTGTTATCTGCTTGCTTCTTAGAGACAGAGTTAGTGGATAAGTAAAAAGAAAGGCAATGACAGAAGGATTTCTCTTCCTCATTGCCATTGTTCAGTTACAGACAAATCCCATCCCGCACCAGATACACAGCCAGTCCGCTACAACCTGTGCTCATAGTTGATCTATAAGAATAAAATCACATCATGGTCCAATTTGTGAACTTTTCCCAAGAGCTTCTGTATTCTTTTTTTAAACTTTTTCTTTTCAGTGGATTCCCCTCCCCACTTTTATTGGACCTAATGCAGAATTTGCTCCACTGGGCATGTTGTTTTGACATATTTAATTCCATGAGAGAACACAAACCACTTGGTCTTTCATCAGCCTTTACAGCTACAATATCTGTGCCTGATGACTTCATCTTTTTAAATTCAAGTTGTAGTAAAATCTACAAATGGGATTTTACTGGATAAATGTGCTACGATAAACTAATCACAATCACTGTCATAGTGGTGTAAACAAACAATTGTAGTTTTAAGTTCTAAATGCCTTTTAGTTCAATTCTAGTTTTCGGATACAAATTGTGATGCAATAGATACACTAAGACTTCGGTGAATTGTCTAATGAAGTGAACTCTGCTCTCTGGCACTTGCAAACAATAAGATTCTGCAGCACATTCTAAAGACTCAGAACTTTGAGGACTTTGAGTAACTTGTTCCTACTACTCTAGAATATGTTGGTGAACAAACCATCCCCTTTCCCCTGCATGGTATCTGAAGATGATTTTACATTACATTTTTGCCACGATGGTGATGTCATTAAGGGCGCAATCCTAAACTGAGTTAGGATGGCATAAGGTAAGCCAGCAAAGTTTGGCCAGCACAAGGGCCACCGTAAAGTATGTGAGCCCCCAGGACTCTGAAGAAGGACAGCGCTCTCCCAAGGTGAGAAACAAACCCCTTGCTAGCAAAGGCCCTGCGATCGCCACAGCGCTGTTGCTGCCATCCGAGCAGGGCCACTCCCAATAATAATAATAATAATAATAATAATAATAATAATAATAATAATAA
>JAJKFI010000024.1:5150080-5195272 GCA_029204185.1 Lerista edwardsae
AATAATAATAATAATAATAATAATAATAATAATAATAATAATAATAATAATAATAATAATAATAATAATAATAATAATACTTGGATTTATATACCGCCTTTCTTAGGTCACCAGATTTCTCTAATGACTATAACTCAAGGCGGTTTACATAGGCAGACTTTATTCAGAAACCCGAAGGTTTTTACAATTTTTACAGAAATGTTCTATCTTTCAAGAACTACACACATACAGATGGATCTTTCTGGATTTAGTCCTTCTTTCTGGCCACCCGTTTGTCTTCTTGCTGGCTGATAAACAGCTTCCTTGCTCCCACCAGAGAAGCGGCTGAACTTCGGCACAACTCCCCCTCACACAAGGCAGCCGAAGCTCAGCTGTTAATCAGCCGCCATTAGTAACGTCCTATTTCCTGTTCCCCTGGTGGGTCATGACCCACCAGTTTAGGAAGCACTGGGTTAGACCACTGGTTCCTCTTGCTTCGAATTGTCTCCTGACTGGCAGAAGCTCTCCAGAGTTTTTTCAGATCTACCTGAAACGGGAGATCTTCAGCCTGGAAAATATGTGCTCTGTCCCTTCCTGACCACCAGGGTAGGGTAGGGTCTCAGAACACTCCCAATATTGGATGACATGCCAATGATCACTATGCCATGGAAACATAGTTGCTTTATCACATTTCCATCATGTCACACCATTTGCACAGATTTGCCCACACCCTGAAAAGATATCAGCCCACAAATGTTCTAGGTCCATGAGCACTGAGGTACTGTCAGTCAAACAGTTTGATTATGGAGAAAAGACACATTCCACCCACCGAAGGACATAAATTTTACAGCTTCAGCTGGATTTTTGAAACGTTTGCGACTGATTTGAAAATGTGAATAATGAGAGAACATTAAAGTGATACAAAGAAGCTGTAAAGAACCATTACAATGCAATGATAATTATACTGTGTAATAACATTTAAACGGGCAAGTGTTTTAAGGGCTTTGCATACAGAAACCAGATTGCTTACATCCATCACAATTATACATACATCACAGACAAGGATTCTTCTGTACATTTATAATTGGGGGAAAGAATGGGATCCTTTTTTAATTTTTTGAAATACAAAAGGAGATAACGGCATACGATCATTTCAGGTGTTCTTGGGCTTTCTTTTTCTGCTTTAAAACCCTCTCCATTTGAAACAAATGCAATTAAATACTTCTGTCGCTATTCTGATTCTTTTGAAGAGTGACACTTCAGTGTTGCTAACATACCTATTTTTAAGAGATTTTCTATATTACACCTGAGCAATTAAAACTTTTTTTTAAAAAGAGCAGCCCACAGTAATTTAAGTAAAATACAAAATTACATACACCTGCCAATGCTACTGCATTCTCAATCAGCTCCATCAGCTTCCTTCTCTTAAAGGAAGCATAATATTGGAATTATCAGATGTATCAGTTATGTCTTTCTTTTTCCTTATTGTCTCCTATTGGTCAGGAATCTGGCTCACTTGGTGTCAGACCCTGCTCTTAATGAATCAGAAGCAGAGCAGAAACAAAGATGAGGCAGAGGAGGTGGCCTGTGGTTAACAAGCTTCCCAGCTTTTCTTGCCGATCTCTCTGGAGAGGTTGTTGTTGGTTCACAGGCTGAATTGCTGGCCTGACATACCTTCAGGTACCACTCACTCCAGGATTCAATCCTGACATTAGGAGAGTGGTACAGAAGGCATGTGGGGTCACAAAGGGACAACATAACAGAGGCTTTACATTGGAAGGGGTGGCAGTTTGATCTCCCCTGCCTTCAGTTAGCTCTCCAGAGGACCATTAAACATGATTTCCGGTTTTCCGACGAAGATAGGAAGTGATGTTTAAAAGCCCGTTGGAGGTTTCAGAATGCCTTTGGGGGGCTAGACAGTGTTGTGCAAGGCTCTGGAGGCTTCAGGTGGGTCAGGGGCAGCATTTTCCATGAGGGGTGGCGGGACTCTGCAGTCTTGGCCGTAGGGGGCAAATGAGCCAGGATCATGACTGCAACATAATATGGCTGAAAGAATCACATAACTGAAACATGTGGCTGCAAGGGACTCAAGTCAAGTGGGTAGTTGCATTTTACTATGTTTGAATCTTTGAAAGAAAGAAAAAAACCTCCTAAATATTGGCATTTTTTTCCCCAAGGGGTAAATGGGAGGGCAAATGGTTCCTGATTCCAATGTTCCAAGAGAGTTAAATGGTTCCTGATTGCTTCAGTAACTGGGCTGGTACTCCTTGCTTTGCCATACTGTGGCAATGAAACTGGCATACTACAGCAGTACGGGCAGCATTGACTCAGATACACATTTAGGTGTGAATGGAAATGCTCATCTTACTGAGGATTTGATCTATTGACACTACAGTGCTCTTAATGGACGTGTGTTTGCAAGATGTGCATCCATAGTAGGCACATTTTCACAAGGGCTTCACTTGCCCAGATGCTTTTATGTTCCCTTCACAAAAGAACAATTGACTGATTCTGTGGCGCTGTTATGTCATCACTTTCACTATGTGATCCCTGTGATTGGTGAGATCACATGGTGAAAAGATAAGAGGAAGCCCTGTTTCTCTCAAACATGTTTCTCGAACATGCTGGAGGAAAGATACAGTCTTCTCACATTAGAGAATAACTAGATCAAACTGCAAGAGAGATGCCGGTTGGAGATCAGGAAGAAGTTCTTGATGGTGAGGGCGGTTCAGCAATGGAACAGATTGCCGAGGGAGATGCTGGATTCTCCCTGACTGGAGATAAACAAGCAGAGGCAAGGACATCACAAACAGGAGGAAGATGCAGGACTGCTGCCTTTTACTGGCGCCAGACATGTGCTGTAACACTTCACCCTGCTAATCCTGTGCTGTTAATAAACCAGGTTGAGCGTTCTAATATTTTTAACCTGGAACTAGTAGCACATCCAATTAAAATGAGCCATTTTAAGGGCGCTATCAAAGGCATGTTTACTCAGAAGTAAGTCCCTTGTCACTCAGCGTGGCTTACTTCTAAGTATGCTTAGAA
Organism: Lerista edwardsae; assembly: GCA_029204185.1. Taxonomy (NCBI): domain Eukaryota; kingdom Metazoa; phylum Chordata; class Lepidosauria; order Squamata; family Scincidae; genus Lerista; species Lerista edwardsae. The sequence goes on from JAJKFI010000024.1 coordinate 5,153,105, forward strand.
TTGCACTGTTTAAAAGGTTCTGGAAAAAAAAACCCTGAAAGAAATAAGACAATTGCAATTCCATTCCATTTTTTTTTTTCAGGACCAAGACCATCAGGAATTCAATGGTACTGCTCACTGAGTAGCTCATTAGTCCAATGTGTTCTGCAATCACAAATCATTCCAAGTAATACTGTATATGTTCTAAAAAGGGTTAGGTTTTTTTTTTTTTTAAAGCATTATAAATGTCACATTTACTTCCAGCTGGAAGTGTGCAACAATGTGTGACAATACTGTATAAAATGTTGAAACACGCTCTCCTTTTGTTTTACTTTACTCATTTTTGTAATACAACCCTGGTTACTGGAAAATGCCTTACAGCTTTATTCAAAACACATGTTCAGAAAAAAATCTGAATGAAAAGAGAGAGAGAAAAAACTCTTTGACTCTTTCTGGAACATCTAACCAATATATCATTGGTGTGTGTTGCATTTTTTCTTCTTGTCAGGACCACTTTTATGTCTTTAAGATTTATTTAAACTAGTTTATTATATAATGAAGCTTGTCAGATCATAAGAACAAAGTCAAACAATATGCTCTGTATCAAAGTGCAATGTTTAACATAGAGGTTTAAGTATACATATCAAGTGCAATGCAATCAGGCAAACTTTAATCGAAAAATGCAAATGGTTCAGATTATTAGGGCCACATCTGTCCTTTGAAGCACAATTTAGGATGTTTATCAAAAGCTACAAGTAATTATATTATTCTCTCACACAGAACATATCTGAGCCACAGATTTCTTAGTCTGAAATCTTTTGATTTTAATCCCATGGTCTCACATGGACCCATAAGAGCCAAATAAATGCAACGTTAAAAACCTCTGCCCTTTAGCCCATTAGGGATTGCTTGTAATAAGATAATGGAACAATACTGGGGTTAAAACAACAACAACACTACCAACTAACAACTGTTGAAGTTTTCAGTTGAAAAGTCAAAATGAGGCTGTAGCTAACTTGCCATCTGGATTTGTGGCGATTTCCAACCTGTCTACAAGGCAGCCTACACGGAAAAGGTAATGCTCATCCGGCTGAGAAGCTATTATGGAATGTGTGACTGTAGCAAAAATATGGACTTGCATATGATTGCACATGGCATAGGACTTATTTTGCTATGAGTACACATTTATATCCCATGTTGCTTCTCTACAATTAGCATGTACTTCTTCTTTCATATTCCCAAACTAGAACTTCAACTGGAACGAGTCTTTACAGTAGATCTTAAAAAAAGAAAAGCAAACAAACACTTCCGTAAAAAAGGGTACGAGCCTTTTCACTCGCTACAAAACATATAATATAAATTATCTTTGACTTGCTTATGAAGTCTTGACTTTGACTTGATTATCAAGCTAGACCATTTTAACTGCAAGATACCTATAAATATCTACCAATGCAATGCACAACCTCTTTTTAAAAATAATTTCATACTATCCGTGGGAATATGTAATTTACAGGCAGATCCAACAGCAGTATGTAGGCTAATATTTTTTATTACACGCACTAGAACTGAATGAAACACTCAAGCTATTGGATTCATTAAAAACTAATTCTTTTGCCAAAAAAACAAGGGGGGAGATGGGGGTGGGAAGGGGAGATCTTTTATGAGTTCCTGGAAGCGTATGTGTTATACTTAGTCCTTGTGAGTAAAATAAAAAGCAATTCACTCCAAAGTTCACATTCATTAAACCATTTTTTTTAAAAGCTTGTAATACTGTGTTAACTATCAAGTGGGAAGATGCTAACCAAACGTAGCTGCAGATCAGGGCTTACAAACTACATAGCAACGTGTGCTATTAGTGATACATAGTTAAACCACTTCGCTTGCAGCTTACCTCTCAAAGTATCTTCAAGAAGGCACATTTTAACACCGCTGGATTCAGACTGCAATCCTAACCTGTGGTTAGGATGGCACAGTTAGGCCAGCAATGTTTGGCCGGCACAAGGGACACCATAAAGTATGTTTGGACCACACTCAGAGTCAGAGAGGACAGCACACAGACACGTGGCATTTGGAGAGTGTTCCAAATGCACTTTATGGTGGCCCTTGTGCCGGTCAAACTTTGCTGGCCTAACTGTGCTTGCCTAACTCCAGGATAGGATTGCGTACTCAGTAAGTGGGGGGGGGGGAACTATCTTGCAAAACAGAAGGCCATTTCTGCTGCCTACCATTGTTTTCTTAACTCACACTATCCCTTGGAAAATTACCATGTCATCTTGTAATTTGGTTCAGAGGGGAATTCTGGGGGAAAAAAGGGTGATTGTCTGCCAGTCACCCAAAGGACACCACTATTGATAAAAAGGCCCCCATTCTCCCTCCTTCCTTCCCCCATCACTGACTGACCTTTCTGCTCAAGCCGAACATACATACATGTGATAGCATTTGCTATCCCTTTTCTCCCTTCCTCCACTATATTTCTTGAGTTGCCCATGGTGGTGGCAACAACCTGCCTATTTGTTGCTTATCAAATCATATAAAGCACTATGCTTTACACCAATTGTGTGTAATAACAACAACACCATTTGACGCTAGTTTTCCATCAGTGGTTATTCAACTGGAATTCAGGACTATAAACTACGTATCAATCAGTGCAAGAAGAGAAACTAATCCTGCAAGCCTATACGCATTTTTCTGGAAGTAAGTTTAACTGAAAACAATAGGATGTACTTCACAGTCAACATAAACAGACTTGTATTGTAACTGAACAACAAAAATATTATTAATTAATTTTTATCCTGCCTTTCTGCCTCATGGGCACCCAAGGCGGCTTACAATATTAAAATTTCACATAACCCCCCCCCCACAAAGTATAACAAATTAAGACAATGTTAAAAAACAATATTAAAACAGTTAAAAATTTAAAATGAGCAAGCCCCATGGATCCCATAATTACAGTTTGATAAAATGTAAAATGTAAGATAAAAAATGTAAAAATGCCAGCCAGCCTGTCAACAAATGAAAATATGAATCATACCAAACTCCAGTCATAAACACAAATGTCAAATATCAGGTCCTTCAATCAAGCGCTAAGGATAGAATGCTAATAGATCAATTAAAATACCAAGGGCCAATGGATTGTGGAAACATTTGTCTCTCTCTGTATCTCCTTTCTTCTACATTGGAGTGGAGCTAAAATATAGAACATTTTCTGACATTACATCAGGATAAACCTGAGTGCAGATCCTCTAAAATCCACCTTTCTTCCATACTGATGATGGTACTTTTCTTCCAGCGCTTTTTGCTCTGCAATCAAGATAGATTACTTTAGGGACGGGGCCCCAACTTGAGAGGGGCACCAAGCTTTTCTGTTTATTTAAAAGTGTCTACAAGGCTTAGTGCAACTTTGATGCGGTCTGCATACATGGTTTATCCTGGCCATATAAGACAATACATTTGCATGTACGGATCTGCAAGTGTGTATTTATTCATGCCACTCATATGCAAATAAAACAGTTTTCGCTCCTTTAATCTTAAAGAATTGATTTTTATCTGCTTATAAATGGCATGAATAAATACTGAGTTACAAATCCATACATGCAGACATATCATTTTATATGTCAGGGATAAATCATGCATGCATACCATGCGTCAACTCTGCATCAAAGTTGCAAGCGCAATTTTAAACAACTTGGTATTCAAAAGTTGAACAAACGGAAGGGTGGTGGGGGCTGAAGACAGTGTTTGATTTGGACACAATTTGGTACCAGAACCTGCTCCAGCAGATGAAGCAGATCAGGTTGCCAGGCAAGGCACGTTGATAGATGGTGTCTTGGACCATAAATTCCTATCCTGACAGAGGCTCCTTTACTTCTAAGAACTCCTTGCAACAGGGAGTCATTTTAGTCCATGATAACAGAAGAGCATCCAATGCCGTATTTTTCCTGTGACACAGCCGTTAAAGGCACAAAAGCTTCTGTCAGGAAAAGTGTTGGGGATTTTACATAAACATGGTTTAAAGCTTAATTTTTGCTTGGTTTGGCTGGTGAGAGCGCTGTTCATAATGGTTAGTTGGCTAAATATTCAACAACTTAAAATAATTTGACATGGTTCGTTTGTACTCCTGTGTGAATTTCACTCCAATACTGAAATGGAGAAATAATAAAATACAGAAATAAACCTGATTGAGTTACTTGTCTAATGTTTAAAATCCCGAATAGCAAATAAAAGGAATCAGAGCAATCCTATGCATGCTGATTCAGAAATGGATTTCACTATACTCCACAGGACTGACTCTCTAAGCTAGTTCATTTAGGATTATAGCCTCAGCCAGCTTTCTAAAGTTTGCCACATTATAAATAATTATGTGCAGCGGTGTCATGCAGCCGGAACGCTGGGCGGGAGGAACAGGTGAGCGGCAGCCCGCCCATTGCGTACCGCTACGGTTTGCCGTCTTCCCCGCCCCAGCGAACCGGAACGGAATGCAACGGGCGGGCTGCCGCTCACCCGTTCCTCCCGCCCAGTGTTCCGGCTGCATGACGCCGCTGATTATGTGGCAAAGACCTGAGGGGAGACTTCCCTCTGGTCCACCCTGCACTTACCTGACCGGCCCCACATGTGCACCAGTGATTTTCTGACACACCCCTTTCCTACCCTTGTGGCTTTATTTGTTGCATTTTGAACTCCTTATTAAGGACAATATTAATTGCCATTAATTGGAAAGGACTTTAACCCTAGACTACCAGAATTGGCCTATGGCAGTGGCTCCCAAACCTTTTCGACAGGCAGCTCCCTTGACCTACTGGACCATTGGCCATGGCTCCCCATTAGGACTACAATCCTACACATTGTATAGGGCGACTGGTTTTCTGTGAGGATTCTGCAGCACCCCTGGCTGGTTTTCATGGCTCCCTGGGAACAGCACACAGTTTGGGAACCACCGTCCTGGGGTAACAATGTGTTCACATTCCTCATCTATCTATATATATAAAGAAGAGCCTGGGTGTGTGTGTATGTATGTATGTATGTATGTCTCGCATAGGCTCTGCAACGCCTGGAGCGATCGCCACGAAACTCGGCACGCATACACCTTGCGGCCTGGCGACAAACACTGCGGGGGTCAGGCCCCCCTAGCGCCCCCCGGGGGTGGGGATACGCGGGGGTCCCCGCATGAAAACAGTCAAAAACGGCCAAAATCGGCGTCAAATCCACAGTTTCCGGGGTCGCCGAGATGAGCGGTGATGCCCCTGATGCCATTGGAGTCCGGGTTCAGCCCCCCCCTTGACATGGGGGGCAAGAAGGGGTTTGAAACAAAACGTCCGCATGCCCCGCTGGAACGCCTGGACCGATTGGCACCAAACTCAGCATGCGGAAGCCTAGCGGCCTGACCACAAACACTGCGGGGGTTGGGGGCCCCTAGCACCCCCGGGGGTGGGGGTACGCGGGGGTCCCCGCGTGAAAACGGTCAAAACTGGCCAATATTGGCATCAAATCCACAGTTTCCGGGGTCACCGAGATAAGCGGTGATGCTCCCAACGCTGTTGGAGTCCGGGTTCAGCCCCCCTCGACATGGGGGGCAAGAAGGGGTGCGAAACAAAACGTCTGCCGTGCCCCGCTGTGATGCCTGGACCGATTGGCACCAAACTCGGCATGCGGAAGCCTAGTGGCCTGGCCACAAACACTGCATGGGTCGGGGCCCCCTAGCACCCCCGGGGGTGGGGGTACGCAGGGGTCCCCGCGTGAAAATGGTCAAAAATGGCCAAAAATGGCATCAAATCCATAGTTTCCGGGGTCGCCGGGATGAGCGTCAACGCTCCCGACGCCATTCGAGTCTGCGTTCGCCCCCGCTTGGCGTGGGGTGCAAGAAGGGGTGCAAAACAAAATGTCCGCCATGCCCTGCTGGAATACCTGGACTGATCGACACGAAACTTGGCACGCATACACCTTGTGGCCTGGCAACAAACACTGCGGGGGTCAGACCCCCCTAGCGCCCCTGGGGGTAGGGGTACGCAGGGGTCCCCACATGAAGACGGCCGAAAACGGCCGAAATCGGCGTTGAGTCCATAGTTTCCGGGGTCACCGAGACAAGCGGTGACACTCCTGACGCCGGTGGAGTCCAGGTTCAGCCCCCCCTCGGTGTGGGGGGCAGGAAGGGGTGCAAAACACAGCGTCCGCCATGCCCTGCTGGAACGCCTGGACCGATTTGCACCAAACTCGGCATGCGGAAGCCTAGCGGCCTGGCCACAAACACTGCGGGGATCGGTGCCCCCTAGCACCCCCAGGGGCAGGGGTGTGCAGGGGGCCCCACGCGAAGACGGCCGAAAACGGCCGAAAACGGCATCGACTCCGTAGTTTCCAGGGTCGCCGAGACGAGTGCCGACATTCCTGACGCCAGTGGAGTCCGGGTTCAGGCCCCCCTCGGCACGGGGGGCCAGAACGGGTGCGAAATAAAACGCCCGCCATGTCCTGCTGGAACGCCTGGAGCGATGCGCACCAAACCTGGCACACGTGTGCCTTGCAGTCTGGCGACAAACACTGCAGGGGTCAGGCCCCCCTGGCGCCCCCAGGGATGGGGGTATATGGGGGTCCCCACGTGAAAACAGTCGAAAATGGCCGAAATCGGCATCGAATGTGTGGTTTCTGGGGTTGCCGGGGCGAGCGGCGACGCTCCCAACACCATTGGAGTCCAGGTTCAGCCCCCCTCAGTGTGGGGGGGGCGAGAAGGGGTGCAAAACACAGCGTCCGCCATGCCCTGCTGTGACGCCTGCAACGATTGGTGCCAGACGCAGCACGCACGTGCCTTGCGGCCTGGCGACAAACACTGCAGGGGTCAGCCCCCCCCTAGCGCCCCTGGGGGTGGGAGTGTGTGGGGCCCCAGTGTGAGAACGGTCGAAAACGGATGAAATCGGCGTCGGATCCGTAGTTTCTGGGGTCGCTGAAGCGAGTGGCAATGCTCCTGACACGGTTGGAGTCTGGGTTCGGCCCCCGTCAGCATGGGGGGTGAGAAGGGGTGCAAAACTCAAACTCTGGAAGATCATTTTGTTACCCGGGCAACGCCGGGTAACAAAAAGCTAGTAACAAAATAAACCAGTTGCCACACACCGCAATCTCCTGTTACTGCCATTAACTATTTGTTACCGCTTGCTCATGCGTGCTGAACTTGGACAGGCATGCTGGTGGAGGAGCAACAGGATTAACACCCTGCTTCCCTGACCCCTTGGTCACCCTGCCTTAGGGAGAGGGAATGAGAGGCCAGCCCACTCTGGGACAGCTCCTGCCTCTGGCAAGGGGGCCAGGGGTTGAACAGTGTACGTCACCAGCTTGTCATACTTTGACTGCCACCTCAGATTACTCCTGGCAGATGTGCAGAAATATAACATTGGCAGCAGTAAGCTGGCATTAGCCCTCACATATGTCAAAAGCTAGGCTCCCCTGCCTATGGACATTGCAGCAAGCAATACGGATGTGGCCTTTGTAACCAATATCCATGTGTCTGCAAGCCATTTCTCCTGTCTTGCATCAGTCACCACTGCAGGTACCACATGCATACCTTTGTGTGTGTTTCAATACGAACACTGAGATCAGCCACAGACAGCCCTCCATATAGCACGCAGAAAGAAAGGACAACTTTTCAAACAGTTCCTAATCAACTTTCCGATCCTAATCAACTTTCCCAGCACCAATGCAACTGCAACACAGCCCCAAGGAAGGGAACAAACTCTGTGACTGCCTGCCCAACCCAGAAATCTGCATGCGGCCTGTTGGCACTGAGTCTGGATCAATGAGCTCTGAGGAAAGGAGGAAGATAATCCACATTATAGCCAGCCTTTTACTTTTATTGACCAGATATACTGTTCTTTCCCCCAGCACACATTATCTATCACTCCTAATTAGCAACTACACAAGAAACCAACTAGGTTCAAGAATGTATTAATGAATGTTTTTATGTCTTAAGTCCCAGTTATTATCATCCCTGTACATCCACAAGCTGACAAAGGACGACATTTTGCTGCACAAAAGGGGCAGTACAGGCTATGCATGATTCATGTAACTCCCATTAATATTTAAGTACATGTGGTTCAGAGGAGCAACCTGGAATGAGCTGCTGTTTTTTAAAACCACCTGCTCTAAAGACTTAATTCATTTTTCAGTGATGATCTGAAAAGCTACTTTGCAAATATTCCTGCTAACTATGCCCATGTAAAACTGCACTAAGCCATGGCATTAACTGAGCTAAGAATATCAAAATATACATAAAAACAACAACCAAATATACTGGAACAATGAAAAGAGAGATAACCAAAGCATCAGAAAGATATCAGGCCAGAAGAACCAAAACTAGAACAGAAAATCAAGTCCTTTTCCAAAAAGTCCATGGGAATTACAGTAAATAATCATACTGTTCTTATCATGGGCTGGTTCACACCGTGCAGCAGAGCTGGCACATCCTCCGCTGCATGCTATGGGCTGGTGGGGGACCAGGCCATCAGGGAAAGTTATGTAAAAAAAACCCTGCCCTGCCATGGTCCCCACTGGACCAACTCAGATTTGCATCGGCTCTTCGGCAAGTTGACCAATTTATATATTTATATATTTGCTGCACAGTAGCCTGCCAGAGAGAAAGCAAGAGAGTTTCAGAAAAAACATCTACTTCTGCTTCATTGACTATGCCAAAGCCTTTGATTGTGTGCATCACAGCAAACTGTGGCAAGTTCTTGAAGAGATGGGAGTACCAGACCACCTTATCTGTATTCTGAGAAACCTGTATGCGGGCCAGGAAGCAACAGTTAGAACTGGACATGGAACAACTGATTGGTTTCAAATTGGGAAAGGAGTACGACAAGGCTGTATACCGTCACCCTGCTTATTTAACTTATATGCAGAGTACATCATGAGGAAGGCTGGGCTGGATGATACACAAGCTGGAATCAAGATTGCTGGGAGAAATATCACCAACCTCAGATATGCAGACGACACCACTCTAATGGCAGAAAGTGAGGAAGACCTAAAGAACCTTTTGATGAGGGTAAAAGAGTAAAGTGCAAAAATTGGTTTGAAACTTAACATTAAAAAAACTAAGCTCATGGCAACCACTCCCATCACTTCCTGGCAAATAGAAGGGGAAGAAATGGAAGCAGTGACAGACTTTATTTTCCTGGGCTCCAAGATCACCGCAGATGGTGACTGCAGCCATGAAATTAAAAGACGTTTACTCCTTGGGAGGAAAGCTATGGCAAACCTAGACAACTTAATCAAAAGCCGAGACATCACCCTGCCAACAAAGGTTCGCATAGTCAAAGCGATGGTTTTCCAGTAGCAATGTATGGATGTGAGACCTGGACCATAAGGAAGGGAGAGCGCCGAAGAATAGATGCTTTCAAATTATGGTGTTGGAGAAGACTCTTGAGAGTCCCCTGGACTGCAAGGAGATCCAATCGGTCAATCCTCCAGGAAGTCAAGCCTGATTGCTCCCTGGAAGGACAAATCCTGAAGCTGAAGCTCAACTACTTTGGCCACCTCATGAGAAGAGAGGACTCTTTAGAAAAGACCTTCATGCTGGGAAAGATTGAAGGCAAAAGGAGAAGGGGGCGGCAGAGGATGAGATGGTTAGATAGTGTCACCGAAGCGATGAATATGAAATTGGGCAAACTCTGGAAGCTAGTGGAGGACAGGGAGGCCTGGCGTGCTGTGGTCCATGGGGTCGCGAAGAGTCGGACACAACTTAGCGACTGAACAACAACAACAACCCTGCCAGAGTACACAACTTGGGAACAACTTCAATAATACTTTGAGAGCGCAATCCTAACCTGGAGCTAGGCTGGCACAGTTAGGCCAGCAAGGTCTGGCCAGTGCAAGGGATACCCTAAGTATGTTTGGACCACTCTCAGAGTCAGAGAGGCCAGCACAGAGACATGCACCATCCTCTCTGGCTCAGAGAGTGGTCCAAACATGCTTTACACAGTGGCCCTTGTGCCAGCCAAACTGTGCTAGCCTAACTCCAGGTTAGGATTGCTCCCTAAATCTCAAAACTGTGATATTGATATAATATAAAACCAATAAGGAGAAGCTATAGCCAAACATGGCTGAGTCCCAAGACTTGAAATGGATCCTATGTCTACAAAAAAATTAGTCAAGGCAAATTTCAGTAGGACTTTACCATGATTCATGTTCTTCAGGCACAACTCCTCGTTCTCTCTCTCTCTCTCTCTCTCTCTCTCTCTCTCTCTCTCTCTCTCTCATATCAGTTACACCTTTAATATTAGTGATTCCATTTGGAAAAATAAAATGCCATTTATGCAATTGCTCCCTTCCCCACTCCATCCTATACACACAGAGTTCTTAAGTTCTTCCAGGTTTTCTGAAACCTGATTCTTACTTAACTTTTGAAATGAATTCGTGCTGGTTTTAAAAGCTTCCTGAATAGCAATTTCATCTTACATGGTAACAAGCCCCTTTTCATATGGCTCATGTATGGCTTATGCAAGGTGAGGCAATTTTAACCAGGAAATATAAACCCTAAATCAGTTGCATAGTAATTGGGTAGAGTGACGGCCAACCTGCCAAGCCATCTTTTCCATCAAGTGATTTGCATTCTGCATGATCTGTGGTGCAGAGACAGATTTATTGCTGCCACATACATGTGCATACCTGTTCGACTCTGCTATCTAAAGATGAACACACCATTTTCCAATTATCCAAAAAAAGAAAACCAGACAAAGTAGGTTTTAATGAGCCAATAAAAACTTCAGTTTTTTACACAAGATTCACTCAACGCCCTCAATCATGATTAACAAGCCACATTCTGCTCTCATTCACACTCATGCTAATAAATCTCATCTGGATACTGACATGTCCCAAGGGAAGAAGGAAAATCCCCACTGCCTCCTTCAACAAAGTCACCAGGCTGGAAACCTCACTGATACTTTGAGAAATGTTCCTTGTTGCAGAATCAGGACTGAAATACTTCAATGTAAAATGGGTTGCATATGCCAGTTTCAGTGGAGTCGTTGTTTTTAAGCTCTAGTAGATGTGCTCCCTTCACCTGGCCTCAGTTATGAATAAAGCCTTGAAATAATGCTTTACGAACATATGAATCTACCTTATACCAAGTCAGATGTTTAGTGTTGATACCAACTCTGAGTTCAGTATTGGGCATATTGATTGGTACAGAGTCTCCAAAGTTTCTGAAGGAAGTGTTTCCCTAATGGACCTGGAGAATGACCCAGGGACATTTGACATGCTAACACAGAGCTACTGCCCATCCCCTACAGGCCCAATTATTGGTCTCCTAATCATATGACCTGAGTACATATAAGTACAAGCTAGTTTTGCCCAAGGGTGGGTAAACTTAGTGATGGCTACTGAGCCTCGTAGCATGGGAGGACAGAATCATATTTCAAAACCACACACACACACACACACACACACACACACACACACACAACCCTCATAATACAGAAGTAAAACACATGGGAAGGGCAAAGTGTTGAGATCTTTAAAAATTTACGTTACTGATTAGAATGGGCATGGAATTTCATGAATTCCGAATTTCATGAATTTCATGAAACCGTTTAAAGAGTGCTTTGCAACGTTGTAAAAAGAAATGACTATACAAATTAGAACTGAAGGGTCTTGAGAAGTTTTAATTAGTTTGAGGTTATCTGAAACATGAAGAGTTGCCATAAAGCACGTACCATGAATATCTGGAAAACAAGAACTGTACAGGATAAATGTTGTTTCTATGTTTCTGAAAGGTTGCTCACTGATTATTGGAAATCTCATTACGCTGGGATCAGGAATTATTAACAACAAGAAATTAAAGCATCAATTATTTTTCCAAAAAGCTCAACAGGCTGATGCCGCTAAAATCTCGCCAGTTAATCAGCCACCTATTCAGCATCCTGCCTTTTCCTGTTTCCTTGCCACTGCATCTATTTTTAAAGAAAATTCATATTGAAATGAACAAGGAGTTCTAATTTTGGCTATGTTGACATATCAGACAGAATTCCACTTGCAATTAAATACAGGGTATCCATGGATTCACAGATACCTGGGGCCCGATCCCAGAAATAGTTGAAATATATTGCCATTGTCACTGATTACAGTATTGCCTTCATATCAGCAAACATCCTGGGAGGAAACAATTTATTCAGGTCCTAACCTGGAGTAAGGCCGGAAGAGTTAGGCCAGCAACGTTTGGCAGGCACAAGGGCCATCATAAAGTATGCTTCAACCACTCTCAGAGTCAGAGAGGCCAGCACACAGACGTGAGCCATGCTCCCTGAGAGTGGTCCAAATGTGCTTTATGGAATAGAGGAGGGAAGGGGGTGTTCCTGGGTGCCGGAGGGCCCAACAGGCGGCAGATCAGGCCTGAGACAGGGGTGGAGGTGGTAAAGGAGGCCTCTACCATATCCTATCATCCTTCCAAGGACATAACACCCTACACCGGGCTGCTTGGATTTGAACCAGTGAGTTAGCTGGCAAAGATCCAAGTAGCCCCATTGGGCAAGCTGAATCATTACTTGGCGCAAGGAGAAAAATATTCCCTTACCCTGAGGAGATCTCCAGCGTGCTCCTTACCTGTATCGGATATAGTGTGGGCTGTGCGGCCTAGCTGTACCACAGCAAGCTAGGATTGGGCTGCTAGTTACAAAAGGATAATACTTTTTGGATAAGATGCTTTTTGAGGAGGGATTTGAAGAAAGTGTCATCACGGAAGCATACTGGAAGACAGTTCAAGCAATGGTGAGTAAATTGGTTGTACCTATTCCAAGATACTTAAAAGCAGTGATCACCTGCATGTTGATCTTGCCATCTAAGGTGCAGTTATGCAAGGAAAGGGAAATAGTTGTATTGCAAAGGCAGGTATCCAACACTTTAACTCAGCACAAGGATTTCCATGGGTACATCAATTTCTTTTTCTTGAAAACTCCTTCCCCACTCGACAGCACAGCATGTTTCAAGCTCTCCTAAATTTCAAAATCAACTTGCCATATGGCATGGATGGCACGGGGTAGGTGGGAGCAGCTTTTCAGAAACGGATCCAAAGTCTTGATTGGTGCATGTGGAACTAGTTACACTTAAGAACATTTTAGGGATGCTTACAGAATCCTCTCCTGATTTTGCTGGATGTACTTGCTAGAATGGAACCAATTAATACAGAAATTTGTGGTTCTTCCAAAGGGGTATGTTTGAAATGATGAAAGAAATTAAAACACAAAAACAGTAATAGTAAACAACCCAAATTTTGGGAGGGAGTCACCAGTAGAAAATAAATCAATGGTGACCTATCAGGACCTGTTTCTATTAAATTGTTTCAAAAGCAAGTCAATACGGGTGTGCCCGAGTACTATATAGGGTGGCAGGTTTTTAGTGAGGATTCAGCAGCTCCCTGGGGAGCTACAAGTCACAGATTGGGAACCACTGCATTACCTTGAAGACCCTCTGTGATTTTTCCCGCCCCCCCCCCACTGCAGAATGCAGGGCATACCCCATTCGTATGGCTGCATTGGCGCTGGAAAGTTGGTTAAGATTGGGCCGCTTGATGAACCCATGGTCTAATTCAGTATAGGGCAGGTGAATAGAGCTATGACCTGAAATCCTTGGAATCTGATGAAAGACAAGTGGAACACCACCAATTTTTTTTTGAATGGTGGACTCATGATGTCATGGTGGGACACAGGAAGGGAATAGCATAATACTGCTGTGTTGTTACAGCTTTTAGGCAATGGCAAAGAGCAATAGTTAAATATAAACTTCATTGTCCTTGAAAATTTTCTTTTATTTATTTATTTATTTATTAGATTTATACCCCGCCTTATTTGCCTAAAGGCGCTCAAGGCGGCTCAAGGCGGCTTTTGAGAAAAGCGTACCAAGGAAATTAGCAGTATAGATCACTTGGATAGCAGTATAATTGATGCCACTTGAGGCCAGATTGGTTTCATATAATCCAGATAAGGAGATTGTGTCCAGAACTAACTACTAAAGATTACCTATCTCCAATGCAAGACACTATAGGATCTTTCAGTGAGATGTGCATATTCACAAACTTATAAAACGAAAACAACCTCAAGAGAGCAAAGATGGAGGCTGGTTTCAAATGTAATGCTAAACCATGATTTAACCAGAGTTTAGCAAGAACATGAGTGTTGGGCATTCCCCTTCATACATAAGGGGAAGAAATCAATGTTTCTGTTTCTGGTTCAAAACAAACCATGACTTGTAGTGAGTGCACAAACCCAGCGACCCCCACCTTGTTTTAAAACATTTGTGAACAAGCCACAATATCCAACTCAACCCTGGTTTAATATCTAGTGGTTCACAAAGTGTTGTTAGAATAAGCTGGGATTTTTGGCCCACAATAGTAATTCTAAATTATGGTTTAGTGTCATGTCTGAGCACTATGTGCGTGGAAGACAGCATTCTGAGCATTTCTGCTCTTTTATTTAGTCATGTGATCATGCGCACAGTCACATCAACATTCCTTTCAGTTAAAGCGCTTGACAGATTAGCTGGAGGCTTCTTTAACTGAAGGTAACAGACAGGCACTGTTCCTGGCTATAACAAAATTGAGTTAAGCAAAGCCTCCAGCTAATCTATCAAGTGTCGATCTGTCAAATTTTATCTTACACATATGCAGTATCTTCCCTCCCATATGCCTATGGGGGATTTCTTGTTACAAGTTTGCAGATATGCAAAGCAATCAGGATGGTCATGTAAGTGGTTTGCAGGGGAGATGAATAAGCAGTTTTCTGTAGCCACTCTAGGATATGCTGTTGACGCGGATCTCATCAGCTTTTTGTGAAACTAGCTAGGTCAGGGGTCTCCAAACTTTTCAGTACAAGGGCCATCATATATTTTACACATTTTTGCGGGCAGAAAAAAAAAATAGTTTTATAAATGAATGACAGCACAATCCTGCCTCCCGCCCAGTGCCGGCACAACGGGGTTGAGCCGGCGCAGCGTGCTTAGCGCTGACGCGGGGGAGCTGATCGGGTGCCCTGCGTCGGTGCTAAGGCCACAGGGCCAGCGGTACTGGCAGCGCCGGCCCTGTAGTGCCCGCGCAGTGCCCCCTTGCATCGGCCGAAGCCGGCCAGCGCAAGGGAGGTGCACTGACAGTATGCCCTGGGGATTGGTGGGAGGGAGGGAGGGAGGCGGAGCAGGACTTGGGCGGGTCTCGGATTCAGCCATAAGGCCGAATCCTAGGCCCGTTCGAGAGGCTGTGCGGCACCGATTCAGGCTGCGCGGTCTCCTCAGATCTGCGCCTGCTCTTTAGCAGGCGCAGATCCAAGGAGTGCATTGGAGAAGCTGGAGCCTCCCCTATGGTAAAGGAGAGCACGCGCCCTTGCTGCGGGGAGGCTCTAGCCTCCCAGACCCAGCATTGCATATGGCGCTGGCTGGCCGGCCTTACCATTCCAGCGCTGGGTAGGATTGCACTCTGAATGAATGCAACTTAAATGAATGGAAACTTTTACTTGGATCTTTTTTGTAATCAGCACAATAGGATTCAGAATAACCAACCAACCAACCAACCAACAGGTACTTATATACCGCTTTTCAACACGAAGTTCACAAAGCGGTTTACAGGCAAATGGTAATAATAATAAAATTAAATGGCTCCCTGTCCCAAAGGGCTCACAATCTAAACAAAAAAAAAAAAAAAAAAGGCAAACCACCAGCAACAGCCACTAGAAAGACTGCACAGGTGTGAAGAGGGACAATTACTCTCCCCCCACTAAACATAAGAGAAACACCACTTGGAAAAGTGCCTCTTGCCCAGTTAGCAGGGGTATGAGTTAGCAGAATAAAAGAGAAGTGTGACTATTATAAAGAAACAACACCATGCTTATGCTCTTTTAGCAGCCCCGTTTCTATCAAGGCGTCACTTTGCAGCTGAGCAGATGAAGGCACTCCGCAAAACGACACGTCGGCAAAAGTGGTGCTATGAAAGGATGGCCGATATAATAATTGAGCTCTCTCTCTCTCTCTCTCTCTCTCTCTCTCTCTCTCTCTCTCTCACCCCTTTTGGTCTGTCCCTTCTCCTGTAGCGTTCCTTGCCTTCTGAGGCGTCCTCCCATCTTTCCATCTCAGAGCTTCAGGAGAAGCAGCTCTGCTGAAAGGGAGGTGCTGAAAGAGCCCAATGATAATGTCAGCCGGATAAAGAACTTATTTATCATCAGCCGTATTTGGCCCACGGGCCCACGTTCTACACCCCTCTCTCAGTCAACCTCAGGCAGGGGGTTGGACTAAATAGCCTTGTAGGTCCCTTCCAACTCTATGATTCTATTATTCTAAGTTTGGGCATGAGAGGCAAAGTAAGGGTCGTGATGGAATAAGCACTCACTCAATCACCCTCTGATAAAGAAGCACAGCTTCTAAAAGATGTGTGCAGGAAATTCTAGGTTTAATCCCTAGCTTCTCAAGACATCCCTGGCAAAGAACCCCTTACGGAAGCTTTGGAGTCAGTGAAGGATGTGTGCAGGATGGACCAATGTGCAGGATGGACCAATGGTCTGACTCAGTACAAGGCAGCTTCATATCTACTACACATATTGATGTACATACGTATGTATATGGACACCTCCATCAGGCAGCCTTTTTCTGTAAATTTGGGTGGTGCTGCACAGCACAGTGTCAAATTACAACACTTAGGGCTGTTCAGCTGGCAGCTGTGATCACAGGAATGCCACTGTACCACAGGGGATAGTCACCTAATACTACGCCTCATGAACGCAGCTGTAGCAGTGGCAGCCAATAGTGTGATTCATTCCTAAGAGGAAGAAGAGGTTTGTTGGGTTATTGCTATTGGCAGGTTCTACTCCTATCATTAGTCTAGCACCTGGTTCGCTGTTTTAAAGGCACCCATCAAGCTGTCCTCCTTGGAGCAAAAGAATGCAAGAAAACGATAGCAGGAGCATTAGTGATCCCTTAAGCCAAGAGCTACATCTATGCAGCAGAAGGGGTCCTTCCAATTGATTTCCTCTAGAAAACATAGTCATTAAAGAAGAGTGTGTGTATGTGTGTTTGAGAGGGAGGGGGGGGAGAGAGAGAGAGAGAGAGAGAGAGGCAGGAGCAGAGATGCTGAAGCCCATAGGGAGGCTGACAGTCCTGCTCTTACTGACGGCAATGGCAAAGTTCCCATTATCTTTGACAGAACAGAAGCAGTCCCCATGACTCAGACTCATGGCTCAGACTCCTGCAAAATTCCATTTGACTGAAAGGAGAATTTTTTTTTTTAAACCCTCTATACAACACAACTGGCAGCTGTTTAGAAATCAGATCATCCCTTATGGAACTGGAAACTAAAACAGTGTGTCACAACATACAGGTAATTTGTGGTTATTCCTTCTCTCCAGATCATCTGTAGCATGATTACATGCCGAATCAAAACTTTGTCTCTACTGAAGAGTGTGTGTGTGTGTGTCTGCACGCATGTGTGTAAGAGAGAGAGAGAGAGAGAGAGAGAGAGAGAGAGCGCAGGCAAGCAAGAAGGAAAAAGTTAATTAAAATAGGAAGACAGATGGCTGGCTTTTGTAAAATGTGTTATTTTGTACATGACTGGTGCACTGTTAAACATTTACATGGTTAGGAGCCACATATTACAGATGGAAAGAGTACAAAACATTTAGAAGAGCCCTACTAACTGCATAATGCCTTGGAAGTCTCATCCTTCCTCTAGAGAGCAAATCATTAAAAAACACTTTTCTGATTGCACCGCCATCTCTGTACCGACAATGCAGCAAGAGTGGTCTGGCAAATGAAGCAATCAATCCCCATTCAATTCAATGGATGGTGTGCCAGAGCTATAGATTACACTCAAAGCTGAAAGAATTATTTTAAAGAGGATTTGGATATTTTCACGAAAACATGAAATCTATTCGTCATTGTGTTTGTCTTGCTAAGTAATAGAGAACAGAAATACAAATGGGGACATGTTTTGCATGCAGAGGGACCCTCCAGATATAATAGGGTTCTACTGAAATCTGGGCAAGCCACTGCCAGTAGAGAAGTCAATACAAGTCTAGATGGACCAATGGTCTCACTCAAGCAACTTCATAGGTGCCGAGTGACAGGGTTGCCATTGCAATGGGAGGAGGAGATTTCAAAGTATGTGTGTGGAGCAGGGAGATTAACAGAAAGAATCAAAAGTGTGTTTTGGATGTAGGGAACAAGCTGGATACAAAAACGGTGAATCATACTAGAACCAGCCATGATTGGAATGTGCAGCATTTGAGGAAGATCTCCTTCTAGGTAGCTGACCTTTGGATCTCTAAAAAGACCCCTCCCAAGATTACCAGGGCCCTCTGAAGCAGCCTTCCATAAGATATAATGACGTGCATGAAAAGGAATTTTTACCTTACCACATGCACACTCTTGCTTTCCATCATGTACCTGGGGTAGTGTTGAATCTCATCCAATATGTTACAGAGGTACAGATAAGAGATCAGAAACAAAGACTGGCAAATATGTACAGACACTGAATATGCAAATGGGAGACCTACAGTTTGGCCAGTGTTTTGCATGTGATCATATTGCTCTATTTTGAGTATATGCAGTTGGCAAATCAAAAACAAACGATAAAGCCAGCAGTTTCAATAAGCAGCCCATTCCGCCTAGCATTCTACTTGCTAAATACACACATTGGAGGGAGCTTGTGACAGGATGACACCCATGGCTCATTTTTAGAGATAGTACGAATTTGCTGGATGTCAGTGACTTTCAATGCAATTTTGGCTATACATGATTTCAGCTTTAAGCACTGAGCCTGAAATGTAACCCCCACGCAAAATGCAGGCTGACTGTATACGGGAAAGTGAAACCAGAAATTGTGCACTGTGAAATCATATCGAACACCCCATGTAAATGGTACTAGGTGACAAAATGAAAAGAAACGCAAAAAATTGCAGAATCTCACAAATGCTACCGGAAGACAATCTAGTAATTTGAAAAACAACTATGTCTATCCAAGGCCTCAGTTATGCAACTTAGGCTCCAATCCTACCCAACTTTGCAGCACTGATGCAGCTAAGCCAATGGGGCATGCACTGTAACCTGCAGTGGGGGGGGGCAGTCAAGGAGGCCTCCTCAAGGTAAGGGAATGTTTGTTCTATCAGGGCTGCATCCGTGCTGGAAAATTGGACAGGATTGGGCTCTTAGCCCATCTCTACTGTCTATTCTACAGGACAAAAGCCCAAGCCAAACACCATACTTGAAATTACTAGATTGTTTTCTTAAAATGTGTCTGTAAGTCTGCAATGTTGCATTTTTTTTAAAAAAAAAATAAATGTCACCAAGTACTGCTTACAGACAGTGTTTTGATATCAGTTTACATGCTATTTCTGCTGTCGCCTTCCCATTAAGGTGTAATATAGTCTGATGGTCTGTTGTACCAAGCGTTGTCTTTTTGTCAGTTCATGTTCACATCCTCTCTTTTGAAGGGTGGCTTTTTTTCCCCCTGTAGAATACTGTCTGTTCTTGTATATATTCAGGACTAAATTGCCCCAAAAAATGTATTTCAAGGTAATTTGTAAAATTAGTTTCTGCATAGCTCATAATGAAGAGAAGTAGGTGCCACTGAGGAATAGTCACATGTGATCTGAAATACATGTGTATTTCAGTGGGGATGTCCTAAATGATTTCCCGAACATATGTAGGAAGTACTCACAAAGTATCAGAAAATAAGTCTATTTCCTAGTAAAGTAAATCCACCTTTTTCTTCTTCTTATACCTGTCAAAATTACTTGAAGAAAAATTCCTTCATAATTTGAAATGCAAAATCCCATGCTGTTTGCATATCAGCAACTATCACAATGACTAAACACTCGGTCTCATTCATAATTTGAATTATCTCAGATAATTACCAAACCGTTGGTTACAGTACCGAAACGGTCTGATGACAACCATTAAGGGCCCAAACCTGTTAAGCCTAACCGGGGGGGGGGGCAGTGTGTTCATACTGCCTGTGTCTCTGTTGCAAATGGTGCAGTAAAGCACTTCCAATGGCGGCAGTAAGCGATGATGTGGCGCCATGACGACAGCAGCCACGAGTGCCCTGGAGGGAGCCCTGCTTGCCAGTGAGCAGCAAGTCCGTTGCTCATCAGTGATGTGGCTGTTCTGGGCAGAGCGGGAGGGCGTTCCAGGGTGGCGGAGGACCCAGTGACTCTCACTGCCAGTTCCTGACCTCTGGGTAAGGACCTCCTGACCTTACTTGGAGGCCCTTGCTTTTGCACCAGCCAGATAGCCAGCACAGAAGTGAGTAGACCCATCGTCTGCCCTGCACCCTTTACCCACAGAGGCTCCTGCAGCTGCCTGGCTTCCATGGTAGCTGCCTGGCTACTGCTGTGCTCCGGGGCAGTCAGGCAGCATAGGATTGGGACCTGAGGCAGTGTTTCTTAAACTGTGAGTTGGGACCCACTAGGTGAGTCAATTTCAAGTGGGTCGCATAGCACTAGCACCTAGGGCAGCCATCAGTGACAATATGAGAAGACGGGACACTGGAAAAAGAAAGGGCTGTGTGGTTATTTTGCTTATGTCAAGGTTGTAAATAGGATTCATTCTGATTGCTATTGGAAAATGACTGAGAAATAACCCATTTTTCTGCTGCAGGAGGCTCTGGCTGGCCCTTCCAGCCCTGACATCACTTCTGGAGGGTCCCAGACAGGTTGCCATTCTAAAAAGTGGGCCCAGGTACTAAAACGTTTGAGAACCACCGCATTAAAGATTCTGGATTCTAGCAGGACAAAACAAATTAACATTCTGGAGAAAAAAGTAGAGGTTAGGGGTGGAATTCTGATACGGAATCAGGATAATTTTTAAGCAGACTGTTTTCGAAAATTTACAGAAGGAATTGGCAAATTTTGAAAACAATCTTTAGAAGACATCAATGACCAAGCCTTCTCAGCTTTGCCAAAAAACACTTTCCTCCCTTCTGTCTTTTTCACACCCCTAGGATGTAGGAGGCAACACACGTTGTGAGCCAAGAAACAGAACAGCTAATGACAAATTACAAATCAACTTTTTTTTTAAAAAAAAAAAATGATTTGCTTTATTACTTAAGCAATGTGTACATGTTTAGAATTGTTTTGTCTTTCTAGTGCGAAACAACATTGGCAAAAGGAGAAGACATACTGGATCAGGGACAAAGTACGATTCATCAGGTATAAATTTGTTTAGAATGAACTCTTTGGAATGTGTCAGGACTGTAACATCTATGTACCATTTTGGTAGTGTACAAAGCAATCTGAAAGCAAGCTGTCTTTCATACATAATAGAGTAGAAACTGGCTGCCTGTGACATTCCCTACCAAAGTAATTGGCTAAGCTACTGTGACATCATAGTTAATGCACATTCTAACAAAGAAGGAAAAAGAAACTCCTATGAACAGTTGATGGCTGCTCTTAGGAATAAGTAAGGGAAATAAGGACTTGGGGAAAAAAAACCCTGTACTCAGAACATGACAGCAGTAGAAGCCGAATACTGTAACGTCAATGCAACGCATTTGTACAGTATGTTCAAAATCAAGACCTGGGAAGGTATGGGGAAGTGCTTAAGTTCTGAGAAGTCATATATCCATGCCACCAAGACCCATGGTTTCCACAAAAGATACCATGGATTGTGGACGTCACATAACAGTTGAAATAATCAGCCAGAGTTCTGGCAGAAATAAATACTCTTCCTTCGTAGAGATGAAATTCCACTTCTTCTGAGGGCAAAAGCTAAACCTGCACTCACTTCAGTCCAACCATTGATTTTGCACTGCATCCAAGCTCCACCCCCTCCTCAGGCTGCCCTGCCCACTGGAACACCCTCCTTGCCCCATTCTGCCCTTGCTCCTGCCTTCCCCCACCCAGAATAGCCCGTGCACCAGGTGAACGTGGCTGGTGCAGGAGTAGCTTACTGGGGGCTTGGTCTGGCGCTGTAGCATTGACTCAAAGTGTCTGGGTTGGCGCTGTGCCAGAAGCACCATCATGCTTTATATGCTTTATGGCACTTTTGTGACAGAGCCCAGCCAACACTAGTGGCTTGTGTTGGCCAAAGGAGGGTTAGGATTGCGTCCTGAATTTTAAAAATTTATCTCTTCTGCATTAACTTAAGCACACTCCCCATGGATTCCTTTTCTCAATCAACTCAGAACGATTCCTAAAGGTTTATTTGAGATGTGGTTCTTGATCTGCACTGAAAAACTAAAGTCTAGAAACTGTGTATTTTGAAACAACCCAGTACTTTCAACAACACCAACAGCACAATCCTATACATATCTACTCAGAAGTAAGTACCATGGTGTTCAATGGGGCTGAGTCCCAAAAAAAGTGTGCATAGGATTGCAGCCTAAATGGAGTTCTAAAATTCCAACTTAGTAGCTCACCTTTCAAGCAAGCTTGAAAACATGGTATGGTGCAAGGAAGAACAGGATCCAGGAGCATAAGTAGGGAAAGTTTTGGAATCGGAAGAGAGTTGTTTCCTTTCAGTCTAACCATGTCCCAAGTATTCCTGAATGACTCCCAGTCTGAGAGCTAAGCATGTGCTTTTCAACAATTACACCTGGCTCCCTTAGAGACGAGGCAGGGAGGTTCCTTCCATTGGTCTGGCTAGATTAACTGCCATTTGACTCCTCCCCTCTCAATGACTATGGCACCTGTCTGTTTCAGAAACAGAGATAAAGACAATGTTCGTGAACTCACACACACAAAGCACAATACTAACCTCAGTTAGGTTGGCACAGTTAGGCCAGCAAAGTTTGGCCGGCACCAGGGCCACCCTAAAGTGAGTTTGAACCACTCTCGGAGTCAGGGAGGATGGCACATGTCTGTGCGTTGGCCAATTTGACTCAGGGAGTGGTCTCAACATGCTTTATGGTGTCCCTTGTGCCAGCCAAACTTTGCTGGCCTAACTGTGCAGAAGAAAAATGGCTACTGCTGCATCCCATGGGATCCGTGGCAGTCACTGGGCAACTGTTTGTCCCCTTCCCCATGGAAAGCCATGGGCTCCATAATAGGATTAGCGCTGGCCGAGCACCAGTGCTCCCTACTCCCATGATGTTGCAAACATGCGTTACGGCAGGATTGGGCCCTTAAAGGCTTCAAATGAGGCTAGTACTGGAGGCTTCACACATCTTTTTCTGAACGACTACATTGAAAACATGTTTACTAATATTAATGGAGCTTGTAGGAACTTAAAAAAACGTAAAGAAAAATGTGCTGCCCAAGAAGGCAGAACTGTCCATCCATGAGCTAAGCCTCCTTCCGCACGTCCACCTATGCAATCTGGATCCCAGCATGCCGCAACCAGGAATAAAAAGTGCTTAGAGGTAACCAAGGTACTCAAGCCAAACTGCACATAAAGTTAATTCAGAACTTGGATTCACTCTAAATTTCTGTCAGATAGATTGCTTGCTAGCAAAAACCTTTCTCCTAGTGATTGACTATATGTTTTGACAACATGTGCCCTACTAATCTAATAATGGGTGTATCTACGATTGTCGTATGCTTGGATTTTAATTGATATTTATATTTATTTTGGCTTATGACCAAATGAACAAAATTTAGTACTTCCATTGCCACCAACACAACTTTCTTTCTCATCATGAAAAATAAACAAATTCTGAACAAGGAACCACCATCTGTTTGCTTTATTGATGAAGTCCCTTGGTGGGCCCAGTAGAGTCCTGGGGCATAGTAAAAAACAAGAATTTTCCACTGTGTAGTAGGTCAAAAGGAAGAAAGCCACAGTTTGAAAAAAAAAAAAGGGTATTCTCAGAAATAATATTGATCTCTTTTGATAAACTCAATATAGTGAAATATTCACAGCGTGGCCTCTATTTGAATTTATTATTTGAGGGTCTGCCTTCTTCCATATAATCCTACCCATCCCCTTGGGCAGCGGCGTCATGCAGCCGGAACGCTGGGTGGGAGGAACGGGTAAGTGGCAGCCCGCCTGTTGCATACCACTCCGTTTCGCCGTCTTCCCCGCCCCCAGGGCTGCCGCTCACCCGTTACTCCCACCCAGCGTTCCGGCTGCATGACGCCGCTGCCCTTAGGTCATCAGGGGTGGGGGCTTCTGACTGTGCCGCCACCAGGAGAGGTGAGGGGGTTGCGGCTAGGAACCATTTATGGAATGCCCTTCCCCTTGAATTAAGAACCGTTCCCTCTCTTGAGACCTTTCGGGAGGGCCTCAAGACCTTGCTTTTTAGGAAGGTGTTTGAATGAGTGGTTGGCTGCTGTTTTTAGATGAAATGGTTTTTTAATGTTGGCGATCTGGTTGTTTTAATCTGTTTTTATTCTGATTTTTAAATGTTTTTATTCTGCTTTAACATTACCTATTTATTGTAAAGCAGCCTTGAGTCCCCTTCATGGTGGGAAAAGGCGGGGTAGAAATCTTTTAAATAAAATAAATTATTTTCCCAGAATATACTGTACATCAAAATATATCTGTTTGCACAACCAACACTCCAGAGTGGCATTAATGTTTGAACATGTTCCCTGTTCCTGGACTGGAAAATTAGAACGAGCATCTCCATGTAAAGCAACATTCTAGAAGTGAGAGAAAGTCAAAGGAACTCTTGTGTTATATGCCTTAAATAACTGGTGGCAGTGGCAATAAGAGTTTACCGATAAGGAGTTAAAAGAACTACCAATGCTGCGTTACACATTTTCGAAACAGGGAACTGCTGAGTTATGTTTCACAATGCAAGAGGTCCCATTATCTTCCTAGTTTTTTGTTGCAGCTTAAAACTTGTGGCCTGTTTATAATAAGCTTAACCTTTACGGAAAGCTGGAAAACATCAATGCTATTATAACTTAGCATTTTCATAATTCTAGGGCACGTACAAAAATGTTGCTGCACTCTCTTTCTCTATTGTAACGGGGCTAAATTAACTTAATCCAAATAGCCTTGAGGCAATGAGAACATCCTTTTTCATCATGACAAGCCAAAACAAGTACAATTTAGTTTTGGGAAAGGAAAAAAAAACAGGGGGAAGGATCCTATCTCCAAATTTTCAATATAAGACCCAAGAACTCCTCCTATCTTTTAATCCATTAACTGCACTGTTTAGCTGTGTCCCCAATTTTCCTGGCAGGGAATATATTAGCTTTTGGAGCCTGAAGGGGTCTTGTATAGTATTCTGTGTAACATCCACCATGTAATGTATTAAGTTTGCATATTTCAAGTACACTCTGTTACGGGGCAAAGTGACTCATGGGTAGAAACAAACACCACTTAATATAAAAATCCAAAGTGCAACACATTGTTCAATCAAAGCAAGTTCTGATTGTGAAGTACCTTTTGGAGGAGGCAGATAAGTGGCAAAGCTTGGCTAATATTAGAATTGTACCGTGCAATCCAATAGTATGGATTGATTTGGCTATTTATGAAAAGGTTTTTAATTCCTTTTTAATCAGCAGTTACTGCACAGAATGGGAGCTGTTGACAGATGAATCATCCTGATATCATAGAGTAGCCCTGTCAGGCTGTTGGGTGTTGTAGCTGAGGATTCTACTGCCCAGACAGGGCAAATGATTAGAACTGTCAATAAACCAGCATTGACTGGACCTGCACTCCAGTAATAATCATTTTCCCTATATGTGTAATGATGCATTTGGTGGAACCTGCGACATGAGTTAAACATTGCTTCAAGGCCAGAGAATTTTCCTAGTCTGAGATGTTGGAATTATTATGTTAAATGAAATACCACTTCTAACAACTTCTGCACACTTTGGTATGACTCGCAGAATTCAGATTTCAGAGTGAATAGCATCTGTCAACGCCAACAACAGAGGAGTGCCAATTTCCACTGCTCAGAAGAAAATTAAATTGTTGTCATAGGAAAACATTTATATCACTTTCTAAGGGACTAATAATCACATTGGACTTGTCTACCTGTCAAAAGTTTCTTTCTCCTTCCTACGGCAAAGACAAAGTTCCAGTGTACCACAGCTACTGAACTAAAAGCAGCTACCCACACTATTTATTATAAACAATTTCCTGCTGAAGATGGAAAATCAATATTACGCACAAACAAAAGTGTGCCATGGAAAATGTTACGGTCAAGTTAGCTCTCTTTCATTATAGAGTGATTTTTTTTCCTGGTATTCTCTCCCTCTCTTTCTCTTTGATGTGGAGAGTTTTATTACTTTTTTTTTTTTTTAAAGAGAAGCAGCAAAAGGAACCATAATAAGCTCTGGATGCTCAAACACCAGAAACATTTTACAAAATGCAGAAAGAATTAAGTTCCGGTGTTTCTTCCTTAATTATCTGGGCAAGCAGAGGCTTGCTTTGTATTAGTTTCTGGTTATAGAAACATACAATGGTTAAAAACAAAATGTCTAGGCTAAAATCTTCCAATATCTTTTGCTCTCTGAAATGGAAGAAGCAGAAGCTTTTTCTTTTTTTTATAGCCAATCGAAGTTGAGAAAAGTAGTTTTGCCATGTTGCTAGGGTGACCAGGACTAAATGACTGCCACTGAAACAGGGGCCAGCTGAATGTAAGTATAGCTCCTGGTTTTGTAGGTGCCTGGAATGACCTTTCCAGCTAAAAGAGACCTGCTGCTTCTGCAGTGGGAGTGTGTCACAACAATCTTTCATTAGGATTTTCAGCTTACGTCTCTAGGTTAAAAAAAATTTGGTCTACGGATGAAGTCAGCAACAGGTATGAGAAACGTCTGTTCAGAGAATGGAGCCTGGCTGGTTTTATGAAGCATGTGGATGGACTCTGGTTGGGTTACTCAGGGAACGCGTACAATCAAAAACAGACATATTTAGCTTCCTCCACCCTAGGGACGTGGTGGCGCAGTGGGTTAATTCGCTGTTGCTGGGCTTTCCAACCGGAAGGTTGGGAGTTCAAGACTGCGCAACGGAGTGAGCTCCCGTTGCTTGTCCCAGCTAGCAGTTCGAAAGCACCTACATGCAAGTAGATAAATAGGGACCACTTCGGTGGGAAGGGAACGGCGTTCCGTGTGCTACGGCGTATAGTCATGCCGGCTACATGACCACGGAAGCTTGTCCTTGGACAAAATGCCGGCTCTACAGCAGTGGTGTCATTCAAATGATTTAGGAACAGGTACTCACTTTTGATTGGCACTTGTCAGGAACCTGGAACCAGCCACGGAGCCCGTTAGGATCTGGAACGCCCGTTCTGGTCCGTTCCCCCTGAATGACATCACTGCTCTACAGGCTTTGAAACGGAGATGAGCACCGCCCCCTATAATCAGTCACGACTAGACCATTCGGTTGTGGGGAAACCTTTACCTTTACCCTAGAATACTGCCTATTGTATTCAACAGGACACCCAATACTAAATGTAA
The DNA here is from genome assembly GCA_029204185.1 of Lerista edwardsae. Classification (NCBI taxonomy): domain Eukaryota; kingdom Metazoa; phylum Chordata; class Lepidosauria; order Squamata; family Scincidae; genus Lerista; species Lerista edwardsae. The sequence continues at coordinate 5,180,377 of JAJKFI010000024.1, forward strand.
AGCCAATGCACTGAATGAGCAAGTGAATACCGAAGGGCTAGCAACTCTGAATCCACATTTCCCACTCCCAACCACCAAGATGGCGGCAAGACCAAGGAAGTCTAATGCCGAAGAGAGCAGAAAAAAACCGTATAGGAACAAATAGTACTATTACAATCGGTGCTGAACAAAATGCATGGCCAATACTGTCTCAGGAACAGCATGCTGGAAAAGGCAGAACAGCGGCTGCAAGAGCAAGCATGAATTTGGGACAAGCTGGCTGTTCGTCAAGGGGCCAAGTGGTCACTCTACGGGTTTCTTCAGTACATCCCATTTCTATACTTGGCAAGGAGTATAGGAGAATATTGTTCTGCTGAGCCACTGTAGAGCACAAAGGCCAAATTCCCCCTAAAAGAACTGACCCCAACTTTTCCTGAATAAAATAAGAAGCAGTGGAGAAACTGTTGCCGCAAGAGCACTTCAGAAGCGGACCCTGCTGGCTGACTGAAATGTGCTGAAGGGAAAATGCAGTTAAGCCTCACTCACTCTCATCTGGGACACCAAATTATCTTTATCTTCCCCCTCCAAACCATCCCTTTCCCCCAATCTTTAATTTCATTAACAAAACCGGAGGGATTCCTGCTTGCAGCATCTCATTCTGAAGCACTAAAAAGTTAACAATGGAACTGTGGACTCCAGTGACCATGGCAACGGTAGCTAATTCTTCTTCTCCAAGCATGGTGGCAATTCTCTCCCATGGCTTGAATCAGTTACAGAACAAAATACTCTCAAAGACCCCCACTCCCCTATTTTTTTTTGGGGGGGGGGCAATAGTCTTGCAGCTGATCTGCTAATATGAAATAATCTGCAGCTAATATATCATTCCAGGACAGCCATGCGTTTTCTTAGTACTCTGTTTCATGGGCCTCTTTCCAACAAAAGCACAGTAAATATAGAAAAGATACATTCATTAAATTAGTGTGTACACACACACACACACACACACACACACACACACACACACACACAGGAGTTTGCATGCATTTGTGTATCATTGTACACATACAGACGGCACTATCTGGTCACTATTAATGCACAAAACTTGCAACAACTTGCATTACTTTTAAATGCTCTGCTAAAACTGCCTGAAAAAGCACGATTAGACAAAACGAATGCAAAGGAATCAGATACACAAAACTGTAGTCAACATTTCAACCATCACAACTCAACAGCAACAATTGAAATTTTCCCTCTTCACTTGGCTTACTTAAGTACAGTGACCACAATCCAAAGAGGGCATTTCCACCACCATTTTCCAGACTGTTTGCCTGTATACACAGAACATTTCTCTCCCCAAATTGCTTTCTGAATTATTCTGAGTATAAAAGCAGTTTGGGATATTGTATATTTTTTATTGCCATTTTACTGAGTTCATAGTACAATCATATTTGAGGATGGGGTGGGTCCGAAATCCCAATCAATCAAATCAAATTCATTAACATGCACCAGACAACTGTAGTGTGTTTGAATATTTCTGTTGCATGCTTTTGTTTCACAAATTTTTCATGAATTGAACACAGCGGATGCTGAATTAGTGTTGACATGCACGTTGCAATTAGGCAACATACTCTTATTTAGAGACTGTTACAAATTGTAGTCTTCACTGCAAAATATAGGCCAGCTTAATATAAATAACAACAACAACAACAACAACAACAACTCCTCTAGATGTATGAGTGTATAAAATGTATTTATTTGGGCTTATGAATATGTTCCAAAACTCATTTAACAAATGTCATTTACTATTTATTGCTATATTCTGCTATCTGTCACAGGCAAAACACTGCCCTTAACTTGTATTGCTTTTTAGAGAGAAATAAGTCCAGAAAATTCAATGTGACTTAAAGTTCAATCACATGGACCTTTTGAAATGGCAGGTCTTTGGATCCAAGGGTGCAGAAGGCCCAGTGGTGGTGGAAATGTCTTGCTGGTGGAACTGTCCAGCGTCTCCCTGTGTCGTCCAGAATTCCCTCTATCTGCCGCTGACCCAGGTAAGTTGGCAGAGGGGGGTGGTTTATGGCAGGGAGGTTCAGAGCAGGGAGGAGGGAAGGTTTGGAACGGGTTGGAAGGGGTGATCTCAGCAGCGAAAACCCAGGCCAAATCCTATCTCCCATTTTCCAACACACATAATTACTCTCTGGACGTTTGCAAGCTACATGGTTGATATGAGTCCACTGAGACCCATAGGCAGCTAGAAGGCCTACATAGAGGTAAATACATAAGTAAAGTGTTTTACTTATCTCTGGTTAGCCTTCTGGTCACCCCTCACCCCACCCCCCACTGGATGTTACATGTGCTCCATTGGTGTGGCTGCATCCTTTATAATAGTGGGTGATAGAATTGGGCAGTTATTATGTTTACTTATTCTGGAATAAGTACTTATAATAAGTAATAAGCTACAGTTACTTCCTGGCAGGGATGTGCTGAAGCTTCTAAGCTCAGTCATGAGTCAAGTCACAAGACAGAGACTTCGTGACTTGACTTGTGAGTCAGCGTGTGGCCATGGTGACTTGACTTGTGGAAATTTCAAGTTATTTTGACTCGAATCCAAAGTCATTTTGTGAAATGAGTCAAGTCCTTGAGAAAAAAAAATTAAGCCTTCCTCCTCAACCCGACCCCCAGCCCTGCCTCCTGGAACCACCTATCTTCCTCCCATCACATCTGCTGCTGCCATCGGCCTGAGGATGGCTTCCGGATTGTCTTTAGGAGCAATGCGGAAGTAATGGGAAAAAAACACACACACACTAAGCAAGCACTCACACAAACTAAAGAGAGTCAGGACTGGAGACAAATTTGAGCCAATTTTTCCATGTCACTTGCCCTGAGTCTTGAGTCGGGTTCGAGTCAGTGACAGCTATGACTCACGTTAACATGAGCTGCGAAAAACCAGTGTTTTCGTGACTTGAGTCGAGGCAACCCAAGTGGCCATCCCTGCTTCATGGGACAAAAGGCAGGATGTGATGAAATCTGTTATGACCAAAGGCTGTAATATAAACATTCATTCCCACATGTTCAGTGGAACTTACTTATAGGTAAGTGTGCACAAGATTGCAGCCTTGACAACGAAAGACAAGCTATTGCGCTGTAAATGGATACAGCAAAAAGAATGCCAAGAGCCTACAACTATGTAACACAGCATGAGATAGGGGGCTGAGAAGTGATGGCTGTTGTGAGGGTAGGGATATTATAACTACCAAATATGTCTCTATTTTCATCTGTGGATGAAAGATTGGAGGGTATCTTCTGTTCATCTGTGTTCACATTCCATAGCTGTCACTTTTCAAACTCCTCTCTTCAACTCGGAGGGCTTAAAAGCCAATAAAAGCCACACTAAAGTACCCTTATGGACATTCGTGGTTTCCGGCTGTTCATCTTTACAATACATTTTCAAAGCTGCAAACACACTGATATACAGTCTGAAACAGAATGTTCACTGTCATATGATTTCTGCTCCTGAATCAAGTGCCACCAACACCAACTGGGAAAAGTTAGGTTGGAACTGGCCATTTAAAAAATTTGACCCAGAAACTTAAATAAAAATTAGGAGACGAAGATTGACAGTTACAATGGAGTTTCTAGGAAACCAAGCTCCAGTTTTATCATTCTTCAGTACCATGTCTTGGGATTGTTGAATAGCTAAGATGGTTTTGCTTGAAAGAAAACCATGAATAAATATAAAAAGAGAAGAAAAATTAGTGCCAACTTTCTCTAGCTTTGGAAAGACCACAGCAAAGTGCCTTTTTCCAAATTTCAGCCCTTAAAGTAACTCAGTGTGAACACCGTATAATTGTTATATAGTTCACACTAATATTGTTGAAAATATATTATATATACAGTATAAAGCATATGTATTATATATGTCCATATATTTATAATTATATATTTACATATTTAGCTATATTACCCACACACTCTCTCACAGCGCAACCCAAACCCCCACGTTGGGCCGACGCTAGCTGCTGGTGTTGGCCTAAGGGCTGCAGCGCTGGCGCGAGAGCGCCAACCAGCACCCTTGCGACAGCGCAACTGCCACTGGGCCGACACTAGCAGCAGTACCAGCCCAGTGGTGCTGGCTGACGCTGGCAGAGTGACACTCCTGCACCAGCCGATTTTGGCTGGCACAGGGGCGTTTCTGGGCAGGGAGAGGGCGGAATGGGGGGGGGTGGGGTGGGGCCAGGAGGCATGCTGGCCTGGGGAGGGTGGTGGTGCTGGGATGCAGCCATTAGGGCTGTGCGGCTTGCTCGGAGCTGTGCCTGCTAAACAAGCAAGCCCATCAGGACAGCTGGCACCTATCCGTGGCCCTGTGGAGGCTCTAGCCAGCTCCTATCTTGCGCTGGATATGGCACAGGCATGCCGGCTTCCCTGCTCCAGTGCAGGTTAGCCTCTCTCTCTCTCTCTCTCTCTCTCTCTCTCTCACACACACACACACACACACACACACACACAGGGAGATTACCCCTTATCTGGACATCCAAAATCTAGGCAATTCCAAAATACAGACATCTTTGTCCGATACTCAAAACAAACAAAAACAACTTTCTATTGTGTGAACACTAGAAGGTCTTGTTCCCATTCCCATGTACAGGCTGTAAGTCCTGTTTTCTGCTATGTGGTGTGTGCCATTGTTGAAAAATGTCAAAGAGGCCAGCAGACACCCAAATGGGTAGGAGTGAAAAGAGCAAGAGGAAGCATTTCTCATTATGTTTCTGCAGTCATTCCAGAATCTAATTCTAAAATCCAAACATTTTTGTCAAATACTTTTTTAAAAACTTCCTGTAGTGTGAACACTAGAAGGTCTTGTGCTCATTCCCATGCACAGTGCATTCCCTGCTCTGTGGTGTGCACCTGTACAGACATTATTGAAAAATGTCAAAGAGGATACAAATAAATAAATATTCGGAATCCAGACAAATCCAAAATCCAGATATTTTTGTCCAATATATATATGACATCTTAGAAAAAAAGAAGCTAAATCCTCTAAAGCCATTTTAAAAAAAAATCTTCCTATAGGGTGTCTCTTAGATTCCCCCTTAAATCAGTTTTATAATTTCAGTCACCATGGCAACATGATGCAATTCTTTATTACCATGACAATCTGACACAACTTTCAAAAACAGTAAGTCGTGTTTTTACTCTGTTTTCCAATTGCTCCCAAGGAAACAAGCTGTTATTTACTTCTGTGACGAAAGTCATCCATACCATAAGAGATCTAACGTCAAGGAATATACATAAAAGTAAATCAGGCCATGCTGACGGTGAAAGCGAAAATGAAAAATGCAGTGTGGCAATTTGATCTGCAAAATTGATGCTCGTTTCTTTAACGGCATTGTGTTCTCCTTGCTCATGTCCCTCTGGAATATAAAGGAATTCTTCTCATGTTGAAGAGCTGCTGCTTCTTGCCCAATCAGCAGAAGAGGGGGCTGAATACAAAATTATGACTGCTTTTTATTTACTTTGGGTACCATCCAGCCGTTAGCACTTCCAAGTCCCAATTATTTAAATGGTGGAGTTAAGCATGTTTTTAACAGTCCCACTCACAGATGGCCCAGCCATGAGGTCGGTTGATAAACTGCATCTCAGGCAGCAGATAAGCCAGAGGCAAGATGGTGGGGAGTGCCCTGGACCCAGTAGTGGGATCTGCAAATGAAGAAGTGGAATGTTGGGCGGGACTTAGGCGGGACTACCGTTTGATTGGCAGCCCGTCCACTCCGTTCCGATGCCCCCCCCGCTCTCCGCGCGGGCTGCCCTGGAGCGGACGGGCTGCCAATCAAACGGTAGTCCCGCCTAAGTCCTGCCCAGTGTTTCACTTCTTCATTTGCAGATCCCACTACTGCCTGGACCTCCTGCCTGCCTGCCACTATGCAGGCCCCCCACCTGCCTGGCAGCCTCATCCCCTTTGCATGGTTGGAAAGGAGAACTCTGGGAGAGATGCTCTGTTACTGGCATTTTCTTGGTTGGATACTTTGGAAAAAGAACGGGCAGTGCTGGAAGTTGAAGGAGAAAAGTCCTCCCTACTCTTCAGCTCACAAAAAGAAAATGGGCCCACTACACTTTGGGAGAGGTCTCCAGTCCCCTCACCATCCTAGTCGCCCTCCTCTGGACTCATTCAAATTTGGCAATATCCTCCTTCAACTATGGCACCCAGAACTGGACATAATATTCCAGGTGGGGACTGACTAAAGCTAGATGCAGGGGTACCATTACTTCTTTTGATCTCTGTGTGTGTTGATGCAGCCTGGAATCTTTTTTTTTAATTGAAGAATTCCAACAACACAAAGATAAGAAAACGATCTATTTAGTGGACGATAAGCTAAACATGAGCGAGCAATGAACTGCACTGCTCATTGGCAATGCAATGTGGCATTGAAGTGACAAAGAAGGTGAATACAATTTTCTAAAAAGCAATAATTTTAACCCCTTCATCTTTTTGAAGTTTACGCTGAAGAAGCATCAGCTGAACACACTGTGGGAATCGGCAGGGCACTTTATTGCATTCAGCTACGAGAGATGCTGGTTCAAATGCTTTTTAACCACATGACTCCCTGGGTGGCCTTGAGAATGAGGTCATTCATTCTCGCTGAACCTATCTTTGCAGGGCTGTTGTAAGGGTTAAAACAATGGCATAATGATTTACTGCAATCTATCATGACGCCTTGGGCCAGGGTGGAATGAAAACATAAATACATTATTTTCAGCTCCCTGTTAATATATAGTCGAGACCCAAAAAGGACATTCATTTCAAAATACTGACAGGGAAGTTTGTGTAGAAATGTGTATAAAGTTCATAACGTATGTACTGAAATATCATATACGTTGCAAAGGTAAAACTGTTGCCTAGGAGGCAAGAACCACTACCCAACCCAACCATCATCTCATAACTGTATATTTGTGAATTGGCTTTTATCAGAACAATTCTCTTTTCACGATCTTTATATCTAGAAGTAGTGATGGCACTTCAAATGTGATGGAAGTCAGACAATCCTCTTTCACAGCACCTTAGAAGTTCCTATAAGTACACTCAGTTTGGAATCAGAGTAATTGCAAAACAAGTCACCATTCAATAGCTCTAATGGTATGGAAGCCTGTCTGCAATTTCTGAATATACAGTGAGCTAAAAACTGCTCTAGCAACTGCTAGAAATCAAGTGAAGTAGGTGCATAATGCTCAGATCATCATGAGGCTAAGTGATACTAGCATTCTGACACTGAAGCATTCTTGAAGTAGATATGAGCATGGTCAATGATTCCATGGGAGAGCACTGGAACCCTACATAAGCAACTCTGAAATAACAGTAGAGGGGATATAATAGATCCCTACCCCACTGCCCCTACCCATGTAAATTATCTGGAGTAAATGGATTAATTTTACAGGCTCCTCTAGATTCCAGAGTAGAGCCACCTCCAAAGCAGACTAGGGATTTTGGGAAATCTTGCCTCTTTAACAAACCATCCAACCAACTTTTGCCTTTCCTGCTTTGCAGACTAGGTAATCTTCTAGTAATGCCAACATATAAAAATGTCAAGTAGTAAATGTCAAGTAGTAAAAACTACAGTAGATCCCACCACAGCACCACACAGGACACCTTTCTAGACTATATGAATAGTAATTCTTCAAACAACATGTTAAGTGTATTCACAATAAACAATTGCCTTATTTAAACTTTGGATTTTTATTTATCTGTTTTGAGAAAAAAAAAATCAGAAATGTGAATGATGATGAATACCAAGGACATCAATGAATTATTCTAGCCCGAGTTTGTTACTCATGCAGGTTTCTTGCTGACAGTCTTAAAGGTGTTATGTAATAGTCTGAGAAAAATAATGGACAGATGATAATGATAAGAGGCCGGAATGACATATGGAAAAGGGGATGACACAGGCCCAAAATGGCTGCAAGGAGATGTCCCTGATGAGATCCTGTCACCACTGAAAGTCTCATCCGATTTAAGGTTCTGATTAAGTTATCAGATGTAATGAGCAGCGCAATCCTAGTGTGCCTGTTGCGCCGATGCTACGCCACAGCATTAACACGAGGGGCAGAGCGCTGGTACGCGGGCACCGAGCAGCACCCCGCGGTTGGTGCTAACACTCTGAAGCCGACGCTGCTTGCACGGTCGGCGCAAGGGATTCTCTGCCCTGGATGGGGATTGGTGGGAGGGGAGGAGGCGGGACATGGGCGGGACCTGGGCAGGTTGGGAGGTGGCCATATGGCCATATCCTAAGCCCGTCAGGGAGGCTGCGCAGCCCCAATTCAGGCAGTGTGCTCTCCTCAGATCTGCGCCCGCTCTTCAGCAGGATCAGATCCGAGGAGCACATAGGGGAGGCTGGAGGCTCCCTATGGTAAGGGAGCAACACGTTCCCTTGCTGCAGGAGGCTCCAGCCTCCCCCTGGCCAGCGCTCCTACCCCAGTGCTGGGCAGGATTGTGCCCTTAATTGGTTTCTTCATTCTTGCCTTTTTGAAGTCCACGTGGATGAAAGAAAAAAACCACACACATTCACACACAGGCTTTGTCCTGACATAAGTTATAACACAGTGAATTAAATATGCTTACACATCTTCTACATATACCGTATTTATATCAACACATGCATATGCATACGTGGACACACACGCAATCTGAAGTTCATGACACCCATAGCTTTTGGGCTTTGTTTTTAGATAGTTGTTATTTTGTTTTTGTCTGGTTTTTTTTAAGCTGAAAAAGCAGTGTTGTGTGTGTAGGCAGGGGATTTTGGACTGGGGAACACTTTTCCACTGCAATATTTTCCTGCCATATTACCAAGCAGCTCCCTACTGCCCCACCAGAGCCAAAGCTGGTGGGGGTGAATGGAGACGTGGGCTGAATAGAGAGCGAGCAGAATAGGGCAGAACAGGGCCAGAAAGGGGGTGGTATCAGCAGCAGCAACACTGCCGAAATTCTATTCCCTTTTCTGGGGTTGACCCCCTTCTTGATCCCCTTCCCGGGGTTGACCCCTGGCTAACTTGAGCCTGCAAAGTAGCTGGCACAGGCCTGAGTAATCTCATTGGGGCAGAAAAGGCTTGCCCTAAGGCAAGGGAACAAATGTTCATGTTTCTCGAGGAGGCTGCATTCCCCACATAATGCAGAATGTGCCCCACTGGCGTCAGCTGCATTGTGCCAGGGGCGGGAGGGAGGACTGGGCTGTAAGGAGTTCACAAAAGAAATAAGGTGGAGCTACTGATGTCCCCCTGCTGTATGGTGACTTCAATCTATAAATATTTATAAGTGACACAGGCTACGTAATCCAAGAAACCACATTACATATTTTTTTTTAAATCACTATTAGCAGGGTCGCATTAATCACATCATTTGGAATTTTCATATTATGCTCCTGAGAACATTCTGACTACTTAAATATAAACATGAAGATCACTTAATGCATACTAATTTATACATTATGTTGATGTTTCGTTACAAAGAACACTGCAATATTAAGTTAAGGAAATTAAAAATGAATCTGGGATTACTGGCATTATGTTGTCTAGAATAGGAAGATGCCAGAGGAAGCAGGACCACAAACCTTTACCTTGGGGGACAGTGGAGTTCTTCACGAGTGATAACTGCTAGTTGCTGTTCTGGAGCCATCAGGGACAGAGGGAAAGTCTCTGATCTTAATCATTGAGAGGTGATAGCTGAAGCCAGGAGTACTTAAGGGCAGAAAGTCTAGTCGAGAGGATTAAAGCCGCAGTAATTGCCCGAAGATAAGATCCGAAGGTCGCCAGTTTGAGAACACCGGAAGCTTCCGTGTGTGCGGCAGACCTCAAGAATGCGGCTGCTAAGATCTGAGCTGTCTCAGCTGCCTGTGAGAGGGGAGTTGTACTGGGCCAGCTGCTCTTTGGTGAGAGCAAAGAAGCAAGTTTATCAGCCGGCTGAAGGCAATCGTGCGGCTAGAAAGAAGGACTGGACGATGCAAGTGTCATCTGCATGTAGTTGTTTTTGTAAGATTAGAACCTTGTTTGTGATTTGTAAAAACCCTTGCGGTTTAGAAAATGTCTGCCTATGTAAACCGCCTTGAATTAAAGTAAAAGGAGCAATCTGATGACCAAGAAAGGCGGTATATAAATACCAAATATCATTATTATTATATTACTTCAGCCAGCCTACTGGCTAGCCAATTCCCAAACTTCAGTGAATATGGCTAGCCAGTCAACAACTGCGGGCGCAATCCTAACCTGGAGTTAGGCTGGCACAAGGGACACCATAAAATATGTTTAGACCACTCTCAAAGTCAGAGAGGCCAGCACCCAGACATGCACCATGTCCTCCCTGGTGAATAATTGAATAATAATTCAATAAATAATGTCCTCCCTGACTCCAAGAGTGATCCAAATGCGCTTTACAGTGACCCTTGTGCCAATCAAACTTTGTTGGCCTAACTGTGCCGCCCTAACTCCAGGTTAGGATTCTGCCCTGTGTGATAACATGGTGTTGAGCTATTCACCTTCGTTCTACCACTGTCTCCCAAATGATTTCTGCTAATGGCAGGACATTCCCTCCCCCCCTTAAACTTCCCTTTGTGGTGGTCAACAAAATATTGTGGGTGGACCCTGCTAATAAAAACCTACTAGACATCCATACAGCTAGGGGAAAGAAAAAATCATCAGCAACTATGCTTGTGGCATCCAAACCAGCTCTCTCTAGCCATCTTGAGGAGAAGAAACCGGCCATTATATAAGAGAATAATTCCAACATTGCAAGAATCCTAACTGACCAGCTGGAAAGATAATCAGATACTTTTCTAGCAAGACTGATTACAAGAAGAGTTAGGAAGATTGATTATAAAAATCAGAGACTAGGTAATGACCAGAACTTGAATTGTGGCTGGTATATACAGGCAGCAAGTGAAGCCGAAACATCTATATTCTTTCCCTCTTATAAATAAATATGAAAGAGTATATATATAGATGTTTTGTGTGTGTGCCTGCACATTTATGTGTATGAAATTAATAATATACATCTATAATAGTGGTTAATAGATACAGTCTGCCTGAAGTTCCTTAATTTTTCTTTCTACCAAATTTTGCTCAGAATTTGTTTTGTATTAAGATATTTATTTTTGGTACAAGCCATTAAAACAAATGATTTAAATATGTTGGCTATTCTTTTGGTCATAAACATAACTTGCAAATGTTTATATGCTTTCTTGTGGCTTAAATAAAGTGACGGTGGCGAAGTCTGAAAACAGAACCAAATTCACAACGGATGTGCAACACCCTGGAATAAAAAACAAATGGATAAACATATTTGGATAACCTAGTGACATTTTTGTCCAAAAAAAGTAAAATGTGACAAAGGAAGCACCCTAAAAGCCTACTCCATGTCATAATGATCAACACCTTGAAGAACAAAGTTTTATACTTCTGGATTGGGCAGAATAATGTTACTGACATGGATTTGCAGATAAAGATGCTCTTCTCATATACATTTATAAGTGGGCAGGTCAGAGCCTCCACTTACACTCTGTCTTTGGCAAGGATGCTTAAGACGACCTATAATACGCAATTACAATATTTTTTTTCTTCATTTGGACTTTTCAACACACACACACACACACACACACACACACACACACACACTCACTCCATAATTACAATACAGTTGTGAACCGGCAGCAAAGCCCACACAGAATGCAGACAATGACAGCCCAATCTCGTGCCTTTAATAGCAGTATTGGCACATAATTCCTTTGCTAACCTGTCAAAACACATTTTTCAATATGCATCTATAATAAGAGCACTATGAGAGCATCCATCAAGGCCCAGCCCTGGTGACTTCAATTCATCTGTGCTCAACGTCTGTTCTCAAATTTACATAGGAAGTGAAGTGAGGCAACAGAATTGGTCCATGAAGTCCCATTCTGAAGATCCTGCCTTCATCTTGTGTGCAATTGATGTCTGGGAGATTAAAGTAAGTCTTTAAACCACAAATGTGTAAAGAAGATACAAGGCAGGGAATAAATAAACACACCAGAGCCATTATTCTGCATCAAAAAAACCAGCATTATCTTTTAAAAACAAAGCTCTTTTAAAAGCTCAGAAAATAGAATCACCCCCTCAGTGTAATCTGGCAGAGGGAAAGACTTCCGATTTTACGGTTTTTAGGTGTCTGACTGCCAGGCACTGTTAGTTTTTATTTATTTTCTATTCAGAAGTCAGAAACAGCAACATACTGAGCAAGTTGGTTTGGCTAAGGAAAGTTTTCTTCTTCTTCTTCTATTCATTTCCTGTTTTTTTGGATAGAAGTCAGAGGGGGAAAAAAGATTAGGACACAAAAATAACTTACCTTAATTATATTCAGAGGCTTACCAAATCCAATTCATACTAAACTCCTACCCCCAGAAATGGAGGGGGAAACACACACACACACACCAAAAATAAAATAAAAACTTGAAACTTTATTGACTAGAGAAATCAAACTTACTAAAAATTATAATTCTCCTCTGTAGGTTTTATTATTCACACCAAATTTTAACAAACTCCTGGAAAGATTTGATTTCCTTATTTTTAGGACAAAATACGATTAAAGCCGTAGTATAAGGCCATCAACAGGAACTATTTCCAATATGAGCTATGTCAAATGCTGTCTAATTTTGATGTTTCTTTCGGAAAGTAGCACCTACGTAGCTGAACAAATACTGGGGAAAATGTTGTCAAACATTTTCTGTCATTTCATTGCTGTTGGTGCTCTTTTATTCCTCTGACCGCTGCTTGTTTTGGACAGCATTTTCATTATTCTCAATTTCCCTCATCGGCCCAGACTCCTGTTTAATCAGACTAGTTGGGACAGCCAACATGATCTTGTTCATAGGTGAAGCATCCTGATGCAGTCAGCAAAATCATGTGGCTTTCCACAGCCAATCAAATTAAATGGAGTGTGAGCCAACGAGGCAAGGACACAAAAAAAGGCAAGGAAGGCGGTGGAGTGTGGCTGGTGGTGTAAGGGTTTTTGGTTTACCAAACCTAACTATGACCTGGAAGCATACTGTGTGAAGTCATGACGTCATGATGTCACAAAGTGAGGGGAGTGTGTGGGCTCCTGCAGCTGCCACCGCCTCCCCAATGGCGCGCTCCCCTTGCTCCAGATTTGGGAAATGAAGCAACATGCAGGCTCCTCCAGGGACGACTTTACGCCGGCCAGCCGGCCTTTAAGGTGCCCCTGCAGCCAGCACGTTCCTCTCACTCCCTGACTCGGGAAGCGAAGGGACCACACAGGTGCCTGCAGAGGCATACAGGACATGAGGAAAGGCGGGCAGGCTGAAAAGTGCTCTGCGTTTTCTGCCCTGCTGCGCCCCCCCCCCCCCACAACCAGCAGCCACGGCACCCACATCCGCTTGCAGCACCTTTTATATGCCTCTGCTTGGAAGCATGCATGATGGACTCCTGCTTAGCTCCCTGCTTTTCTAGGATTTGGCCACAGCTCTGAAGTTGAGCTGATGCTTTGTACACTGAACATCCCAGTTCGATCCTGGGCATCTCCAGTCTGGGATGAGAAATATCCTTGCATGGACACCTTGGGAAGCCCTCTACAGTGAGCTAGATGAGCCAATTACCTGACACAGTGTGAAGGAGTTCCCTATGGTCTTCTTTACAGTATCGAGAAGAACAGTATTTATACAGCACGATTTGCAACAAATGCTGAACATTTCTGCTTTTCGGCACTCAGAAAAAGTAATGTGAAATGAGGCAATTTGTTTTAATGCAGCTTATATTTCACTATTCAACATTTTCCCTGATCCAAAAGGATGTGATCTTTCTGCAGAGTGAAGGGAATATAGGGGCAATTTGCAGAATTAAGCATCATAGTCACTGGGAACCCTTCTGAACAACACTGTAGTTTTAAAAGCCTTTCCCCCCCCCATTTCCCTGACCACCCCCCTCTACTCCATTGCATAGTAATGGACAGCATGCTGGTTACTGCAGTATCTCTGTGAGTTTTGCTTGGATACTGTAAACATCTTCCAAGCCGATAGGAAGGCTGCACTTTGCATTCCTTTCTCATTATGGTAAGGCTGTAACTTATACCTCTGACTTATCACAGCATTGGGAAACACATGTTTTCCCCTTATTTGGTAGTGCAGAGCATCTGAGAAGGAGAAAAAAAGAGAGACTTCTTTCTGTGCTTCATGATATCAACAGTGAACAGATAGCATATCCAACTTGACTGCCAAAGCAGAGCAGCGTGTATTGTAAAAGCAATATTGCAATCGCATTTATTTCGATACTTCCAGCTAAATAGCAAGGGGCAGTTGAAGAAGAGAAAAAGGTGCAATGGAAGACATTTGCTGATGCTCAAGAAAATCGTTTGGTGTATTGAAAATGCAAGGAATCATGCCAGGGGATTCTTAAGCAGAGGGCAGCTTTTGTACAGTCACATTGGTCATCGGTGCTTCTCTGTCACACACACATGTACACATACCACCTTTCCTATGCTCATGGTGGTGCACACCTTTCAATATCCTCTACACACACACATGGGAACCATAAGTACAAGGCTGTTTAAAATATGGTCTATGTCACCCATGCATTACATGTTAATCTGTGGGACACACAGGTGTATGCCCAGAAGTCAGATTTTCTGTACAAATGCGGCGATCAGGTTGGACTGCACTTTTCTGAGAGCAAATTCCATTAAACACAATGGGACCTACGTCTGAGTAAACCTTCATAGGATTGTGCTGCAAGAGACAAAAGCAGTATCATCTGGCCTAGAGATGAGCTTGTCTATGAAATCATCTGCCAATTTATTTTCAAAGAAATGGAAGTTGACCACCAATAGGAGACAGAATGGTATGGTGTGTGTGTGTGTGTGTGTGTGTGTGTGTGTGTGTGTGTGTGTGTG
>JAJKFI010000024.1:5195282-5233114 GCA_029204185.1 Lerista edwardsae
TGTGTGTGTGTGTGTGTGTGTGTGTGTGTGTGTGTGTGTGTGTGTGTTTTGGCTGCTTAAAAGATTTTGAAGTGATGCAGTTTTATTTATTTTAGGGACCTATATCCTGTCAGAGGCGTATTTGTGGTGCTGCAAGGGGAGGTGGGCTGCAGTGGGGGGGGGGGGAGGCGAGGAGCTTTTTGGCCCGCCCAATCTCCCTGGTGTCCGGTATGCTCCTAAATTGAGCTATTCCAGCTGCTGGGGGTGGCGGGATGGCACAGGGAGCAGGGCAGTTGCGCTAGGGATTCGATGACATCCTCCGGTGCACTTTGAGCCTGTTACAGTTCTGTATCCTGCCATATAAAACTTTATAGGAAGGTGATTTTAAAGGCAAAGACGTTAGCAGGTGGACCATCACTGGAGAAATTCCCCCACTTTGGCATTAATTTCCAAATGCTCTGCACTTCACTTGTAATTCTCAATCTAACTTGCTACCTATTGAAGAAATAACACCAGATCCATCCATCCATCCCCCCCCCTCCACCCCCGCCACCCTGACTCGGTTAGTAAAGTGCCTTAGTAATATATGAGCTTTTTCCAATCCCATTGTATCTTAGGTCTTCATCTGCACAACAATAATAAATAGCTCTTCTTTCTTTTGTCTTATCTATTTAGGATGTAACAACCTTTGAACAAAGTAGCTATTGTACTCCATGTAGCTTGCATCATGGATTAATTTCACAGCTGATTTTGCCAGAATTAAAATGAGCTCATTAGCGTGTTGACATGGGATTGACTTTTCTTGAGATCCTGGGACAATCAGAATGTAAAGGACTTACTAATATAAACAACTTTGAATTACACAAGAGGGTAGATTTTACATACAAATTATAGCAAGGGGAAAAAACGTGAAATCTAAAAGTAACTGCAACGTCTTCAAACCTAGGGATTCTTATCCATCATTAATTTGCATTTGTATCATTAAGAACCCAACTACACATTATGCTAAACACACAGATGACTTTGCATTATTAGACTCATGAAATTCGAAAGGTTCTAAAAGAACATCCAATCCAACCCCTGCTAGTGCAGCTTTCCATAACTGCAGCATCCCCAATAGACGGCTATCCAGCTTCTGCTGAAAGACCCTCGTTGACAGTCTACCACCTTCTAAGGCAGACTGTTCCACTGTTGAACACTTTGTATGTTCTTCCTAACATTTAATTTAAACCCATTTGTCCTGGTCCTGCCCTGTAGAGCAACCAAGAATACATCTTCTTGCACATGACAGGACTTCAGGTATTTATAGATGATGCATCTTCTCTGAGCTAAACATGCCCAACTCTTTTAGCCTGGACATGACTGGACATGATTTCCAGTCCCCTCATCATCCCAGCTGCCCTCCTTTGGATCAACTCCAGTTTGTCAATACAGTGGGCCCTTAGCAATCATGAGGGATCCATTCCAGGACACACACACCCTGTAGATACAGAATTCCACAGATAATAAAATCTGCCGTGGATGGGCATGCAGTGCCACAATTATTTACCTGGGGACAACATTAGTTCACATTTAAATTTTAACTGTTTTAATATCGTTTTTACCATTGTTTTAATTGTTAAACTTTCTGGGTTTTAATGTGTTAGTTTTAATGTTGTAAGCCGCCTTGGGTGCCCATGGGGCAGAAAGGCGGGATAAAAATTAAATAATAATAATAATAATAATAATAATAATAATAATAATTTGTAACTCTTTTGTGTAGCCTGATTTTTTCCCCTACTATGTTCCCCAACCCCTCTGCCACCATGTCTTACATACTTTTGGAAGACATGGAACAGGAGAATGGCCTCAATTAGACTACAAATAAGGGGGAGGGTTCATATTGATAGAGACCTGCAGCAACCAGCAAAGTATGGTGGAGGAGCAGGAACAGTCAGTGACAATTGTGGGGAAAGGAGTGGAGGCAGGACCAGATTAGGCCACAACATGCAAGCACACGATTGGTGAATAGCACAGAGTGTGAATATGAATCAGGCTGCAATTCTATCTACAATTGACTATAATGGGACTAATTTCTGAGTAGACATGCATAGGATTGGGCTCTCAATCACATAACTGGCCATGCTGGGAGCACCTAACCATTCACTAACAGCATGCTTGCACTGTATTGCATTGCATGTGCACTGACCCTGCCTCTTACACAAGGAGATTCACACCCCAACAGAGACTATTTACAAGCATCACAGCAAGTGGTCTAGTCAACCAGAGCTGTAAACGAGAAAAAATCTTCAGTGAACTGCATTCCATGATGCATAAGGAACAAGCCTAATAAAATACCGTCCACAGTAAGAAACATCCAGACACTGAAAATCACTTGTTCGCAGGAATAAATTACTGATTATGAACTACGCATTTGAGACAAACATTACAAGGCTTTCTTGGATCTTGCGCATTTTATCACAAAGCAAAACTGAATTTAACGTTGAAATGGCAGTACAGAACATGATTGCCACGTACAATGTTAACAATATGGGGTTAAGTCCCTGGGCGGGTCGTGGCGGGAGGTGGAGAAATGCTAAGAAAGAAAGGGATTTTTTTTTGCTCCCCTCTGGATTTTTTCCCAGGACAGAATGAAAAACTAGAAATTTTTAGAAGAACTGGCATGGGCCAGCTGAAATATTTTTGATAAGTACAAAAAAGATAAAATAATACTTAAAATATTACAGCTGTTCCGCCATCCTTCAAAAAGTTTCTTAATCATTGCTAGTTGTTTAATTACAGTAATTATAGAAATTACAGCATTTTATACTTGCCAGTTTAAAAAACAGCTTGTGCCCTACATATCAAAGACATGGCCTCTTTCTTCCTCCTCCTGCTTGTGCCATCAGCATAACTATTATCTGCCAAAACCAACTAGCTACATGTACATCAAGTGACAGTATAAGCCTATGCATATTTACTCAGTAGTAGGTCCTACTATTTCAATGGTGCTTACTCCCAGGTAAGTGTGCCCAGGATTGCACAATAAGAGTAGATGGGATATACTGAGAGGCATTCCTGAAAGCTGAACCTGAACATTTTCTGGAAGTGATGCAAATCGTTTTACGCATTAAACCAGTATGTTAATGGTTATTCATAGGTAGGAGATCATATCGATATAATCTTAATAAATTTTAACTGTGAGGTTTTCAAAACGACTGATTATTTGCTACTGCGTACCACCCTTCCTGAAAGGCATAATCTAATCTCACAAGCCCCCTATGACGTAGGCAGGGGTTGGCAGCTGCTGACTTGCCTGTAAGTACCCGGAGAGAAGAATCAAACTAGATGTGGTGTGAAATGTATTCTTCTACCTCCTTAAAACAGGAGCTACTTTGCTCAATCTGAATTGAGGCCTTTGCACAGGGTGAGGGAAATCTTGGCAAAATTCCTCAACACACACACACACACACACACACACCTATTTCCCATGAAAAGGAAGCTGTTACTAGTGCAGTAACAGCTTCCATCCTTGGGTGAACAGGTACCTTGAGGAGGGGGCAACTTTAGTCAGTATATGGGGAGGGGGTGAAACTCTTATATGAGCTATAGTCCCAACCCAGATCAGGGAAGCCCATGGTTGCTACTGTTCATTTAAAAAAAAAATAAAAAAAGGTGGAAATGCAATGACACATTTCATGAGAAAAAAAAACAATTAAACTCCCTCTACTATACAAATGTAAATCTGGGCCCTACAAGTGTTTGAATCCAAACAATGCGAGATCCTTTCCAGGGATTTCTCATGTCACATCTAGGTCACATTTAGTCCTGCTAAACTGATAGGAGTGCAATAATAAAGCCACACTTTTTTTTTTTAACCTACAAAGTAGGCAATGACACGTTTAACAACTTGTCTTTGGTCTTTACTGAAGTTATAAATGAAAATAAGTAAATACCATCCCGGTCAAGTGTTGGTCATTCAATACTAGCATGTATAATGCTTAAAGTATGGACAGTCAACATTTCAAGCCCCAAAGAAGAACCTTCAAAAGTGCACAACCTTGACTCATGAATTAAACATTAGCTTAATATTAATATGAACATTCCATTTGACTAATTAATATCACCATTTGCATCCTTAATTGTTGGCATTTGCACCTGCCTCATCTCCTTCCATGCATCTTCAGCAGACTCTTCCCTCATCTCTCACCTGCATGCTACCCACACCTCCTCAATGGCCTCTTCCTCCTGCCTGCCAGATGGTGGCTGCAGAGGGCAGGTATTCCCATGAGTTCACTGGCAACTTGAAAAGGGTACCAGGAGCCTTAAGTGTATGGCACCTTTGCTAGGTGAAAAGCAGCAGTTGAACTGAATCACACATAGCTCCTGAGTCACAGTCTATTCATCCCTAGCTTAGAGCTGTTAGGATGTGAAACTGTAATGGGCTTAAAGAGACCAGACTAAGGAATTTTGTAGCAAGGGAAATACTGAGAGAAGAGCAGCTAGTTAAGGCAACACAGCACAGCTGTATGCAGTAAGTACTGCCACAAGGCACACTCACCTGAAGTGAGTTACCACTGTGATGGATATAAGCAGCATCCAGAAGCTTCTCTCCAGACTGTGTGTTTCTAGCTAGTGTGTCTCTAGTATCTCTCTGTGTGAGAGTCAGTGTATCTGCTGTGTTCTGTGACCACTGTGTTTACAGTATATATGGACTTGGAGTATGTGTTAAGAAGTCCTGTAGAATTACTTGTTACTGCCTGTAATATCTGATTGCCTACTGTGTTTGGACCTGGATTGTATTGTTGACAACTCAACCTGCCTAATCCCTTGGAACCTAATCTAATACAAGTCTTAACCAAGGTACCACGCCTTATTTGCCTTATTTGCTTGGATTTATGTGGTTGCTGATGTTCATGGGCGCTTGCTTTACTCTGCTGGCTTCCTGACTTTCATTAAGTTTGGTTAGCCATAATAAGAGCACCACACACAGAGGAGACCTATTATGACATTTAACAAATGACTTTCAGCCACTCATTATCTCTGAGTCTGACCTGCTTCACAGGTTTGTTGGAAGGATACAATATTACAGTGTATACTGATCCCAGCTTCTTGCAGCAAACAGGGACTAAAAATATTAATATTGTCATGTATTGATTATACCAGTGCTTCTCAAACTGTGGGTTAGGACCCACTAGGTGGGTCGCAAGCCAATTTCAAGTGGGTCACATAGCATCTAGTGCAGCCATCATTGCAAATATAAGATGGGACACTGGAAAGGTGAAGTAAAGGGCTGTGTGGTGGTTTTGCTTGTGTCAAGGTTGTAAATAGGCTGTTTTCCTTCTGATTCACTTTGCTATTGGAAAATGGCTGCAAAATATTCCAAGCTATTGCTGCGTTCTTAGGAAAACAGCAGGCTGTGGGGCCACAATGATAGCACTTCTGGTCATGACATCATTTCCGGTGGGTCCCAGACAGATTGTCATTCTAAAAAGTGGGTCCCAGTACTAAAATGTTTGGCAACCACTGGATTGTACAATGAAGACACGGATGGACACACAATTTGAATCCACAGGGCATAAAAATACCTTAGGTCAGTGATACTCCCATTCAATGCAATATTAATTGATAAAATTACATCTGAATGAAGTACTCAGATGAATATCCCTTTAAAAAGCCGCCTCGGGTGCCCTTTGGGGAGAAAGGCAGGATATACATCAAATAAATAAATAACAAATGGGGGTGAGTTGTGGACATAGTGGAAATCTAAGGGAAAAAAATCAAAGGCGGTTGAACTAATTTTCATTACCCTATAATGACTCTACTGTCTGTCTGCAAGTAAATCTCCATAAATTGCTCCAAGGTTGAACAAGAGAATATTGGTATGGATCAAAGAAAGCAGGTCTTCCTGTGTGAAGCTAAGAGGCCGCAAGCTCGCTAGTTGTCTGAAACAATTAGACCTGGGATGAAAAGGAGAGGAGTGGGCACAGGGACAAAAGCAAGCCAGCTGATTTCACTTTGCAGAATATTTGATGGGGTCAAATTAATAACCGTCCATGGCTGAAAACAGTCTACTCTTTGTCAATTGGTGCCAAATTATGCAAGGTGCTGGCAATTCTGGTTGTCTAACAAATCAGTACCGGCATACATGACTTCTAGGCTGACGACTGATTGATTCTGGTCATTATTTGGACTGATCTCACTTTTTTTAACCACACATGGAATCAATCTCTAGGCCAGATGTTCATTTGCAGTGAACCACTGTGTGCAGCGACTCATCTCCTTGCAATTGAATCTTGGCCTACGGACACATATGGCCTCCGTTTCCCTCGCTTTACTGTTACAAAGCATTGTCTTAAAAGTGGTACAGAATCCATAAAATATTCTGTTAATATTGCTGTCAGTCAAATACCTTTTACAATGCCACATAAAGTTGACAGATCACACATGCCAGTTTTGAGATCAAGTTTTCTTTTGGGACTCTGACTACCAAACAAGAAAGCAGATTGGGCAGTAACATTTATTATACCGCATAAATCACTTCCCTGTTACCACACGGGGTGGGCCCAAGTGGAAACTGCCAGAGTTACTAAACTGTATTGACATTCTGTCATTGGCTATCAAAAGTTCATAAGGACCTTCGGATATTCTATAGCATCCATTTGAGATAATTTATTATTTCAGTATGGCAATATACTGAAAAATACTGCAATCACCACTAAATAGAAGAAAATGCTATTTTTCTTTGTCATGCAGAATTGATTGGAGTGTTTAGGTTTCCATTTAACCATAAAACAAAGGGCCCAATCCTATCCAATTTTACAGTGCCAATGCAGCCACAGGTAAAATAACATTTATTCCCTTACCTTGAAGAGGCCTCCATTACTCTCCCCCCCCCCCCCAATTGCAGAATGCTGCACATACCTTGTTGGCCTGGCTACATCAGCGCTTGAATTTTGCATAGGATTGGGCCCAAATTCTCCATTCCAACCCACTGTGTAGTTATTGCAGTGAAATTGAAGTTAAGGATTTGAAAGATCCACACCTGGAATAGCCTTTGCTCTATCAAAGTTTGCAATATAAATGAAGTTGGGGAGCTTTTTTTTCTCTTAAGACTTCAGACCTTCACAAGGGAGTTCAAATTCTGTTTCTAATGGTTATACGATGTCTTTGCTTGGTAGAAGGCATCCCTTCTGTACCTCTTACCTCACCAAGCAATAATTTCATCACAGTCCTAGATTTCAAATGGGCAATTTAACTGTGTTGCAACTTCTTAATGTGCTTTCATTTATTTCTTCTTTCATTCACTAAGAATGAAAACTTGCATTTTTGCCCCCTTGGGTGCCTTCGGGCAAAAAGGCAGGATATAAATCTAATAAATAATAATAATAATAATAATAATAGCCACTCTAATGTTCTCATTCTAGCCTTATGGAACATCACTGCGGTAGCCTCTCCACTGATCTATGGGGTGCTGCTGCTGGCTCAAGGCCCCAAAAGACAGTGTGTCAGCATAGTTGGTGGAGGCCGGAACAGGGGCAGATCTCACAGCAGTGGTACACACAATATCCAAAACTCCTATCCCAGCCTGGACCCTCCCTCAGAAGGCTCTGCCAGCACAAGAGCTTGCATAGCTTTGAGGAAGTGGCTAAGGGAGGCAAGTACAATTTTTCTTAGTCATATTTCCTGGCTGGCCTAGTCCCTAGCTTATGTTCTTATTGTGGGCTATGGACAATGATGGATTGTGCAGCCTCCTTGCAAAGGTGGTGGGCTACTGGTACCGGGTGCAGGGGAGTGGTAACGGGATGCAAGCGCCTTGTTGTCTCGTGCCTCCCTGGGGCACCTGGTGGGCCGCTGTGAGATACAGGAAGCTGGACTAGATGGGCCTTTGGCCTGATCCAGCAGGGCTCTTCTTATGTTCTAGCTGGCCTGCAAGATGCTATATGTTTCAGTGGCCCTGGACTATATAGGCTGGTTCAGGCAAAGATTGGGCTGTAACTTATCTGAAGTTCTGGACATCAATACCATTCCTTCTAATAGTGAACTTGGACGGTTGAGTATCTGTTGGTTTGGAAGCAAAAAAAAATAGCAGCTGATATCTACACAGATTATATAGTCAGGCTCTCTAGATATGGAGGAGTCTATACACCTATAAATTAAAAGCAAGTTTAAAACACAACAACAAATAAAACAGATATGGAAATTTTGAGCAACTGAGCTCCCAAGACCTAAGGAACATCCTTCCTAGGATGTCCTCCCTTGCTTTCCCTCCTCAAACTCCAGGAGTCCCATTTTCAAATGCGTGGACTCTTGATCAGAGACAGCAGATTCCAGGCTCATAGCTAGAATTTTATAGTAGAGGAAACATGAGAGAGTTTGTTGACAAGGTGAAAATATAGGACTACTAGTTGCATCTAGTCCAACTCCCTGCCTATAGCAGGAAATCTTCCTAGAGCATCTCCAGCAAATGCCTGTCAAGCCTCTACTTGAAGATTTCCAGTGATGGAGAATCCACCATCGCCCTTGGCAATTTATTCCACTGCCCTTACAGTCAGGAATTTCTTCTTGAAGTACAATAGGAATCTCCTCTCTTGCAGTTTGTACCCACTGGACCTACTTCTTCTCTCAGAGGAAGTGGAGAACAAATTTGTTCCTTCTTCCATATGACAGCCCTTCAGGTATTTGAAGAGCACGATTGTATCCCCTCGCAGCCTTCTCTTCTTCAGACTAAACATACAAAGTTCCCTCAAATGTTCTTCGTAGGACGTTTTCCAGTCCTCTGATCATCTTTGTTGCTCTTCTCTGAACCTGCTCCAGTTTGGCTGCATCTTTCTTGAACTGAGGTGCCCAGAATTGGACACAGTCTCACCAATGTGGAGTAAAGCGGAACTATAACTTTTTGCAACTTGAAAGCTACTCATATATTAACGACCTATTGAGTTCACTGGGTCTTGCATTGGCTCTTGCATAGTACTGAAGTGTACAGTAAGTGTGTACCATATTTCAAAAGGAGTGTATACCTAAGGAGGCCATCTCCTATTGCTATGTCTCTTCTAGTATGATTCCTTCTGATCAATATCTGCATATCTGTCCACAGTCTGAGAAGTCGTAAGAAAATAAAAACAAAAGTTCCCCACCTTCATTCATACTGCAAACTTTGATAGAGCAAATGCTGTTTATTTAAAAGAGATCTTCAGGTTAAAGAATCTACCTTCTGGTTATGAGGCTAGATATGAGACTTGTGTGTGTATAATAGGCAGATTTAGCATTCTCTCAGAAGTGAGAGTAGCACATTGTGGTTTGAGGTTTGTTCTTTTGTAAATCAGCTGCAGGTGAAGTATATCTTCAAATTACAGTATTAATGGTGAATCATCATTTACAACTTGACTCAACCATATTCTCCCAGTGTCAACACTTAACACAAACCACCACACACTTCCAGTCAGGGCTGCTTTTCAGTTCCTTCTGCAACTGCTGACATGTTTTATCCTCAGCAGAAAACAACGGATTGATTTTTTTTTAATATACTGTATTTTTAAACAAATGAAATGTAAGTTTACTTATCATAATAGTTTCATATATTTCCTCTGATATTTCTGACTCCAAGGAGACCTTTTAATCTCATTTGGTCTTACTCTGGACATAGGAGTTGCTTTCCAAAGATGTCTGTTTTTTATCAGGCAACTTCTATTCTATCTGCACATCCTTTTAAATCTGGTCGAATAGCATCAGAAGCCAAGCTCTAAGCTCCTCCTAGTGCCTGCATTATTTGTTTCAGATCCTCTTGGATCCAATTGGAGGTTTCAGAGCTGCTTTGCACGTTCAGTGGATAAAAAGGAGTTTCCCATGCAGGGACATGGCAAGCATCTCCCCAGGGGGAACATTCAGATCTTCCCCCTGTTCACGGCCTGGAACTGAAAGGCACTTGAGTCACTTAGAATGCCTCTGATTCCACTTCAGTGGAATACGCAAAAAGGGCTCTAGAGGGTTGGCTTGTCAATCAGAATACCATTTCCCAGGCAGAGCTGATAAAAAAAGGCCAGCAGATTCATGTGATGTATGCATGTATGAGCCACACCACTTCAAACTGCAGGTGAGGAGATCAAATAGTTAAATGCTTCTCATTTAAGACATAGCTGGATATACCTACAGAAGTGGCAGGTCTGGAGATGGGTTAACCTAAAGCAGTAACCGGAATGGTGGGCAACCTTCAGGAAAACCATGCCACAGGTCAAAAACAAGGAAGTGATAGTGGCAGTCTAGAACAAATGAAAGCTGTTTTAGCATGAGTCAGAATCTGATTCGTCTGTCAGATTCGGTCAATCTGGCTCAGTATTGTCTACATTAAGTGGTGGCAGTTTCCAGGGTATTAGGCAGAGATCCACCCACCCACACACCCACCAGCTCTGCTGGGAGATGCTAGGGATTGAACCTGGGGCCTTCCACTTTCAAAATATATGCTCTATTACTGCTAAACTGAAAGTACACTGAAGTCAGTGTACTTTCCCTCTAGTATGAGAAGCTGCAGACCAGGCAGTAGCACAGGCTTGGAGAGAAAGGTTGCTCATCTCCAAAGTCCACAGATCTTGCTGTTGCAGTCCAGCTGTGCCACAAATCTCTACTACCTGTGCCACTTACGGCACCTATGCTGCAAATCATTCATCTCCTTGGGACAGTCCAGCAGGAAATACACTGGGTGGTCTGTTGATAGCTTAGATTTTTTCAAAGCAACAAGGAGGGCCTGACCCTGGGCTGCAGTTCTCATGTCGAGGATAGATTTTCAGGATATCTTTTCCATTGCATGATGACTCTCTCTGCAGTCACTCCACAGTGTAGGAAAACCAGTACTAATATTTCTGTCCTATATTGTTAAAAGCTATGCATGGAAAAAAAATGTCCTTGCCTTTGAATTCTAGGGGTGTAATTCTGTAATTCTAGTTGTTATGTCTGTAATTCTAGTTATTAAGACAGCATGAATAAAACAAGTCCCGCTCCTGGAATTTAAACATTACTTGATAAAGCAATGACAGTCAAGATACAGTTACAATAGGAAGGACTTGATGCTCGGAATCCTAAATACAGGGCTCTCGGCATCTGCGGGGCTTCTGTTCCAGGGCCCTCCATGTTTGCTAAAATCCATGGATGGTCCTCTTTTAGGACATTTTAAAAGGTTAACAAAGTTTTAAAAATTGTGTTCCCTACCTTAGTGCCACAAATCACACTTGCTGCAGGGCTGTCTCTGGCTTTCTTGGAAACCACTTCTGGCTCATGTTGCAACCCCCAATTTTGGCCCTAGTGCACTCCAGAAAGCATTGCCAAAAACGTTCCTAAATGCTTTTGCTGGGTGCCCCAGGGGCAAGGGAGGGGATCGCGGGCCTCGGCACAGTCAGGAAGTTTTTTCCAGCAGCACCAGAGATTGTCCTGTGGCCCACGGTCTAGAAGGGTGGTAGAATCTGCAGACAAGGAGGGACCACTGCATTCCTATGTGAAAGGTACCTGTAGGTCCCGACATCCATCACTTACCTTCTTTTCCAATTTTTGCACATTATCTATAGAAAAGACCAGTTTGTAAGTTTTGAAGACTACTAACAGTTTCGTTTACTCACTGAAACACAAACACATTATTAATATAAGACAGATCTGCTTGGGTGAAGCCAAATGGGAAATTTCTATTGTTTGAAATTGCAACTTTGTGGGGGCAGGGAGCGAGCGAGAACACACCAAGGTTTTATTTAAGCTTGAAACCTTTAAGGAGCCCTATGAAACAGCCAAATTCTGTGAGCGCTTCGCTCACTAGCACAGCTCAACCTTCAGAGTTCTTATTACCATTTAGATAGATATTCCTAGCTGCAAGTATTAAAATCTCTGCAACTGCTATGGATTACATAAGCACTAGATAGATGCAGCAGAAATACACATATTTCTTGGGAAAAAGTTTCTGCATCCTGAACAGCTGTGGAGTGTGACCTTCCATTAGAAAGAAATTATGTTACTCTATTTCCTATTTTGCTTTGCTTTTAAATCCTTATTTCACATGCTTGTTTTGTGTCCCAAATGCCCAACCATGAAGAAACCTGGCACTTGGAAGACTTGCGCTGATGCAATGGTTCCCAAACTATGGCTCAGGACCCACCAGTGGGTCGCAAGCCAATTTCAGGTGGGTTGTGAAGCACCTGAAGCAGCCATACTGAGAAGATGGGATGCTGGGAAGGCCGTGTGGTTTATTTTGCTTGTGTCAAGGTTGTAAATAGGCTTTTTTCTTTCTGATTCACGTTGTTTTTGGAAAACGGCTGAGGAATAGCCCGATTTATTGATATACTCTTAGGAATGCAGCAGGCTCTGGCATCACAATGACAGCACTTCTGGCCACGATATCAGTTCCGGTGGGTCCCAGACAGATTGTCCTTCTAAAATGTGGGTCCCGCTGCTAAAAGGTTTGAGAACCACTGCTGTTAACCTATTATATATGCATTTGAAATAATGTCGTTCTCTACATTCCATCATCATTTTAGGACTAAGATTTGCCAACTTTCTCCATGTATGCATCATATAATATTTGCAGAGTCAGAACATGAATGGAAGTGTTGTCAATGGATGACAAACATGGAAGTCTGGACGACTGCTTTCAGCACATCTTGCCCGGGAGCATTTTTCAAAGGAAATGTTAGCTTGTTAAGAGGTCAAACCTTCCCCCTTAGTTGTTTTCAGAGTCCCTTTTTATTGTCTGATAACTATCAAGGCAAATTCCACATATTCACCAGCTAAGATGGTATAGCTTGGTCAATTTCAGAACAAAAACTGAAGAATTTGGTTCGACATTTATTTCGAAGGGGTGTCAGGCCCTGGAGCCTGCAGCAGGCCACTTCAGCTATAATACTGTGGCATGTTTTTCAAATGTGGGAACAACTGAACATGTCAGCTGGAGATCTCCAATGAACATTTCACAGTGTCTCAGATTACAGAAGTTGCCACTGCCAAGATTTGCATGAGCAACACCAGTAGCTGGCAAGGAAAGTTTCAGAGTCAATTCTCACACCTGTAAAAACATTACTCACTATAATGTCTGTATCGGCTCTGATGCCCTAGTTGAACATTTCTCCCCACTCACCTGCAGGTAGGCTAGAGAAGAATATACCCCAAGCAAGTGTCGGGTACCTTTCTCACACATTAAGGTGAAGGCAGTGGACAGCTGCACCCAAGACAACTTACTTACTCTCTCATGCATTCAAACTCCCCTATGTTTGAGCTGAAGCCTGAAGGGGTGTGGGCAAAATAAAGATAGCAGAAAGGCCATTTCAGAAGTCTTCTACATCTTCCAATTACAGAGGCTGATGTTTCCTACCCTTCGTTACTCTGAGGGCTCAACACAGTCCATAGGAGCTTACCAGGGCAACCCGACTCTTGACCCAGATTTTCCTGCTTGATTCAGTTCCCCAAGCTCCTGACACACAGACAAGTTCCAGGCATCTAAGGGTGCAATCCTAACCTGGAGTTAGGCTGGCACAATTAGACCAGCAGAAGGGCCACCATACAGCATGTCTGGACCACTCGCAGAGTCAGAGGGTGGCACACATCTGTGTGCTGGCCTCTTTGACTTGGGCAGAGTAATCCTGCCCCAGACGTAGCATTGACACTTGCGCCAATACAGGGGCGTCGAGTGGCACTGTGTCAGCGCTAAGGCAACAAGACCAGCGCTGCAGGCAGCACTGGTCCCGATGCGCCTGTGCTGCAACTCCCTTGCGTTGGCCTAAGTTGACTGGCGCAAGGGAGACACCATCCTGAAATGGGGTGAGGGGGAGGGCAGGTAGGCCTCGCCATTCTGGCGCAGTATAGGATTGCGCCCTGAGAGTGGTCTGAACCTACTTTATCATGTCCCTTGTGCAGGCCAAACTGTGCTGGCCTAACTCCAGGTTAGGATTGCGCTCTAAGTTTAAACAGCAGAGTTTCTAGGATCGGAGGACCACTAGTACCTTCAACACTGGGCCACCAGTATATCTTTCATGTTTAGATAGGAATATTGCCTAGAGCGCTTTAAGCCTGACAAAAAGGGGTTTCTGTATTCTGCTCCTTTTGTGTTTTGCTGCTATCTGCTCTGTGATTTGCTGCTTCAGCTGCTTTGGTTCACCGACTGGTACATAACAGCCTCTAAAGAAATCAGAGGGACTCTGGCCAATGGAATTTAGCCAATGGCCATTGGGATTTCAGGCCAATGGAATTTAGGTCAAGCCTGACACAAATGTGAATAGAGGGGTGTGGTGGTGGCCAGGAATGCCAGAGTTCAGGGTCTTTCAAGGCCAATTCTCCTGCAGGTTTCTAATCCCTTCACAGCACAATGACACGTTAAGGTGACTGGGAGTGTAGAACTGAAAATGTATTTGACTGTGATATTCTCAGAACTGTCATGACTGGACATCTCTACCACACCCATATGAGTTGACTGGAAACCAAATAAACTGCTTTCTAAGCAGAATTATAAATACATCTTGTGCAGAAGAACATTTTCTCTCTTTTTTCCCATTCTGTTCCTATTTAATCGAGCAATACTGCTAACTACACAGCATAAGCTTACGCAGCTGTACAAGACTTAATGCAAAGGGTTTAACATGAAAAGCAATCAAACCACATTGAGCCCATTTACACAGACATAGTGCCAGTATTGCAAATCAGCATTTGTAAGCAACCTGCATGTATCCTTGTCACCTGAAGAATAATGTACAAAAGGTCCTCCTTCTCCGTGAGTTTGGCACCTGCGGATTTGACAGCACGGGTGCCAATCCGAGGGTTTCACTTGACCTCCCAGCAGGAACTGGAAGAGCCTACTAGTCATGCCTGGAAAGCCTTTTGAGGCTCAGGGAGGCCACGTGGTATATCCCGGATGTGGCACCACATGGCACCTCAGGAGCACCATGGCTCACATCTTTCCTGGAGCATCAGTACCAGGACATGGTTCTGGGCGACTCCTGCTTGATCCCATGTGCTTAGGTCTATATAATAGTGTTCCATAGGGTTCTGTCATGTACCCCACAGCTGCTGAAACCATTGTGAGTGGCAGTCCTACTGTTATGAAGGGGGGCAAATGCCCCAACTTAGCACTGGTGGAGGGTGGCGCCAAGGTGGCTTGCAGAGAGGGAAGCTGCGGGAGCAGCAATTGGTCTGCCCACCCCCCCATGCCCCGGTAAGGCTCCAAAATGGCATGGTGTGGTGGGGGAGGCACAAGGGGCAGGGAGCCTTCTTAGTGGTGACTCGGCACTATAAAACTCCCTTCCCCGTGATCTGCCGTCAGCACTCTTGCTTATTTTCCACTGCCAACTGAAGGTTTGACTTGTTTGTCAGGCCTTTACAGATTTTCTATAGTTTCATTTTATTCAGTTGGCAGTTGTCTTTCCATTGTTTTAACTTTTCTTGAGCTGTTTACTGTACTGGCTTTTTAAAGATTTATTGTGAGCTGCTCTGAGCCCTGCTTAGAAGTGCAAGGTATACATCTGAAAATAAATGAATACAAGGATCAATGGCACCTTCCCACAGCCTATGCAGCCATCACCAGTGTTGCAATCCAGAAACACCCACAGCTTGGCCAAAAGGAACTAGAGGGAAAGTTATTTTTCATGTACCAACAGCTTTTGCCCCTTTCGGGAACTGCAACTGATAAGTACTATTTTAAATTCCCTACATTCAACATTGTAGAACAGACACTGAATTGGAAAAAAAAAATGAATGACTTTGGAAGCAACCAAAACAACAATTAAAAAATCCCAAATGTGTGGTTGTAACAACATTCCAAAGCTTGCTCCTGCAAATGCGAATCCAATCATAAATCTGAAGTCGCTAACAGCTGAATAAATCCTATTAATCTGTGCTTGCTGCTGCCATAATCAATCAATGAAAGATCTTAGTCAAGCTACAATTTTAATTATGCCCACATCTATAATTAACCTTAATCCCAGATAATAATAAATAAATAATAGTAGAATGCTTACAGCAAAAATTTTGTATTAATTTTCAATTATTTAATTGCATACGCCAATAAATCACTCAAATTATCATTTTAACAACTCTCAAACACCAAAAAAAAACAAAACTGCCAAAGGCGTTTTGCTAATATCCCTCAAAATCAGGATTGAGAAAATTTATGCATGTTTTTAAAAATAAAATAAAATAGTGAGGTCCTCACAAGGCCTCCAATCTATCAAGTGCTTGCTCTAGGAATATATTAAAAAACTGGAAGAATCTCTCAAAGATTCAGACTAACAAATACATCCAATTTGGCTTGGTTTCATTACTAAGCCTCATAATGAATGCCAGCATGTCAAGAGATTTTTAGAAGCTCATCGAAAGTTTAAAGGGTAAGTAGTATTCTACACTCGCAAAGCATAAAACTGCTTGCCATGTCTTCCAAATCTAAGTGCAATCCTTAACGTTGGGTTGACTCTTCAAGAGACTGATGGCCAACCCTCACGCCCCTGTCCTCTGATGAAGCATGGGCTCTGCTACTACAGGCTGTCACAAATGTGCCATAAAGCCTGTTGCAATTAGTACAGAAGTTGGTGATGTTGGCGGAAAGTCTCTATCCTGCAGGTGCCAGATCCAGAAGGAGCCAGAGAAAGTAAGAAGGCACTGCAGGCCTCGGAAAGCTGCCCAGAGCCATTTAAAGGCTTTTATATTGAAGCTGTGGCCTCTGTGGGCTTCAGAATACCTCCAGATCTGACTGGAACTGAACTCCTGTTGGGTTTTAGGGTGCAGAAAACATCGGCTTTGAACATGCGCGATTTTCCATATTCATGGAAGTTCCTGGAACGTCACCCCCACAGATAATACGGTCCTGCCATATTTATCATATTTATATCTCATTCTTGCTTTAGGAAAGCTCAAAGTGAATCCAAAGGGCTCCCAGTAGTCCCCCTAACCAAGCTTTTACCAGATCAACGCTCAGATATGCTAATGCATCAGATGCTACTTCACAGGCCCTTGAATTCCATCACATTCATAAAAGCCTCAATTACTTGAATTTGCACTGAAGTCTTAAGCATTTTTATCTCTGGCTCCCCCCACATCACTCAGTAACTCAGTCAATCATAAAGGCCAAAAACAGCAACAGTATCATGAAAGATCTAAAAAAAAATGTCACTTCTCACTCTTTAATTTCCTTTTCTCTTCCTACTAAAGCCTGGAGGATAGTCCAGTTCTTTAAAAGTTTCTCTGCCTCATCTTTTGCATGTTATCTTTTCATTTTTCATTCCTAATACGAGCATCATACCTAGCCAAACATCACTGCTGTGAGTTTGCATGTGAAGAGCAACAGAAGCAGAATGTGCAACTTTCTACTCTTGGAGTGAAATAAAATAACTGCTAATCCAACTGCTCTTTGTTTACTGCTTTTTCAGTGTACCAGTGTTGTGGCTGATGCACACAGAAAAGTGGCTCTGTTTGTAGAACCACATTAACAGCTGGTGCAGAGCAGCTAAACCAAAACTCACCACTCTGCATTTCAATTCCACATAGTTATATCGAAAGGTGTGGAATGACTGCTTTCCTACAAATTACAATGATTCACAGATGGTAAGCCAGAGATTGTAACCAAGTCATCCAGCCCATTTCATTTGCAAATGTGCAGAGTCTTCCTGTACACTGCGCCTCTACAATATGTGGTCAAGTATGCCTTTTGACACCTTTAATTAGAATCTGTGGTAAAGAGTTATATTCAGAAAGAACAAATCATTCCAATAATATGAAGAGTTACTTATGCTACATATGAAGAATATAATTATTGAGGACCAAAAGCAGCTACACTCAATGAAGATGCTCAAATGATGCTTCAGCTTGTGGCAGAATATTTTTATACACTTGACTCTACAATTATGGGGCGCCCTTCCCCTTTGGGAAAAAAAGAATGCAGCCACAAAGAAGCATACCTACAACTGGAGCAGTGTCAACACTTCTCTTTAAATGAGACTTTGTTTTTGGTTTTTTAAAGCTCTGAAATCTAAAGAACTATGAGGAAGAAGGACATGAGAGGTAATACTTGATGGTCTTGTTAGGTACAGTATTAATAAATTGTGTCCAATCACCAGTTGTGTGCTTGAGTGGGGTAATCACATAGGCCTTCACATAATGCACATAAGGTCTTCGGCCAGGATAATGTGGGTTTAAACGCCCACTTAGCTATCAAGCTTGCAAGCTGATCTTGGTATAATCACTATCTTTTACTCTTTTACATATAATTCTAATTCTTTTACTCTTTTACATGTAATTGTTAAGATTGCAGAGTCTAAAAAGAGAGGGCATATTTATGGTATTCTGAGCTGTCCTGGAGGAAGAGCAAGACAAACATGTAATAATAATAATGTATCAAAAAATTTAAGAGATTAAGGGTGCAATCCGAACCAACTTTCCAGCATCAAGGGCTGTGCAGCTCTGAGATAAGGGAACAAACATTCCCTTACCTTTAAAAGACCTCCATGACTACTAAATCCACTGCATCCACTACAGAATGCAGAATATGCCCTCAGAATATGCTTTCAGTGCTGGAAAGTTGGTTAGGATTACACCCTCAGGACCCAGCAGAGTGTTACTGCATTTACAAAACTTATACAGAGATCTAGGATGCATCCCTCACCAAAGGCTCTTGAGAAAATTTAACAGTCAGGGATTAAAAACCCAGGTCATTTTATGGAGTAGGAACTGGCTGAAGAATAGGAAACAGAAAGTGAGTGTAAATGGGCAATTTTCACGATGGAGAGATGAGAAAAGTGGTGTACCCCAAGGATATGACAGGCACGTTTCCAACATTTTCATAAATGACCTGGATGTGGGATTAAGCAGTGAAGTGGCCAAGTTTGAAAATTACACTGTTTCCCAGTGGTGAAGTGCAGAATGGATTGCAAAAAGCTCCAGAAGGATATCTCCAAACTGGGCAAATGGGCAGCAAAATGGCAGATGAACTTCAATGTAAGTAAGCGTAATGCACACTGGGGCAAGAAATCAAAATTTTACATATAAATTAATGGGTTCTGAGCTATCTGTGATGGATCAGGAGAGAGATTCTTGGGGTGCTGGTGGCCCATTTGATGAAAGTGGGATGAAAGCCACCACACAGCCACAAGTAAAGAAGGCCAATTCAATACTCAGGATCATTTAAAAGAAGATAAATGTTATGTCATATAAATTGATGGTTAGGCCACATCTGGAATATTGTGCACAGTTCTGGTTGCCACATTTCAAAAAAGATCCTTTGTGAAATGTGGCAACCAGAACTGGACAAAATACTATTATATTATAGGGGAACTGGCAAAGGTGCCGAAGAGAGTGACCAAAAAGTGGGCTAAGGCACCTCTCTTATGAGGAAAGGCTACAGCATCCAACATTCTATGAATGAGCCTCGAAGAGTGTCCAGCAGGGGAAGTTTTTATATAGTCCAGCAGAGACCTTATTGGCTCTTCAGATCACCTGATTTCTCCTGGACTGATTGACTTCCCTTCTGGTCAGAGCTGGGAACAAGGAAGTACACTGTGTAGCAGGGAAGCTCAAGTTGGACAGTTCATCACTCCAGAAGCTGTTTCAATGCTGCAGAGAGGATTTGTTGCCAGAGTCCCACTTTTGAGATTCCTGGCACATTACAAAGAGCTGAAACCTTGGACACTCTTCTTCCCCATGTCTTGTGCTTTCTGCTTTCATTTCTACATTACGAGCAAACAAGGAAATGTAGTTTGTTGTAACACTAATGTGTTAACAGAACATATCCAATCATAGTTCCATCATAACTAATAAGCTGAGGCTGTGTGTGTGTGTGTGTGTGTGTGTGTGTGTGTGTGTGTGTGTGTGTGAGAGAGAGAGAGAGAGAGAGAGAGAGAGAGAGAGAGAGAGAGAGAGAAATAAACACATTTAACACCACTTTTTGTACTTCTCATTTTTGCCAAAATTATTGTCATCCACATTAACGGCACTGTACCCATAAGTTTCAAGAACATTCCACAGTATAAAATTTGGCCTGACTATAATGAATTTGGGAAACAACAATGCAAGAAGTATTATAATCATATGCTGTCACACTGGTTTTCTTATACAGGTGGGCTCCCGAAACGGTGGATTCGGATCCGGTATACATATTTATCCAGAAGGAAGTCCCACTATGTTTAATGGAGTTTATTCCCAGGTACGTATGTATAGGACTTCAGCCCAAGTCCTGTTTTCCAGAATTCTGTGATTTGGAATCCTCTGAAGACTCTCACAAGTTCTCAACTGTTTAATGGGTCTGATTCACTAATTAGTGGGGCTGATGGAGCCTTCTCTAACATGCAATGTGTGCCCAATAAAAACAAAAATAAAACTTATAGGCATGTAGCTGTTTTTAGGCTTCTGATCTAGATATTTGCCTTGAACATCTGATCTTTTATAGTATTTCTAATTAAATAATTTGTTTTAGCAGCAAATTTAGCAGCAAACTGGGGCAGAAGCAAAGCACCCATATATGTGCAGGCTTGCATTTCTCCTGAGGACACCGAAACATCATCAAAAGGCCCAACCCAAACAGTGTTACCGATAAATTGCAATGACTGATCACTGTTCATGTGGATCCAATAAAAGAATATCATAGAAAATACAACTTATATTATCCAATATAAAACTTATAAAATACAACTTATATTAACATTTCTGGCTGGTTTTAACCAATCCTTTCTTTGTGGGAAGACAGAGGTAGTGGGATGATGTATAAGTAGAGGACAGCTGCAATCCTGAACAATTTAATTGGAAGTAAGAGCTATTAGCAAACTAGGACTTATGTCTGAGTAAAATGTATATGCTTGTTCTAGCAGTCTCCCAAATATACCAAACTAAGATGGTAAGCAAAATACTACAATTAAGAAAATGACGAGAGAAAATACAAAACATTTGAAATCATTTCACAGAAATAGAAATTCTGCCCATTCACAGGGCTACCAGATACAAATGAGGAGCGCAATCCTGTAACCCGCACAGCATTGATGCCTCAGGATTGCGTCAAAGCTGAGCACTTAGAGCCAACGCGGGAGCGCCGATCGGCACCCCGAGTCGGCACTAAGGCAAGGGGACCGGTGCTGGAGGCAGCACTGGTCCCTTTGCGCCCGTGCCATGACTCCCATGTGTCGGCCGAAGCCGGCTGGCACGAGGGAGAGGCCACGTTGAGATGGGGGGTGGAGTGGGCAGGTAAAGGAGGTTCTGGATGGGATAAGTGTGGGATGTGGGCTTGCCAGCAGGAGTGCCGGCCTGTTCTGGAAGCGGGCTTGGGAATCAGCCATAAGGCTGAATCCTAAGTCTGATCAGGAGGCTGAGCGGCCCCAATTCAGGCCGCGAGGTCTCCTCAGTTCTGTGCCTGTAGAAGAGCACACTGGGGAGGCTGGAGCCTCCTCTACAGTAAGGGCGTGAACAGCCTCTCCAATACTGCCTTGGATTTAGCGCTGGCCCACCGGCCGCACTAATCCAGCGCAGTATAGGATTGCGCTCAGAGTCAGAGTGCCATTGTGTAGTAGAGAGAAATTTGTGCAAGTGCAGCTCATCATAGAGGGGTTTCAGAAGCTGCATGTAATATCTTTGGCACATACTGATGGGAGTTTTTCACTCACTCCCCATAATTCTAACAAAAGGAGAGAGAAAAACAAAGTAGGCAAAGGGGTCATTGGAAAAGGTGAGGGACGGCTGAGTCCCTCTATAATTTCAACACTGCTCCAGTATGACCTTTGTGAGCCAACTTGTGCAAAAGTTAGTGCCTGAAGTTAGTGCTGCTCTTTAATGCAGCATAAATATTCTTCAACTAGACACACCATGCAAAACAGATGTTGAAGTTGTTCCAGGCAACTAGAGCAACTGAGGCATGGTAAAGATGACGTCTCCACCAGTTCACTACTCTGGAAGAAAGCGTGAGATACAACTATAACCAATAAATACACATCTTAGGTAAAGCAGCTGATGCAGACACACTCCAGGGTATTGTGTGACACATCACACTTTTGAGAGTTCGCCTCCCTTTGAAATTCACACCACCAAACATCTACAAGGTAGTGATGGTATCATCAGGTAGTGATGATACATTATTAACCTCCTCTTTAATCTTTGTGTCTTGTTCCCGTCTTACTTCTACATAAGTTTAGCTCAAAGGAGAAGTAGTACAAACCTGAAGCAGACCAGACTAGATAATGTAGTGATGAGATTTTGGTGTTTAATAGGCTTCACAGGCTACTCCTTTATCCTCACACTGAGACAGCAAATTACAGAATAAGAATTGCTTACCCAGAGGTTTTGCTTCTGCCTGCTAGCAGCAGCACTAAAGAGCCAATATATTGTCAGGGAAGATCATTTCAATTATTGTCTGACTACTTTTACATTCTTACTGCCAGACACAAGTTTACAAGACACTGGATTAAAGATTAGGTTAGTTGGTTCAGTTCCTCCTTAGGCGAAGTCAGGTATCCCAGTGCTATAATCTCAGGATGTCTATAGCTCAGAGCTGATGCACCTAAATTGTATGAAGAATTTTCAAGCTTCAAGCTACCAGTCAGAAAAAACAGGGGAGGAACAAGGCTTCCTTCAGAGTTAACTAAGGGCAAACTCTGATCGTGCCACATTAACAGCTCAGAAGATCCACATCTGACATAGACATTACATTACATGTCTGACATTATATAAAGTCCACATTGGAGCTCTTAGCCAAACAGATGCAGACAATACCAGAGTTTATCACAGGAATGTGAGTTTAAAACCAAGTCACACAACTTCACATTAGAGTTCACATACCAAAAGGCACCATCTACCATGACTCAGCTGTGCCACAAAGGAGTTGCTAGATTACTCTGGTGTCCGCTGAGCAGTGCCATCTCAGGGAGATGGAGTAGAAATCCAGTAAATAACATAAAAGTAAACTCCCTGTGGGATGGGGCAATCCAATTCTATTCAGTGCTGGGGCTGAAAGGCCAAATGGCACACGCCATATCCAGTGCTGAAACTGGGCATGACGGGTGTCCTCACAGGGCAAAGGAACATGTGTTTCCTTACCCTTTGTCAAGCCCCAGCCTGTCCAATGGGGGCTACTCAGATCTGCACCAGCTAAATCGCTGGTGCAAGTTCGAGCAGCCCTGTGTAGGGCTTTCAGGCCCAGGAAGGGGGTTGGGATATGGCAGAGGCCTCCCCCACCATCCTGGCCCCAAAGCACCTCTGTTCTGCTCTCTCCCCACCCTGTGCAGAACTCACTTGCCCTGGTGGCCGTTCTGCTGGATTCCGCACAGGTCTTCCTACCCGCACTTTTAACTCCTTATTTGTAAGTCGTTGAAAATGTGCTGTATGTCATATTTGGGACGGCTAGCGATAGCGCAGCGGTTGCTGCATCAGCACTAGCCCAGATTTTGATTGGGCTGTAAGTCTTGATGGAGCCAGTGTGAGAGGCGGTGTAGGGTCATGGCTAGAGTGTTGGATTAGGAGACGGAAGAGTCTTGCACCGGGCTGTTATGAGTGTACAATGAGTGGAACTCGGTGTGCCACCCTGGGCTTCTTGGATAGCACAGTTCAATCCTCAAACTATATTACATGCCCCAAATGTCAGACAAGACGAAGAAGTAGGATGCATGGTTTATTTTCAAATTAAAATTTCTTCCCTCGTAACATATGAAGCTCAAAACCATTATAAATCTAGTTTTTAATTATTATTTTTTTTTCAAATCACCCATTTATGTTTCTCTCATTCCATATTTTTAACTATTTCTTTTAAGATCCAGCTTTCATTCCTAACCCATTATTGTTGTATTCTTCCTCAAATCTTCATTTAAAAAGTGTACGTTGAAACGTTCAGCAAAAGAAAAGAAAAAAGGAATCATGAAAGAAAACTGTACTTTTTGTTCTAAGCCTCATCCTTATTTACCTATTTAAATTTCATTGCTGCAATTCAACAAGGAATGTGTTAGCTGCAAAAAGTCATGTTATCTTTCATGGCAAGTTTACCCAGGAGCACAACCAATGCTCTTTTCCATGCGGCACATGCAAGAAATACAAAAAATAAAAAAAAATGCATGAAGCACAAATTAAAACATTTGCCTCTTGTTCTTCGACACTCTACTTTTGGGTCCAAACAAAGGGCTCAGTTCCCTTTGATTACATTAGCTATTTGCTTTAATCCAAAAGGTTTTTGCAAACCATATGTTCTGCATCATTAAAATCAGATATTCTGCCTTTGATCTTTAGGTTCTCTCAGTTGACTGCTTTTCCCCTACTACAACAGACTCCTTGCTTTTGAAGTTATCTCCTTGTTTTATACAATGGATCTGAACCCTTCAGCCAAATTTGATAGGGTTACACAGGATACTATCCATATTGCATTGTATTTATTTTTATAAATGTTTGGTGGGACACTAAGAAAAACATATTAAAGGGAAAAGCTAGACTGAACACAGAGTATCAGAATATACATATGCACACACACTCACACACACACACACACACATACTTCAGATAAATGGTAAAAAAAATTAAGAAAATGGGATCACTATTAAAAACAACCATTTGGCATATTTTATTGTGAATGTGATCCATACGGAACTGATGCACCTTGGCTTTGCAAGTTTGTGCTTGCCAATGGAAGAAGAGTAGCAGCTTTATCCATTGATCAGAGCTGAGGGAGGGGCATCCCTTCACTGATGGAGATCCCACTTCGGATGGCACTTCTTACTAGTAGGCCACAAAGGAAGAGGGTCCTCAAATAAGCTGTGGTTTGTTGAGCCCATCTGCAAATTCTGCCCTCAAACAAACTTGATCCTCTTGGACATTGTCAGATTTGAAATGGATACGCAATACTGAGTTTTACAATTTATTCAATACTAAGCATTTGCAACACATGTTTCACAACAATCACCTTTGTGTGGAAGGGAAGAAACAGTGCCTCATGTGAGAGGACTACCCACGAAATACAGACTGAGCCAGTCTCACCCTTCTTCTTTACTTTCTACTGGCAGAAGCAAAACAAGGGGTTGTTTTTGTAGGTGTGTGTGCGTGTGTGCGTGTGTGCCTGCGTGCGCACATGCTAGGACCCGTAAGAACATAAGAACATAAGAAGAGCCCTGCTGGATCAGGCCAAAGGCCCATCTAGTCCAGCTTCCTGTATCTCACAGTGGCCCACCAGGTGCCCCAGGGAGGCATGTAACAACAAGATGCTTACATCCTGTTGCCACTCCCTTGCACCCGGTACCAGTAGCCCACCACCTTTGTAAGGAGGTTGCACAATCCATCATTGCCTATAGCCCATGATGGACCTTTCCTCCAGAAATCTGTCCAATCCCCTCTTAAAGGCATCAAGACCAGATGCCATCACCACCTCCTGTGGCAAGGAGTTCCACAGATTAACTACCCGCTGGGTAAAAAAGTACTTCCTTTTATCTGTTTTAACTCTCCCAACCCTCAGCTTTAGTGGATGCCCCCTGGTTCTGGTGTTTTGAGAGAGGGAAAAGAACATCCCTCTATCGACTTTATCCCTTCCATGCATAATTTTGTATGTCTCAATCATGTCCCCCCTCAGGCGCCTTTTTTCTAGACTGAAGAGCCCCAAACGCTGCAGTCTTTCTTCATAAGGGAGGTGCCCCAGCCCCGTAATCATTTTTGTCGCTCTCTTCTGCACCTTTTCCAACTCCACTATGTCCTTTTTGAGATGCGGCGACCAGAACTGGACACAATATTCCAGGTGTGGCCTTACCATTGATTTGTACAATGGCATGATAATATTGGCTGTTTTATTCTCAACCCCTTTTTTAATGACCCCAAGCATGGAATTGGCCTTCTTAATTGCTGACGCACACTGGGTCGATACCTTCATTGAATTGTCCACCAGCACCCCGAGATCTCTCTCCTGAGCTGTCACAGACAGCTCAGAACCCATTAGCCTATAGGTGAAGTTTTGGTTTTTTGCCCCAACGTGCATCACTTTACATTTGTCTATGTTGAAACGCATCTGCCATTTGGCTGCCCATTCCCCCAACTGGGAGAGATCCTTCTGGAGCTCTTCACAGTCGTCTCTGGTTTTTACCACCCGGAAAAGTTTTGTGTCATCCGCAAACTTGGCCACCTCACTGCTTATCCCTGTCTCCAGGTCATTTATGAATAAGTTGAAAAGCATGGGCCCCAAGACAGATCCCTGGGGCACTCCGCTTTTCACCTCTCTCCATTCTGAAAATTGCCCATTGACCCCCACTCTCTGTTTCCTGGCCCTCAACCAATTCTGGATCCATAAGAGGACCTGCCCTCTTATTCCCTGACTGTGAAGTTTCTTCAGCAGTCTTTGGTGGGGGACCGTGTCAAATGCCTTCTGAAAATCCAGGTATATGATATCCACAGGTTCACCCACATCCACGTGCCTATTGACCTTTTCAAAGAATTCCAAATTGGAACCAGTGGCTTCACTTTGTACAAGCTACTTCAAATGTTTACTAAAACTGCCTAGACAATGAGTTCACAAATTCATTTACTGTGGGGAAATCATAATACTACAGGGGGGATGGCCTTATATTTTTCTCTTAGGGTTTGGTACCAAGTCAAAGAAACTGGGGGCTTGGCTCCTCTTTAAACCTTGACCCACAATTGAAGCATGCATTATGACGTATAAAGACACTGTAGATTTAAACACAAGCTAAAGAATGGGTCACCCCATTTCTATCAAGATCAGAGGGTGTCTCCCCCCCCCCGCCAGCATGCTACATGAGTTGATACCTTCTGCATTGCGATTTTAACCAAAAGCCTTCACATTCTATTTCAATTTGGAAGGTTATTTTCATTTAAAGATTCTTTGCATGGGGCAAAGAACTGCTGGAGATGAAAACAACACCCACACATGCTTCACATCATGAAATAAGAGAAAGATCCCTCCTAATTTCAATCACATCCATGGCTTTCCTCTGCTTTGTCTCTTTCCCCCTCCAAGCAAGTCTCTTTTGAGAAAAAAAAAATATTTTTATTTTTATTTTTATTTTTTAAAAAAAAGATGGGTTTGGGAAATCAGCTACAGCACATCGTTATTTAGAACCTTTACTCAAATGAGTACCTTAGGGCAGAAAGGGATATTTGCAAGAGACAGGTTTTGCACAAGATCACTTTTCTAACGACAGAACTTCATTATTTTATGTATTTATGAGATTTCTACCCCACCTTTCCTCTGCCTTTTAAGGGACGGTGTAAAACATGGAAGTGGTAATTTGGATGATAGAGATAAATTATAAATTTATCAGATAAATTAGGAACCCTCCTCATTGAAAGAAAAAGGCTTAAAGTGTCTGAACTTTTTATCTTTGTATACATTTTTCTTCTTAATAATGCAACTTTTTGCACGTTTTCTGTAATAAAAATAAATAAGCAAACAAATGAATTGGAGGAGGCCCTGTTAATTCATAAA
Organism: Lerista edwardsae; assembly: GCA_029204185.1. Lineage (NCBI taxonomy): Eukaryota > Metazoa > Chordata > Lepidosauria > Squamata > Scincidae > Lerista > Lerista edwardsae. Next base: position 5,222,632 of record JAJKFI010000024.1, read on the forward strand.
AGGGGGGAGAATGAAATCTACAAAGGTTACCAGTGCAGAATCTTTGTAGATTTCGTTTCACCAGCACTTTTCCCTAAGCAGAAGACTGATGAAGAATGAAACATATATCAGAATTCCCAGCTGCTGCTCTGTGATGGCCTTGTCCAAATCAACTACTAATGCGGCTTACCAGTATTGGCCATGCCCCTGAATCAACCCCCTTCCTAGAAAGTTCCAGATGGAGCCAAGCAAGTCTTGTTTTGTCACACTTTTGGTGGAATCTTCCTTAATATGTTGCTCTACTCTAGCTTTGTGTTTATCCTGCTGTGGTTTTATTTCTTTATTCTTTTTTGTGTTTTATAATTTAATTTTTATTGCAATTGGACTTATGTTTGACATTGTGGTTTGTTCTATGATTGTTTTATTGTACGTTGCTTTGGACAGGTCTTCATGCAATTTTTTGTTCCCCTCCAAGGCCACACAGTTTTGGCTGCCTCAGGCAAATCCAGAAGCCCTTTCTGACCCACTCAACAGTTCCATTCAACTCCACAGCAACACACTTGTAGTACTTTGCTCAAATATAGCTTACCAAAGGGATATATACAGTATGTTGAGACAACAATATGTTGAGACTTTCCCATAAGGAAATGGTGACCAAAAAAGCAACATTGTGGGATGAGAAGGGGGGAGAATTATAATTTGAATCCAGAGTTGTTTGCTCTCCAATTGCAATGCCACCACCTCTTTTTCCCCATAGCAATTACCTAAAGATGCTCTGTATGATAATTCATTTTTCTTTGTGGAATCATCCTCACTCACTTGTAGTCTGCCACTTTTTTAAAGTTTTGTTTGTTTGGCTTGTGATCATTTTATTGATGGGGCAGGAAGAATTTTATTTATTTATGTAATTAAATGATTTATATCCTCTTGTCTTCCACCCCCGCCCCCAAATATAAAGCATAAAGTGTTCTGATGGAATTATAGACAGCCCAATCCTGAGCTGCCCAGCTGCCTGAACGACCAGTGGTAGCCAGGCAGCTTCCGATGCATCCTGTGGCAGCCAGGCAGCCGCAGGAGGCTCTGCAGGAGAAGTGGCCTACTCACCTCTGCGCTGGCTACTTAGCCAGTGCAGAGGTGGGACCAACACGGAGGTCAGGATCTGGTGGTGAATGTCACCACCGGTCCGGCCCCTGCTCCATCCCTCCTCCCAGGAACACTCTCCTGCCCTGCCCCAAAAGGCAGCAGTGCCGTCAATCGGTGCATGCACCACTTTCCAGCCTGCATTGCTACCTGACATTCACTCAGTGCTGGCGGGTAAGGGCTTACCACCAGGGCGGGAGGTGCCTTATGGCACCTTTTGCAACACTAGGGCAAATGGTACGCTCGTGGTATGCTGTGTGATATGTACAATGCCTGTCATTCTGCATTTGGGTGACTTATACTTGCAAGATACTTTTTCCAATACTAAAGTGAAATTGACACACTAAAATGTCGAAACTCAGAACTCAGGAACCGCCATTGTCCAAAATATAACATTTGATGCTATGTTTATTCTTAGGAAGATACCACCAATCATGCCACCATTATCTGTAAGTGGTCACTGTTACAGTGATCAGGAGTTGAAAGGTTGTATCTGTAAAAAAGGAAATGCTTTGCTTAACCCCCAGGTACAAATGATTTCCAGGTGCAGGTAATTATCACTTGCAGTGTTTGATATTCCAGACTCTACCTTGAAATGTAAACTTGACAAGTTAAACTTTTCATTATGTGCAGCAGTCTTTCAAAAAGCTGAAGACAAGGACAGACAAATAGTCCAGTAATGGGTGAAAACCAATTCCCACTTAAAATGGCAACACTTAATTACTACCCTAGTTGTTTATTTCTTTTCAAGGTATTTAAAATTGACTTTTAATCCCAGGTGGAATTGGTCCTGTTATATCCTTCAGCTTTCACGTGTTATTTCATCCCTCTTTTCAACATACCTCCCCACAAATGTCCTTGTAACACATTTTGCAAACTCTCAGGAACAAGAATCCACCCAAATAACAATATTCTCTCTCTTCATTATCTCTATGCAGTTTTAAGGTTAGATTCACGTCCTTCATCACAAAATGTAACCCACAATTACTCAAGTTTCAACAATATGAAGTACCAACTATTGTTCAGTGATAAATACAGTTTCAGTAACAGCTTAAATGTTTAAAATGTATTTACATGGTCATATGAGAGATAGAAAGAAAGAAAAAAAGATGCAGATAATATTAAATCAATTGATAGGCCTTATGTGCATTGGGACAGAGAAACCTAAACCGTTATCCTGATGTTATGGCAAGTTTTTGAAATGATATTACCATTTTTTCATGAATATGAGAACATATTCATAATGGCTGCATATTAGATACAATGTAGATATTTCTAAAGAATAATATGGGACAGATAATTGTAAATTTTTGTACATTTTTTGTTTGAAAAATCCATTTAAAAAGTGCAGGAAGTTTAAATCCAAAATCAATTGTATACATCTTGCATGTAGAGTGAAAAACAACAACAGGGTGTATAGAGCTTTATATGAAGCACACAAAAAGCATAAAAAAGAGGTTCTCTCTCTTGATAATGAGTCATTTCAGTTCAAAGTGTAGTATAGTTAATTCTCCAGGATCCAAAGTGATCCACACCTAGGTTGTGTGTGTGACTTAGGCTGCAAGGGGACTGCAAGGGCCCCAGTTTCATGGCATATCCTTGCGCACATGAAAAGTCACTTCTAAAGGTCACAGGACACTGTATCTAAGGGGTTGCATCCAGTAGTGTCATTCAGTAATGATCAGACGGAACGCGAGGCGGGACTTACCTCTTGATTGACAGGGAGCCCGTGACGCATCGCCGCCTGCCTTTCCGCCGCGGGGGCTTCTTCCGGGTGGCGCGCCCCTCCGCGGCCCTCCTCAGCACCCAGCGCGCCCCCCAGGCAAGCGGGCACCCCCTCCGAAGACAGGGGTGCCCGCACGGCGCTCGGCAAGGTCGCGACGCGTCATCAACGAGCAGCCAATCAGGCGGTAAGTCCCACCTCGCGTTCCGTCTGATCATTACTGAATGACACTACTGGTTGCATCTAGTAGGAGACAGTAACCCCCCCCCATCCGCATGTTCACTTGAAAGCACCTTAAGCTTGCACAAAGGGCTCTTTAAAGTCTTTGACTGAGACAATTTTCTGTTGTTTTGTGAGGATGTCCTCGTTCATAAAACGAAAACCACAAAAGCAGTGGAAAGATCACAGGATCAAGAGAGCTACGTCAGAGATATAGCATAACCAAGGAACAGCAAGTAAAGACAAAACTTAGATAATGCAAGCACAAGAGGAAATGTCACATGCCATGTAGTGTGTAGGAACACCTTTTGTTTTTGCATATTCTTGGATTTTTGTTAATTAAGTCAAAAGGAAGCAGAAAATTCCTTTCCCAAAAGAGCTGGATGCATTTTGCAAAAAAAGGCTTTTTTAAACGGATGTTAAAATAAATATAGTAAGCCCTCGCTGGTCTGGGGCAGGACGGTTTGTTTAGTAGGTTTCTATGAGGGTAAATAGGCTACTTCAGAAGGCCAGATGCAGAGGAGTTGTAGTGAGATGCAGGCATGTAATGTTGTTGTCTTGTGTGTTCCCTGAGGCATCTGGTGGACCACTGTAAGATACAGGAAGCTGGACTAGATGGGCCTTTGGCCCAATCCAGCGGGGCTCTCCTTATGTTCTTAAACTCTTCTTATGCTGTGACATTATTTGTTGAATTAATGTTTTAATTTGTGAGAAGTTTTAACAGAATAGAAACTTCCAAGAGTTTCTAACAAGGGAAAGACAATACTTGAACTTGGAATATGTCTCAACCTGGATGGGGGGGGGGAGAGGAATGAACACAGGGGGCATTGCTACGAGGTACAAACATTTGAGAGTCAATAGTCAGCCTCCGCTTCTGGGTCATGTGTAAATCCTTCAGTTCTTTCAGATCATCAGTCAATTGTGAAGACTGAAAAAAAAAAGTCATCTCCTTTTTGCTGCTTTGAAATACATGTGCCACAGTGGAACTTTATAATCCCAGCAGCATAAATCTCATGGCATGTATACACAAACAAAAGCACCCTAGGAGGACTGGCGCTGGTAGGGGAGGCATGACCAGCAACAGCATCCACAGATGCAAGAGAAAGGAACCCACAGAAATCCATACACACATACAACAAAAGAAACTTTAAAATAGCCACTCAGCAGATTATTTCCTTTGTGATTCATATTGTACATTGCAAAACTACAGTGAGCTGGCATAAATTTGTCAATTTAAGCACAAGCAGGAAGCGTCTGCAGCAAGAAGACTCTCCCTTCGGAAGCGACAACATGAAGCAAATTGATATGAAAAGCCAGAGGAAGCAGATAGCAAAGAGAAGGATTGCAGCTGCCTCCTGCAGCCCGTTCTTGCATCATGGAAAGATATTGCCAATTTTGTATTCCAAACCAAAACATGGAATTATTATTAATGCTGGGAAGGAACTTTTTAACATTATAGTGGGATTCACTTCTGAGCAGACATGCATAGGACTGGTCTATTGATCACCTCCCAGTTCATTTTATCATGCTTCACGTGGCAAATGCCCCCCCCCCCAAAAAAAATCAATCCAGAATTTTGCAACAGAGAATAAACAAAAAAGTTCAATTGTAGCCTCAGCCCCTTGGTTGGCAGCTGCTAGCTTTGGCCACAGGAGGGGGCATTCAAAAAAAGTGCTCTCCAGTCTAAACTCACCCAGCACAGGTAATCACCTTGTGGTGACTTCCACATCAAAAATTGAGCAAGAAGACCAAGCCAATGATTCCCATTCCACAATTAAATGCATAATAAATCCAACAGGGGCATCCAACTCATTTAGAATGTTTTAAATAGAAAACTTCTGCCATGTCTGGCAACTGGCTGAAGGAACCGGAGAGTTCTGGAGAAAGGCTTTTCCCAGCTGTTTCTGCCACAAGAACCTGAGTGTCCTCACCCGCAATCAAAGCTCCCCAGCTAAGGAACACTGGACTAGTGTGCATTCAATATTTTATCTTACTCCAACGACATATGGGCACAAGCTGGCCATCATGCAAAAGAAAAGCATCTCACAGAAATATACTTTCCATTAATTAAAACCAGAACAGCAAGACAGGGCAATGGAAGAAAGCAAGATCCATGTTCAAGGACTCAACCTTTTACAGAAACACCTGGTTCCCCCAACTGATTTTTTGCAAGCACAATTGAGGTGAACTGAGGCCTGATTGTGTCAAAATGCGGTCTGGGCTGATTTGCCCTATGCATTGCCCATGCCACCATGGTCTCCCCTTCTACTGGCCAGAAAAAGCAAACAGTATCACCCAGTGATGTCATTCAGGGCAGTGGTGTCATTCTATAATGAACTAACGGAACGGTGGGCGGGACTTACCGCGTGATTGGCTGCGCGGTTCTGACGCGTCGCCACCGTTCCGAGCCCCGCGCGGGCACCCCTGGCTTCGGAGGGGGTGCCCGCTTGCCTGGGTGGCGCGCTGGGTGCTGCGGAGAGCCGTGGAGGGGCGCGCCACCCGGAAGAAGCCCTCCGCGGCGGAACTGCAGGTGGCGACGCGTCACGGGGCCCCTGTCAATCAAGGGGTAAGTCCCGCCTGCGTTCCGGTAGTTCATTATAGAATGACACCACTGATTCAGGGGGAACGGACCAGAACGGGCGTTCCGGATCCTAACAGGCTGCATGGCTGGTTCCGGGTTCCCGACAAGTGCCAATCAAAAGGGAGTTCCTGTTCCTAAATCATTTGAATGATACCACTGGTATCACCCCCACAGGACTGTGGGGACCTGAAGTCCAATGAAGATCTGGTAGGAAGAAAAAAAAAGATGCTCTGCCAGGGCTGACACCCAATCTGTACTGCAACTGTCAATGCCTTCCCCCAACCTTAGATAAGCATTTCAGGGTACCTTGAAGCTAGGGAAAGAGGAGGCAAAAGTGACGCAGGTAGTTTAGAGTCTCCAATTCCTCTGCTGTAACTTTCCCTCCAACTGAAGGCTTTGCAATTGGGGGGGGGTGTAGCAAGGGCACTTTCAAACACTGCAAACAGTCAGTCCAATCACTCATGAATTTGCACATGTGAACGGGCTTTTCCTTTATATTATTTCAGTCCTATATATGAAACAGGATGGGAACAGGTATTCTCATAGAGGGAAGCCTGTAATGCCTGCACCTGCCTAAAGAGTTTTGTGGTACTTTAAGTCTAACACATGTATTCTGGCATGAGCCTTTGTGGGCTACAGCTTCCCTGTCAGATTGATGTTCTTGCCCAAAAGAGCAAATGCCATATGTTTCTTCATTGTTCTTATTCCATGTATGAATGCACAAATGCAAAAACATATTCTCTTCACGATTTTCAAGACCCTTTGTTTTTTACACAATTTAGCCAACCTTCTGTATACAAACACTTATGAAATGAGCCATCAGACCTGAACTATGCCAGGATCTTAGGTCCACACGCAGCAGGGCACAAAACTAGTAGCAACTGTACTGAATTACAACCAATAAGAAATGTCACAGGTCAAAGAAGCCACACAGAGTTCTGCTACAGTCAACAATGAAACTTAATGTACTTTCCATGTCCAGAACCATCTTCTATGGAGTTTCTGCAAAACAGATTAATGATAATAGCTAAAGAAACCAGAAAAAGAAGGAGCGGGGGAAGGGGGGAAGGAATGCAAGAAATGGAAGCTCAGCCAATATTCCATTTGTAATTTGTCACACTACCACACAATGCGACTTGGACATGAATGCGCTGCCAATTTACAATTCAAATAAGCTCCCTAGAATTTTAAAAGAATGGACTGTGTACACATCAGTCAGGGTGACACCAAATTGCCCTGTCAGGTTAATTTTAAATGCACGTTTTCTGTGCTACTGTTAACTAATCACTATCATTACTCTTGTTTAAAGATGAAACACTTTTCAATAAAATGCAAAGACATCCTAGCATCCGCTCCCTAGAAAATATCTTTGCTGCTTTTGCTTTTAATTCCTATCTAGGTTATCCCCAGCAATATTTATTTTATGTACTTATCCTAGAGCTATTTCAAACTCAGGCATTGTCACTGGAGGTTGTGATGATAACAAGAGGCAAAGTCAATTGCACCGAAGTCAGCTGGGACACAGTAGCACTGCAAAACTGTTTTCAGTCCTGTGGGAAAATTCACACTTTGCAGATGAGAACCCATAGCCCTGTGCGGAGTTTACGCATGCTTCTGATCTGGAGAGGAAAACCCCTTATGTGATAAACATCTGGTTAACTGGCAGTTAATTAGGCCTCTTACAGCAATTGTGTCCTCCCTTGCCTTTCAACCATCTTTCAAAATGAACACAAAGTAACCCTTTTGTAGGAAAAGAAAGCAGCATAACATTGGATGTGTGTGCCAACAATTCAGAGAAATGATCTGCGTAGCAAAAACCACAAGAGAGCAGAAAAGCAAGGCAGTTTCTACCAAAATACAAAGCGGGGGGGGGGGAGAGACCCACTTTTCTAGTCTCTTAAGAATGGTGATCCATAGATGCTGGGTTTTTTTGCCTATACATTTACCCAGACACACATTGCCTAATTTCTAGATGAAAGAAGGCATGCTAGTGCTCAAAGTCTTCTTACTTCGCATGGAAGCTGCTTAACTGTTTGAGAGTGCGCTGCTTGCCTTACCTTTGAGGAACAAATATGTAAAGTTTATGCCTTTCAAGTTTTTCTAGCTACCAGAATATCTTGAATTATGTCTACAGCAAACTGCTGTAGTCCCCCCAACCCCCCCAAATTGAGTGGTGACTCAGTGGAAGAACACCTGCTTGGCAAGCAGAAGGTCTCAGATTCAGTCCCTGACATTAGGTAGGGCTGAAATCTTGCAGTGTTGCAACCGGTCAGTAGAAATCATGCCAAACTAGAGGACCCAATGAAGTAGAAGGTGGCTTCTCCAAGTGTCCCAGTATACAACCTTGAGGACCTGTCCAGGCTGGACTTATGATTGCCTACTGAAGCTAGCTGGTATGCAACCAGAGGAAAGAACCACACTGAGAAGGCTACATCTGGGACTGAGGATTCGGTGAATCATGAAATACTGCATATGTGTAAAAAAAACCCATTGAAAAATGGTGGTTGAAACTAGCCTGCCCATATAAGCCACCTTGGGCATTTACTTCAGCATGGGAAAGGTGGGATAAAAATTCTTCAAATAAATAAAATATACTAGGGATTAGGGTGATTCAGGGTGGACCGCCGAAGAATAGCTGCTTTTGAATTATGGTGTTGGAGAAGACTCTTGAGAGTCCTTTGGACTGCAAGGAGATCCAATTGGGCAATCCTACAGGAAGTCAAGTCTGATTGCTCCCTGGAAAGTCAAATACTGAAGCTGAAGCTCCAATACTTTGGCCACCTCATGAGAAGAGAGGACTCTTTAGAAAAGACCCTCATGCTGGGAAAGATGGAAGGCAAAAGGAGAAGGGGGCGGCAGAGGATGAGATGGTTAGATAGTGTCACCAAAGCAGTGAACATGAAATTGGGCGAACTCCAGAAGCTAGTGGAGGACAGGGAGGACTGGCATGCTGTGGTCCATGGGGTCGCAAAGAGTCTGACACAACTTAGCAACTGAACAAGAAGAAGCAACTTAGCAAGAAGCAACTTAGCAAGAAGAAGAAGGGATCAGGGAATTTTGCATGGCATATGTGTCAATTTTCACATTACATATATTGTCCGGTATTTCTAAGTTCTCTGGTGCCTTGATATTTACCCAGTGGGTAATTAAACTGTGGACCTCCTTTCCAGAGGACGTGGTGATGGTATCTGGCCTACATGCCTTTAAAAGGAGACTAGACAGATTTCTGAAGGAAAATCCTCCAGGATTTCTGGAGGAAAAGTCCATCATAGGCTACAGGCCATGATGGGTAGTACAATCTCCGTACTTTAAATGTAAGCTTCCTCAGAATGCCAGATGCAGGGGAGTGGCAACAAGATGCAGGTATTAGTTGTCTTGTATGCTCCCTGAGGCATCTGGTGGGCCACTGTGACGGACAGGAAGCTGGACTAAATGAGCCTTTAGCCTGATCCAGTGGGGCTTTTCTTATGTTCTCGTGTTCTTACTTAGAGTGACTGAATCAGTGAGTTCCATGTATCTCATATTTGGCTCAAACTGTTCAATAAAGCACTAATTTATGTACAGCACTAACTTTTACCACTTATATGTATCCATCTCATACCTCCAATTTCTGTATTACAATACGTTATGGCAAGTCACAAAACACTTGTAACTGAAGTGGAAACTGCAGTACATGTTGCATGCTGGGCCCCCAACCATGCCCCCAAAGTTGTTTCTAAAACTGCCAATTGCCTTGTGAGGAGGTAGGGGGCATGGTTGGGGAAAAGAGGAAAAGGTAACAAGGCGAGGAGTCACCGTTGCCCCCTCTGTCTGGTGCTATTTAAGCTTGAACTGTGCACCTGCCCTCTCGCCTCAGCCATCAAACCACCAACAGTGCTGTGAGGGGAAGGAGAGAAGGCAGCAGTGAGGCATCGCCTCCCCTCTCCCCCACAACATGAAAACACGTTTTCTATTTTAATAATGTCTCGTTGTTTGAGCTACTCTGGAAGCCTTGTCAGCTGAATAACCATGTACAAGTACTTTAAATCAAGAAAAAAGGCGAAGTTACTTTGGTAGAGCGAAGTTTAGAACCAAGAAGTAGCAAGGGAGAGGGACTGCTCAACACCTTCAGAATTTACCTCAGCAACACCCTATCTGTGCATGCCTTTTTAGTGCAACGTTAGCATGTACCATGTAGTTAGTCCTCCATCTGCATAATAGCCATGTGGTGAGGCAACATTAATGTTTATTGTGATGCGCAATGCTAATACTAAAGGTTATTATTTTTTTCTGAAGCAAGATCAATCCAAATCACATGTACAGTAAACAACATGAAATAACTTGAAACCAAATCTTTTAATTTAGTTAAGAGTCTGGGATAGAAAATCTGCTTTGGATAAACTATTAACTAAAGCCTCAACTGAAACCAGAACTGAACTTTTCTTTGAAGTTAAAGAAAGCTCAGTTCCCTCTTTTCTTTTCAAATAACGGATTGTTCTTTCATTCAATAGCTAGCCTTGGCTAAGATGATAAATAAGCAATGACTCTGGTCGTCCTGTGACAAAACTGATTATTTATTATACATTTAACAGATTTTTATTCCATCTTTCCACAATTTAGCTCTTCAAAGTATCTTAGGGGTTATCTCACAAAATATCTGAATTAGACCGTTGCAGTCACAGCAGTGGTAGGGCCCACATGTGGATCTTCCACTCTAGCGCAAACCAACAACCCCCCCCCCAATGCATCACGTCTACTTAGCACAGCCCTCTGTCATCGCTCTCTAGCAATGATTCAGGAAAAAGTATTTCCCGCACACACACACACACACACACACACACACACACACACACACACACACA
>JAJKFI010000024.1:5242844-5258394 GCA_029204185.1 Lerista edwardsae
GGGGGGGGGGTGAAAAACAATATATAAATACTATTATCATCATTGACAACCACCACCACCATCAAGGGTAATTTTTCATAAATAATTTTCTGTCTCTCATGAACTGGGGGCATTTAATTAATAGGCTAGTAAAAAGTTCAGAAATGAAAACCAACAATTCAATTCTGGTCACTAGAATTGACCAGAATCATAGAGTCTTGACTATTATGGGACTATGCTGGAATAAACAGGTTGTGGGCTGCACTTTTAAACAGAACTTTCAGTTACACACAAAGCCAAGAATAAAAGCAGGGCTGACTGTAGGAGCTGCAGGACCCAATGAAAAAAAGTAGCAGGGGCCCCAACCCTTGCAGCATTGCCAAGTTCAAGCCATTTGGACCCAGGGGTGGGCAGGAGGGAATCTTCTGTTCACCTTGGTCTCCTTGCAATGCCACAGCAAGGGAGATTACATACCATAGTGCAGTGGATCCCAAACTGTGGGTCAGGACCCACCAGTGGATCACAAGCCAATTTCAGATGGGTCGCAAAGCACCTAGAGCAGCCATATTCAAAATATGGGAAGATGGGATGCTGGAAAAGAGGAAGGCTGTGTGGTTGCTTTGCTTGTGTCAAGGTTGTAAGTAGGATTTTTTTTTTGTCCTTTCTGATTCACCTTGCTATTGGAAAATGGCTGAGAAAGAACCCAACTTATTGCTGAATTCTCAGGAAAGCAGCAGGTTCTGGCATCATAATGATGGCACTTCCAACCATGGTGGGTCCCAGACAGATAGTCATTTTAAGAAGTGGGTCTCAGTGCTAAAATGTTTGAGAACTACTGTCATAGTATCATCCACAGAATGAGGTGCTGGTTGTGGTTGCAGGAACTCTCCTCACTGGCCAGGTGAAGGGTCCCCTCCAGGAGCAGGGCCTTATTTGGCCAAATTCCCCTAAAGCCAGCCTTGGGTAAAAAGACTAAGTTTTATGATAAAAAGAAATAAACTAGGCATATTATTAGGCACATTTTCCTGACTGGGTACTCCACACATGTCTATTAATTCTCTAAGGTGACTGAAGTTGTTTTGTGGAAAACAGAATATTTTGGTACCTTTATAATAATCATAGGGATGTGGTGGTGCAGCAGGTTAACCCGTTGCTGCTGGGCTTTCCAACCGGAAGGTTGGGAGTTCAAGACTGCGCAACAGAGTGAGCTCCCGTTGCTTGCCCCAGCTCCTGCCAACCTAGCAGTTCAAAAGCACCTAAATGCAAGTAGATAAATAGGGACCACTTCGGTGGGAAGGGAACGGCGTTCCGTGCGCTACGGCGTAGAGTCATGCCGGCCACATGACCACAGAAGCTTGTCCTTGGACAAAACGCCGGCTCTACAGGCTTTGAAACGGAGATGAGCACCGCCCCCTACAGTCAGTCACGACTAGACCATTCGGTCGTGGGGAAACCTTTACCTTATAATAATCATAGTAAATATTTAATCATAATAGTAGTATTTGTATAGGTCTTTCAAGGCATGCAATGGTTTGCATATGTATTCTATTGATGCAATCCTTACAACAGTAGAAGGTACATGGGAATTATCATTCCATACTGCAACTGTATTTATTTATTTATTTATTAATATTATACACAGATGGAAAGTACAGCGCTCATAAAACATCAGGGATCAAACAGGTAGACACAGGGAGGTGGTAGGAGGGTGAAGGAATCAGGACTATTAGTTTGGCTTCGCTGCTGGGACTTGTAACCTTTCCCACACAGAGATCATCTTGTCTCTGTCAAGATGTTAGGTGTTTAATTGCTTTGAGTTTTTGCCATGCTGCAAAATCAGTGGTTCCCAAACTTTTTGGCTTTGGAACCCACCTAAAAAGAAGGTTTCACTTTAGCAGCAGCTCAAGCCTCAGGGGCTATAATGGAGATTGGGCAGCAGTGGTTCCCCCAAGTAGCAGGTCATTTATCCCTCGATGCACATAGCCTAATCAACGCTGCCAGTTTCATGAATCATCAAAAAATTGGGCTGTGACACACCGGTGAGCCATGGACCCACAGTTTGGAAACTGCTGATCTAGATCACATGCTTATTTGAAACAATATTTAGATAGGAATGTTTGAGCATGAAAAAAATGTTAGCGGTATTATCTAGATGTCACCTTTACAACAACCCTGTAACCCTGTTTCTTTACCTTATATTGCAGTGCTTCCCAAACTGGTGGGTCATGACCCATCATCCAGGGAAGCACTTGTCCCTGCCCTTTGCAGGGGCAGAGAAAGGCAAAGGCAGCAACACAATTCCCAGGATTATGCTGCTGCGGGGGAGGATTTCTACTAACCTAAGGGAGTGCAAAAATTGGCTTGAAGCTCAACATTAAAAAAACTAAGATCATGGCAAACACTCTCATCACTTCCTGGGAAACAGAAGGGGAAGAAATAGAAGCAGTGACAGACTTTGTTTTCCTGGGCTCCAAGATCACCACAGATGGTGACTGCAGCCATGAAATTAAAAGACGTTTACTTCTTGGGAGGAAAGCTATGGCGAACCTAGACAACTTAATAAAAAGCCGAGACATCACCCTGCCAACAAAGGTTTGCATAGTCAAAGCTATGGTTTTCCCAGTAGTCATGAATGGCTGTGAGAGCCGGACCATAAGGAAGGCAGAGCACCGAAGAATAGATGTTTTGAATTATGGTGTTGGAGAAGACTCTTGAGAGTCCCCTGGACTGCAAGGAGATCCAATTGGTCAATCCTACAGGAAGTCAAGCCTCATTGTTCCCTGGAAGGACAATCTCAAATACTTGGGCCACCTCATGAGAAGAGACGATTCTTTAGAAAAGACCCTCATGCTAGGAAAGATTGAAGGCAAAAGGAGAAGGGGGCGGCAGAGGATGAGATGGTTAGATAATGTCACTCAAGCAACAAACATTAAATTGGGCGAGCTCCAGAAGCTAGTGGAGGACAGAGAGGCCTGGTGTGCTGTGGTCAATGGGGTCACAAAGAGTCGGACACGACTTAGCGACAGAACAACAACAAAGGGAGTTCTGGCATTCCAAGCCTCTTAAATATTTTTTTAAAAAATCAAAAACCACCTAATTTTTTTTAATCAAAAACAGGAAGTGGTTTTCAATCTTTTTTTACACTGTTTAGGAGGTTCAGGGAGCCCTGCAGAAGTATCTGTGGGGATCCTCACACACCCCAGAGGCTGGCACTTCCGTAAGTAGGAAAGAACCTCCCGCAGCAGCAGCACGATCCTGGGGATCATGTTGCTGCTGTAGCCCCTCCCCTGCACAAACTTACAGTGCTCCCAACTCCCTTGCAAGAATTTGGGGAGCACTGTTATATTGCATATTTATGCAATGGAGACTGAGAAGACTAAATTTGTTTGGTGAGAATTTATGGCAGAAGCAAGACTGAAACTTTGCTTTAGAACAGGACGAGATCCAAGCTTCAAACAGGCTGGATAGTCCTCTTGCATTTCCAGAATGTTCCACCAATCCTGTTTACAGAATCTGTCAGTAAGGCCAGCGCAAGGCAGTAGAATTATCTCCCCATCACCACCACCTTTATCTGTGAGTTGAAAAAAAAAGGAGAAGAGTTTTGAATTCTTATGTCTTGGAATGCTCCTCGGAAGAATTTATCAGAACAGGATCAGTCATGGCTCCCTGGTGTTTCTTTCTCTAGCACTATTGCTGCAGTCATGTTATAGGAAGACATGGGTCACAAATGAGAAGCGGACTGTAGCTGAGGGGTGGCAGGCCAGGGGGAGGCAGCATGAGGGTCTGGGGCACCTTTCACCTGTTTGCTGCCTCTTCCAGGTCACACTTCAAAGCCGCTGCTTCACCCAGCCAGTGCTGAACAGGTGGGTCAGAATAAGTTCAGGTGGAAGACAGGATCCTTTAGCCTTACCCATTGGAGGGGGAAATTCCAGTCTCTCAAAAGCCAGGTCATGAGTGGTGCTTTCGTCTGCAGAAACTGGCTTCCTTTCTGAGTCGGGTCCAGCCGCGCAATGTGAATCTTCAACGTGTATACAGTATATGTAGGATCATGACTGCAGCAACATAACAGTCTTTGGCAAATCCTTGACATGTATGACTTCCATATGCCCACAGGCGCCAAACATTCCATTCTCACACTCCATTTTTTTCTGATAAACACATCACCCAATTTGTGCTAATTTGATGCAGGCATGCTTTTGAATGCATGAAGGTCAGGCACCGCAAAGGGGCTTCCACAGTGGTCATGATCTTCAGCTCCATTACTTGCACTATCAGTGTATGCACAGGGCTTTTCTTCTTTGAGAGCTGAACATTCCAGGCCACCAGATTAGCTCAGCCAGCCTATGACAGAGGCTGTACTGACACAAATGCATTACCATAAATCAAGCAGGAGATACATTTGGGATTGAACAGTGACAGAGATATGAGTAATGAAAGCAAATTGTCTATTATTTGCACCCAGTTCCTTCCATGCAGTTGTTGATGGGAATGTAAAATGGTTCATATGCACATGATGCCACTGCCAATTTTTTTTTTTTAAATATTTTTGGAATATTTCAGTGATTGCCAAAAAAAAACCCCAAACCTGTGGCCTCTTTGAAAATTTGTTAAAGGTTTTAAAACCACATACACACACTATTAGCAAAAGAATTAATGCCAGCCATAGTAGTGAGATCATTCACATAAAAAAATTCAGCTATTTGTCAATTAATGGCAATAGAAGTTGTGAGAATTTCCCGAATGGATGAAGGTAACTAATTTTATTAGAATCCCAGTGCAAAGGATAAACTAAATGCTTGCCATGAAAACTGGAAACCAATTATTATTTTGTTAGACCTCAAGGAACTAATATTTGTAATGAATTTTCTATGCAATTCAAAAAATTAATTTTGAACTTTTGGCTTCAGATTTAACTTTTAAATTGTGTTGCTATAGGTACATAAAACAACACAGGGAATAGAAAGGACTTGCATTTCAATTGACCAAAAATTATTCTTCATGTATCCATGATAACTTTCATTCATCACTGTATAGTTGTGGGTTGTTGTTGTTGTTTGGGGGGGAGTATACAGTATGAACTAAAAATATTTCCTGTACAAAGCACATTGTTGTTGTTTTAATAAACAAGCCATATCTTGTTCTTCTATAGTCATTCGTAAGTTTATTAAAAGGCTTTTCTTAAAATAAAAACAAGAGAAAAATAGTATGGTATCATACTGTCCTGTGAAATTGTGAACATAATTTTTTTTAAATTGGATCTGCCACGAAAGCTTCACCTGAGAAAGCAGAAGAACTAACCAATATGCAATCTCAATAGAGCCAATTTAAGGTGTTCCAAATACCTTGGAATAACACACATGCCTATTTTCATTCAAGCAGACCATGTAAAGTACTGTATTACTAAACTATGTAAAACATATGTTCCCACATTGGAACAATGTGTTGCCAATTTCCTGTGTATGCCATAGTAACAGAACACTTTTTATGAGCGAACAGGATACTGTTTTATTAGTATTACAGTAGCACACAGACTTCTCAGTCAGGATCAGGACCCCAGTGTGTGTGAGGCATGGCCATAAAACAAAATAAATGAAAAAAGGTTCTGCCCTATATCAAAACATACACGAGTCTGCAAATCCTTATTCCCAAGGTACACACGCAGATAAACATCTAAATTTTGGAATTCAACAAGACTGAAGAATGTGTCCCACACAACCCAGTTCTCACCCAATATTAATCTTTGTGTAAAGAAAAAGAAAAAACAAATACATATCTCCTGCAAGTACAATATGTGCAATTTTGCCATAAGTACATAGCAATTTCACTGACATCCCTAACCTGTGTACTCACAGAAGGAAAATACATACAATTGTGTACAGATTCTTTCCTGCATGGAGACTACAGGGGGAAAATGTCATGTGAGAAACAACCTGTTTCTTCCATCCAAATTGGATAAGAAAAATAGAGCCCTCAACCATCTACACAGGATCAAACAAATAAGAACTGTGTTATTGCCATGGCAACACTAGTTGCAGTTAAATGACCAACAAAGCCCGGTCTTACTAGCTCTCACTGATTTCATACTCACTTTACTTCCATTGTGTAACTTGTATAGGATTGCGATTCAAGAACAATATATGGCTCATGAATGCCGGATTTCTGCAGGAATTATCCCTTTTCCATCCACATACCATACCTTAGAAGACTTACTGTCAACATGCTAAAGGGAATACCAATGTCAGGGCCTAGCAGGTAATGGTAACATGGCAAGACGGCAGGTAGTGGTATCTGGAAGCAGGTCAAGATGCAGACTGTACCCCAGTCAAGAGGCACAAGTAATGTGGCAGACCTGGATTTTAATGGAATAGTGGGGCAGAGGGCCTGCCACAAGCCAGGTATAGCGAGACACTACTCAGGCAGGTGGGAAGAGCAAAGCAGGCATGTGTGGAAGTACTTTTCAATGTAATCATATCAATGACCATTCTGTTACCATGGTTTAGTGTTAGATCTGAACTAGAACACAAAAAGAAACTGGCTCACAAACAAAAACTGGAACAAGACAATTTTTTTCACTTACTTTGCTTAAAAAGAATAACCTTAATTTCATTTATTATTTCAGTCTTTTGATTGCCTGTAGAGACAATATGTTCTTCATCTCCTTGCTTGATCTTGGTTATTTACACTCAAGGAGGTCTCAACAAGTTATTTCCCTCTTACATTCAAGAGGACCATTTAGAGAAAATTTTAAGAACTCCAAATAATGTACATTGCCAGTACTGTACATTTGATATTACTCAAATGATTAAAAACAAGATAGCTTGTTTGCTTGCTATCTTTTCCAATCACTTTGGCCTTACTAAATATTACTTGATTAACAAAATTTAGAAGTCATATTTGAATCCGAAAGTTGGCAAGTTTGCCTCTCCAGAAAAAAAAAAATGAAAAACAGAAGCCATACAAACATTGTAGCACCAACGTCTAAAACAGGAGTTCATCATATGCTTTTTTGGGTAAAATATTTGTAAATACGTATACAGAGTAAGTGCTGGTTTGTTGTGCCAAAAGGTCTGGAGAATTCCAGCCAAGGTTTTTCAAAGCCGAAGAACCTAATTTTAGATTCTCAAAAACATATTTAGTCACCTAAATAAGTGGTGTGATTTTTCAATGGTATTGTGCACCACTGACGTCAAATGGGACTGTACAACATTCGGTTCTTTTGCAAACTAGGCCAATAACCAAAAGATCTAAATATGAACTTGAAAGTCTAAAATTCCACTTCGGGGAACAAAAACTATTATCATAGTTCCTTTCCTGGGAAGGGCCATCTAAAAACATCAGCTAAAGCTTGACAGTGGAGTCATCTCAGTCACCTAAGATAGATCTACAATCCAAGAGAAGCCGCTAAAAGTGTGGTCAAAGTGCTGGGTATTCAGTTTTCAAATATGGCCCACAGCAGCCTAATAAAAATAAATTATAATACCACCTAGGACAAAGAAACCGCTTTTCATCTTCAAAGCAGTTTACAATCATTAACTAATTAATCCTAACAGCACCCCTACGGCCCACTTGGATTGAAAGAGGGGGAATTGCATGCTACAGCCTGTAGCTTGTGTGGGCTACAGCTGTTAGTTAAATCTGAGCAATAGGCGCTAATATTTTATGGGATCCTCAGAAGTAGTCAATACAGCTGACTTCAGCAATATCCAGGTGCTTTCCACTTTCATCTCCCCCGAATGACTGTAATTTAATGGCATTATCCAATGCACTCCATTTTATTTGTATTCATTTAATAAACTCTTCAGGTGATCAATAGAAGGTTCACATTCATGTAGAACAGACCTTAGATGGCAGGTTTTTTTCCAGGGTCAAAGCAAAAAAATTAAACACAGTCATCTTTGAGGTGGAGGACACAACAGAAGGTGTGTTTTCCTCGACATTTACATGTGAAATCACCTTAATAATATTTCCACATGATAATGGTACCTCATTTACAAGTCTTTTATCCCTGGATAGTCTGAATAATTGATTCCTCCAGCATCCAAAAAACAAACAAACAAACCAACAAAAAACCCTAGATTTCTAACTGGAATTTCTGTAAACTTGCCAAATTGTTCAAACTCTAAATCAGTGTTCTTCAACCTTGGGGTTGGGTTCCCAATGGAGTTGGGAATTCTCAGTTGTGGGGTCAGGGTAACTTATAGGAATGACAACAATCAAAGACCACTGGACTAGAGCAACACCAGGTAAAGGGAGAGGCATCTGATGTAATCCTTCAGGTACCAGGAGATTGTGTCTCCATCCTGCTCAGGTTCTTAGAAATTGTGCTGAAGTAGCCTAGCACTAGCGCTAGGCATCATGGTAACTTTTCTGCTCTATCTAATAAAAATATTTGGTTACAGTGAGACAGTGCTTGGAGTGGGGAGTGGATTGTAATGGGATGGGCGAATTCTGAGAGGGGGTGTGATCGACAGTGGGGTCCCCAGTCTTATACTTTATTTACTTAAATATTGGGTTCATGGCACCAAAAAAGTTGAAGACCACTGCTCTAAATAAAATGATAGTGAGCTCTTTGCACACCCTCCCTTTCCAAGCCTCTCCCACATTTTTTCTCAAACCTACATATTGGCACTACCAGGAGTTTCTGTGGACAGTGGAAGGCTAAGATATTACTCGTATAGGCCATAAACTATGACTAGAGGAGGGACAAAATAGTGATAACAAATAAAAATACATAACACTGCTTTCTGCACTTCTCATTTTTGTAAGAAAAAAAAAAACCCAAAACCCAAAATCTGCAAAAAAACAAACAAACACCCCCAAAACCAAAACTACTTTATTTGGTTTTTATTTATTATTTAATGGGAAGAGTGCATGGATAATGACTGTGACTGCATCTGCTGACACTATACAACTTATATCACCTACCTAGTACACTTTTAAAGCGATTATGTATGCCTTAATCAAAATCCAATTTTTGAATGATGCCACACAATGCCTCTTTCAGCACATCTAACTTTTTGGAAAACACTGAACTCCTCCAATAAAACGAAAGTTTTCTCCCACCCCTACCAATGATAGCAGAAATGTTTTCACCAGTTTCCGCTACGGGCATTGCCCTTACCTGAGAACTCTGAATCAGTCTGCCTGTGGAGACTGAGAATAAATTCCATGAAATGAGCTGTATTTCTGGGGGACTACATCCACAGTACCTCCATGATGTTAGAACACAAAATGTATAAAAGATCAGGACTGTGAAGGAGATCCTCACAGATGCAAGGATTTCTCATTTTTTGCTGTTGGACATAGAATGCCTCCCGATATCTGCATTAAGCAATTCCTCTGTTCACAGAAGGCCCTGCTTTGGTTCTATGTCTTCTAGACATAGACCATCTTTCTAAAGTGAAATAGGCCGTCCTCACCCCTCCAGGACATGCAGGCGCACTCGTACACTCTTAGACCAACTGTGAACAGCAGAGCTTTAATGCATATAGATCTTTTGATTCTTCTCCTTCCCAACAAATGGAGATCACACTTATTGGAGCTACACTTATAATATGATACAAATGAAACTTTTGCATCAGCTGTTACCTAATGTGTTTTGTGCTTGTCTATCATGTGAAAAGGATCGAGAGCTGGAGGAGTATCTGAACTGGTCCTCTGTGCAGGCAGGATTCCATATAGGAACTTGACACGGCTAAGCTGCAGTCTTGGTCTTTTTATTTTAATATATTAGGCACACATAGTTACACACACACACACACACACACACACACACACACACACACACACACACTTTTTACCTGTAGTGTCGAGAAATCTCCTCTTCCACCTGAGTGACAAAGTCACATTTGGTACACGAGTGTTCTTTGCTTTCTTTGACAGTCAGCGGCCCATCTACCCCGTGTAGGGTGTTTGCTTCTTGCTTGACTTCAGACGCCTGGGCTTCATGTGTGGTTTCATAGTGAAGCAGGAGACCGTCTACATCAGGAGTGGAGAAAGAGCACTGGTGACACTGGTGCTTGACTCTGGAGCCTCCTGGCATCCCAGGGGACAAGTGCAAGAGCAAGAGAGCACAGTGGGAACAATTACTTTTCCTGCAAGCAAAAGGATAAGTAATTTCTCCAAGGTGCTTTTCTGGGCTACAGAGGCCTCGGGGACAAAACTGACAGTGCTTAATGGTACACTTGTGAATGCTGTGTAGCTGCTGATAATGACGAAGAAGAGGCCCCACCACTATTACGTCGGGGCCATGGCTCTTAGAGTACCTAAAATCACAAAACTGACAATTGTAGCTCGTCACCACGTTGTCCTCCACTCCTGAGCTGGAAAAGTCTTTCTTTTTTGCCACGCTAGAGCCCTTCTCAGTCTTTGTCGCTAACTCTCCATCTGCATTTTTGGCTAAGTCGCTCTGATTAATGACTGACCCCCTTGAGAGCTTGTCATTCCGATCTGTGTGAAGGCCCCCCGCCTGGCTCCCCCCGTGGTGCTTGCTGTAATGTTCTAACAGTTTCAGCGAGCTGGATGATTCGCAACTAAAGCTGCAGAATTTGCACCAGTAGTAACTGGAGGCATCCGTACCGTTTTGTCTTGAGGATTCAAGAGGCTTGATGGGCACCGCGTAACCAACCGGAGTGTCGTCTCCAGCTTTTATGGTGATCTTGTCCTGCCACTTGCCCAGATCTCCAGCCTCACATGATCGAACAGTGGGACTGGACTTGCTGGAGTTCTTTTCTGAAGCTTTGCTGGATTCAGAAGCAGGAAGGGCGGGTTTTATCTTATTTGGGTGGGTCTGCAAGAAATGTTGCTCCAGCTCAGTTGATGAATTTCCCATGTATGTGAAATTGCAGAACTTGCAGCGGAAATACTTGGTGTTGCCCTGGCAATCGGGAGTTTTACGACCAATGCCTATAAAGGTCCCACCTAAAGTCACCTACAAGAGATGAAACAAAGAACATTATATATACACTTAGTATTTCTTTATCCTAGCAGCTATGAAGGATACAAATGAAGAAAACAAAAAGGGAGTATTAAAATATTAATCGGTACTGACTGAGGAACAAAATCACAATAAAACACAATAACCATATTGTACTTTCTTCCAAAACTTAAGTCTTGTTTGCTTAAACTTAGAGAGCAATCCTAACCTGAAGTTAGGCCAGCACAGTTAGGCCAGCAAAGTTTGGCCGGCACAAGGGACACAGTAAAGCACATTTGGACCACTCTCGGAGTCACAGAGGCCAGCAAACAGACGTGCGCCATCCCCCCTGACTCAGAGAGTGGCCCTTGTGGTGCTTTACGGTGGCCCTTGTGCTGGCCAAATTTTGCCGGCCTAACTCCGGGTTAAGATTGCGCTCTTAAGCAGATGCACTTCATAGAGAACAAGACTTTTGCTAAAGTAGCTAATGGCAGGAACAACTTCTTTCAAGTGCTGCCTTCATGCATGTGCCTCAAGTATGAAGAAACAGTAAGGGGCAAAGGAAGGAAGAAGGGCTAATACTATGGGGAGGTAAGGGAGAGCCAGGAATCCCATTTGAAGTGAGACAAGGAGGACAGAGAACTAACACATTAGATCAGGATGAGTAAGAAATGATAATTGATGGGATTCAGAAGATTGAATTCACTGAAAAGCATGGAGAAAGGGGCCCACTTAGGACATAGCTATGAAAATGGGAAAACAAGGAGGGCCTGCTGAAACTCATCAAGCTATGTGCCCAAACTGCAGAATTGCTGAACTCCTGAAGAAGAGGAGTAAATGTGAAAATTTCATTAAGGAGATATTTTACGGTCCAACTGCAATGCAGTGCTGCACAGACCAGAAAAGAAGATTGCACACTAGTGGGGTCACTGGTGGCATGCCAGTGCAATGGGCCCATAGGATTGGGTGATAAATTGTTTATCAGTAGTGCACTAACATCCTTGTTTTCATGTCACCTAAAGAAAAATAGATTTAGTGACTTCTGAACAAATCTATCAGACCTGTGAGTAGGGGGGGAAAAAAGATGTTGCTTCTGTGCAAGAAATGTGGTCAGCAGTGTGCTACACTCTGTTAATTAGGTACAAGTCTTCCATTAGACAGTTCAGAACTGTAGACCCCAAAAGTTTTTTTTGAAATGTTTTCTTTAAGAAAACATGATGTGGTGCTCACTGATAAATGGCCTAAGAGGAGTAGTGTCATGTAACCGGTACGCTGGGCGGGAGGAACAGGTGAGCGGCAGCCCGCCCATTGTGTAACGCTCCGTTTCGCCGTCTTCCCCGCAGGGGCGGGCAAGATGGCGAAACGGAGCGTTACGCAATGGGCAGGCTGCCGCTCACTCATTCCTCCCACCCAGCATACCGGTTACATGACACTACTGCCTAAGAGGTGGCTACCTCCAAAAGGCCACAGAAGCAGCTTGAACCAAATCACCAGTACGAGAGACTCAGGCAGTAAGAAGGACTTCAGTCCACTGCAGGCCAAGTACAGCAAATTTAACCTAATTTTATTCCACAGAAAATGCCACACAATGCGTATTCAAGTGTTCAGGTAACTTAAGGTCTGATGCTATCTCTCTCAGCTCTGGCGATGTGCTTGCACCACCAATCCTGGGCGTCACAAAAGTGCAGTAAGGCACTCTTCCGCCAACGGCAGACACCCAGCACCCGCAGAAAGGCCAGTGCCACTCTGCATTGGGTCTCACAGCAGCAGGACACACCTTAGGAGTGCCGGGCGGCAAGTATCCATTCTGGGCAGAGGGGAGAATTTTCAGAGCAGGGGAAAGGCAGGAAGGGAGCACAATTGGGCAGGAAGATCAGTGGGCAGATTGAGCAGGGATGGCAGTAGAATCTGCCGCTGAATCCTGAACGTCCCCTCCCCAAGCCACAGAGCCCAACACAGGCCTCCTTGGTTCTCCACCCACTAAACAGCTGATGCAGGTCCTAGGAGACCCATTGGGGGCAGCGGAGTTCAACATGGAGTAAGGGAACCAATGTCCTCTTACCCCAAAGAGACTCCAGCAGCTGCCCTGACCCCACAGGATACAGCAGAGGCCATTTTGGCACCACCGTAAGGCGCCAGCAGCCCATAGAATGGGGCTGTCCAACAAATGTCTTTCAAAACATCTCTCTCTCACACACACAATGGCAAGGGACACAATGGCAAGGGACCTTTGCTATGTCCAGAAAACATTTCATCACTACGAATTGCTTAATTCTTGGATCTGACTCATTCAGTTCCCACATGGAAAAATGGGCAGCTTCCACAAATCTCATAAAACCTTACGTTTCCAAGTCAACGGCTCAGATCTTCCCATACATGTGCCACACCTGCCTAATGACACTGGAAGGAGTACTGCCATTTCTGGACATCTGGAAACCAAAGCTGCAATGTCTATAAATCAGATAATCCGACTCTCATCAACAGGATATATTCGCTACATGATTGTAGACTGGACTAAAAGCCAAAAAAATGTGAAGGGGGGGTCTAGGGGAAGCAAGAAGAGGAAATCGCCTTCCTAACTACCATGTCATCACTGTTTTGCTTCTTATACCAAGGCTGTGAAAATATGCACATGTATCCATTTTTCAGAAATTAATCCTTCAGAAACGCTCAGTACACACTGCACTCCACCCACCAGCTCCTCGAGTTTTCTCCTTAATGAGTACGCTTATAACAGGAGGCTGGAGTTCAGCAATGCAACTCTTTGGATTTTTATCCCTTACTGAAAGACCATAAATTTTCAACACACACTCCATAATGGAAGGGCAGATTTTTATTCCCCAACTGCAAAGAAATGACTACTTTTTCTGAATGATTCTCTCATAATGCATTAGGCAAATCAAGTTATTCTGCCCCCCCTTACTTTGGCAGCTGCGCCATAAAGGAACCATGTGATTATTGCTCATTTAAAAATTGCACCATACGGAAAGATTCAGATGCACAAAGAGCATGGAATGTAAACATTTTAAAATACATATAATATGTATATGGCGACGTGGTGGCGCAGCGAGTTAATCCGCTGTAGCTGGGCTTTCAACCGCAAGGTTGGGAGT
Source organism: Lerista edwardsae (assembly GCA_029204185.1). NCBI lineage: Eukaryota > Metazoa > Chordata > Lepidosauria > Squamata > Scincidae > Lerista > Lerista edwardsae. The sequence continues at coordinate 5,256,852 of JAJKFI010000024.1, forward strand.
TCGAGACTGCGTGACGGAGTGAGCTCCCGTTGCTTGTCCCAGCTCCTGCCAACCTAGCAGTTCGAAAGCACCTAAAATGCAAGTAGATAAATAGGGACCACTTTGGTGGGAAGGTAACGGCGTTCCGTGCGCTACGGCGTAGAATCATGCTGGCCACCATGATCGGACAAAAACGCCGGCTCACAGGCTTTGAAACGGAGATGAGCACCGCCCCCTACAGTCGGTCACGACTAGACCATTCGGTCGTGGGGAAACCTTTACCTTTTTTTTTAATATGTATATGGTTTAGCCATTTAGCAGCAGGAAAAAAAGACTGCGCTTATGCTTCTGCTGCTGCAAAGAAATACAAAGCCTGTGTGTTGCACCAATAAAGTGCTAAATGGCATTACAGAAAGAGCTGATTTTGGCCCTGTGTATTCATGTAAGTCGATGGAATGCAGTCAGAGGAGAGAACCAGATTATGAAGGCAATACCTGGTGACTGAGGACTCTTGTCATTCACAGAATAAAATTTAAAACCCCATTGAAAAATTGTGGTTTACACTAGCATGCCCATGTAAGCCGCCTTGGGCATTTGCTTTGGCATGGGAAAGGCAAGATATAAATTTCTCAGATAAAGAATTTCAACGCTTAATTCAAAGAAGCGGGTAATTTTTTTATTCTTTCCATTGTGAAGACATTCTAAAGAATAGCCAAGAAAGTACCACCAAGAATAAATTGGGTCTTGTGGGACCCCAGTTCTTAAAGGTTGGATGCTGGCACCTAGGCATTTGAGTATTGCCTTATGTCAAAAAAAAATGGTGCTAGCTCCTAGGAACTAAAATTATTTTTCCAGCCTAGCTGACAACTGTTCAGTCCAATGCCAAGCGTTCAATCGAGGAGCATCGTGGTAATTAGTTAGGAACAGATTCCTAAAGGTGTGCATTGGTTTTTGAAAGAATGTAACACAAACTGAATACAACTCAGCACAATTCTAATCTGGAGTTAGGCCGGCACAATTAGGCCAGCAAAGTTTGGCCAGCACAAGGGCCATCATGAAGCGTGATTGGACCACTCTTGGAGTCAGAGAGGATGGCGCATGTCTTGTGCACTGGCCTCTCTGACTCCCAAGAGTGGTCCAAACGTACTTTACGGTGTCCTTTGTGCCAGCCAAACTTTGCTGTTCTAACTGTGCTGGCCTAACTCCAGGTTAGGATTATGCCCTCAGTTCCTGTTCCATTCAGTCCAAAATGAATAGGTTATAGAATGATTGGCACAGAGGGATACAAATAAGAATCTATCTTCTAAATCTCAGTTCAACATTGCAATAAATTTTAAATATTTATTTTCATGGCATGGCAGTTCTATTTAAAATCAACAACACATAATTCCCGAGCAATCACAAATGATATAATGGCCACCACAAGGAGGTGACTACACTTTGAAATTGCTTCAATTCGAGGCTAGTAGTCTGAAAGCAAAGGAAGCACCTTGCTGATAGGAGAATAGGTATAAGAACATAAGAGCCCTGCTAGATCAGGCCAAAGCAGTAGTGTCAGCCTACC
>JAJKFI010000024.1:5283239-5315739 GCA_029204185.1 Lerista edwardsae
GACAGACAGACAGACAGACAGACAGACAGACAGACAGACAGACAGACAGACATATGCAAAATGATTGGAGAAGATTTTTATAATTCAGTCGTGGCTTCACCTTGTATGAATAAGGCAAAGCAGTCTAAAAATATTAATACAACCATAGCGCTACAAAATACTTGTGTGTGGACTAATATTTACGCAGAGAAAGAGTGGGCAAGTACACATATCTGATGTTTCAGAAAGAGAGAGTAGGTCTGAAAACATAGGCTACACTCCTCGATAATTTAGAAATGTCACATGCAGTGATGTCATGCACCCACTACGCACCACTACGCGAGTACCTGTTCCTAGAAGTTGAGTTGGCCCCGCCCACTCGAAGCTGGCCCCGTCAGCTGGTTGGCTCAGCAGCTGCGCATGCGTACTGCACGCCTGCAGCCGTTGCCTGCACTTTCTGTGAGGAGGCAGGCAGGCAGGCAGTGTGGTGGTGGCGGCGGCGGCGGCGGCAGCGGAGCAAGAGGACCGGAGGCGGCGGCGGCAGCAGCAGCAGCAGCAGCAGCAGTGAGGGTGACCCGGGAATAAGGCAGCAAGCATGAGAAGGTAGGCTGCCTGGGGCTCCCGCTCCCTCCAGCCACGCAGATCCAGCATCCTGGTTCCTCCTGCAGCCTCCCCCCAGCCCCAGCCCCTATGCGGTCTTTTTTTGGTCGCCCGTTCCCCCTCCTGCTCCTTGCATTTAACATTCAAGTTAAATGGCTCCCTGTCCCAAAAGGGCTCACAATCTAGTACAGTCTAGCCTGCTATTTAACCAGGGAACAGTTGAAGCAAAATATGTATATACACATCTCTAGAAAGCAAAGCAATAGAAGTTAAATCAACACTAACCACAAGCTGAAGTTATTACAAACATGATCCCATCCATGGCAACAATCATGACCTCACTTCCGGCTATGACCTCACTTCCTGCCACGACATCACTTCCGGTGGGCGGACCCCGACAAGTGCCAATCAAAAGTGAGTACCTGTTCCTAAATCATTTAGATGACACCACTGGTCACATGTATACATATTCCTGTGTGCACATATTCAGAATTTCACTGGACAGCCTGTTCTTCCACAGAAACTGTCCCTGCTTTAATTATTTTAAAACCTCTTCCTCTAACATTAACAAATTCCACAGGTTGATGTACCGTACAATATAAAAACAAGTCTTGGTGCATAATATAAAAAATTCTGAGCCACCTTGTCCCAAAAAACATCAGCACTGTCAATCAACATAGGGTAATCTGAACATTTGAGAAACTGTTCAGCAAAATGCTGGTGTTCTTGTTTATTAATGATGCTTGGTGATCTTTAAGTTTAAGCGTTCTTAACATTTTATCATAGGATGCCAAGAAACCAGATTTCGGCACGTCTTCTGGAAGCAAGCTCACACACGCAAGAGCAGCAGTTGGCTATTCCCCATTATACCTGCTCGCAAGGTGGCATGCTCATTTCGCTTAGTGTCCGTCACATTATCATTTTTCACTGCAGAGCACTTCGCGTCATCTCTACTGTGGGATATTTGGCGGCCATCCTGCTGTCTGGAGTCTCACAATACAGAGACCTAACCGTAACAGTTGTCACGTGACACAGCTAAAACTTCTTGGAAAGCAGAGGCAGAAAATAGATGGATGAAGAATAGAGAACATAAGTAGACTAAACCAGGGGTTTTAGGACTGGGGCTTCATGACGCCCCAAGCTGAGAGGCCCTGTCCCTTTCCCCTCAAGGGGTGTGGCAACTCTAATGCTGTTACGCGATACCCAGGATCGCGCTGGCAGTGGGCTTGAAAGTGCTTTTTCCGACCTAATCTTGGATCATGCCAGCCCTCCAAGGGGTGCAGGGAGTCTGCAGACCCCTTTGCAATTCTCCCTGTTCCTCAGAACTCTAAAAAGAAAAAAGAAAAGAAAGGCAATTGTGACCCACTTCCAGCTTACAATCATGGAAAAAAATGTGGGTCGCGATTGCCTTTTTTAGTGTTCTGAGGCACGTGGAACATTGCAGAGGGGTCCGCAGGCTCCCCACACCTCTTAGAGGGCTCCCACACTACCCAAGGTAAGGTAGGAAAAAAGTTCCTTTTAGCCCATTGCTGGCACAATCCTGGGGATTGCGTCACAGTATTACAGTAGCCTCTGCACACACTTATAGCGGCACACACTCTCCCTGCAAGTTTGAAGACTGCTGCACTAAACTGTAAGAGGTCTTCTGGAGTCCAAAACATTTTTAGATGAAAAATGGCATGGCAACAAGGTTTCAGTGGAAGTCAGACCAAGGGCAAAATTGCTAAACAGGTGTTTCCTGACCAAAGTTAAGCACACACTTCCTTTTCATTATGCTCCCACATCAACTTCAGACTTCTAGTGCTTTTTTTCCACTTGTGATTGTCAGCCCAATCCTAAAGTAAGAACGACATATCCTAAAGCCAATTAGGAAGAGTCGGCAGCGAAGTGCAGGACAAGGGGAGGTTTTCCTCTTACACCCACGTAAGCCCCAGCCATCCCTATGGGGCTGCTTGGATCTGCGCCTGCTGTTTTGCAACGTGCGCAGGAGTAGAATCGGGGCCGACCTGGCCGGGGACAGGCTTTAGGATTTGGCAATACGGCTGTCCTGTGTCACCGCCCCCGTCATCGCCCACTGTGCTGCTCAGTTACGCCCCTGGCACACCTCCTGAACGCCCTCAGCGAGGCCTTGCACCGACCAAGTGCCACCAACGCTCAACCGGCACAAGGCTGGTGCTGCTGACAGTCGCATTGGTGCCCGAGCATCAGCGCTGCTGCTAGCGCCACTTCAGCACTATACCACCGACGCTGATGCGCTTGATGGCACATTTGCGACAGCGCTGGACCAGCGCAGGAGCGTAGCACTGGCGCAACGCAAGTATAGGAGTGTGCTCTGTGTGAATACAGAAGTATTCATCTGTGCATGAGAACCACTGAGTGTTGCATGAAGTTTGGTGTATGTGTTTATTTTATTTTTTTAGAGGGGAGGTGGAGATTCCATTTGCCCTCACAACAGTTTGCTTGAATAATGACACATGCAACATCATGAACAAAAGGAAAGGTACAGACACCCTCTCTAAACTAACAATTGGAGTTAAGGAGGAGGATATGACTATCAGCCATAAGAACTAATGAAATCTTCAAGTTTAGAAGCGGTTGGCTATCCCTAATAGCCAGATACAGGAGGCATTCAACAATCATGCCTCACTTGTAACCTCCTGGGGCATTTGACAGGCATTCAGAATGGACTACAGAAACCATATCTGTCCTAACAAGACTTGAAACTAGAGGTTGAGCCTAATTATCCGTGATTATGTCTGAGGATTTGGCTCAACACGAATCCTCCAGATCTGCATTGAGCCAAATTTGGTTCAACCTGAAGCCTCCAAGGACAACTGGAGCTGTGCTCCGATCACCTCTGGAGGTTCTTCTGAGGCCGCACCTTCCCAACTTCCCCAGGACTTCCCGACTTCCCCTCATAAGGCATTAAAAACGCAACGTCCAGCTTTGTCAAAAAACCAGAAATTGCGTTTTTCAGCTTAAAAAGCCATTCTGAGGCCCACCAAGGCTCCAACCCTCAAGTTTGGAGGGTGAGGGTTAAAATCTGTGGGTTTAGTTACCTGTGGATTTTTTATCTGTGGATAAAATGGCTCCACCTGCATATGACAAGACATATAAATAAACTCTTTCGTCCTAATACACATACTGGAAAGCTCAAAAAAAAAAAAAAAGGTCATTTCATCCATCAGTGTCCATTCTTGCCCCTTCCAAAGAAAGATGAGCTAAGGCTAAGGAAGTCCAAGTGAAACTTAGACCTGGAAGATTCAGGTTTAAATCTCTGCTCAGCCATGAAGCTTCCTGGGTGACCTTGAGCCACTCTCTCTCACTCTCACTCTCTCTCTCCCCCCCCCCCGCTCCCCCACACCTGACATGGTTGTTGTGAGAACAAAAGGAGGGAAGGAGGAACTATGTACACCACCTGAGCTCCTTGGAGGAAGGGCGGTATAAAAATGTGAAAAATAGACTCTCAACAGGAAGAAATCCAGAGAACAAAAATCTATGGAAAAGAAGAGTGCAGTTCCCCAGCAGTGTCACTCGTAACAGTTAGTAGGACACACAACCAACTCACTATTCCCATAGCAGCCATAAGTGATCTGACAACCAGCACACTTGTCTAAAAGTACAAAAAATGCCTGCCCAAAACCATGCAAGGGAAGCTGAGGCCACAGAAAAGGATGATCAAGGAAGTGATTACATCTCTCCTGACAACGGTCCCAGTTTTGCAGGGAGGCCTAACTCCGCATTCTGTAAAATGTGGTTGTGTGGGGTTAGGGTTGGGATATTTCCCAAGAAGTCTGCGCAAGAACAATAATTAAACGGAAAGCTGTGCACATGGAGGTCCCGCGCAAGCCTCTACATCTGGCCCGATTCTGAGTGACACTAATAGGATGCAGATATGCTTTTATTTTCGCCACAGCCTTGTTATGGTGAGGGTGTGCGTGAGGTCTAGAAATTGTATCTGTGTTTCAACTAAGGATGCTTAATTGTATTTCAGTGTCTACAAAGTGCTGCTAGGCCTTGACTACAAACATGTGTGATCCGGATTTACAAGAAACCTGCTCTTAATCAGCTTCCAAATGTCCCCACAAGTCCTCTTTCCCTGCCACCCCAATGTACGTAAACCCGGCACAATCTGAAAAAGCGGAGGGGTGCATAAACTATTTTGCTGTGATAGACCCTCATTTCCTAAGTGGCTTGTTAGGAATAACCAAATGGAAGCCAGCTGGTTAAACACTCCAAGCCAGTGTTATTCAAACTGTGGGTCGGAACCCACTTGGTGGGTCGGGACCTGATGTCAAGTGGGACACGGAAAGCTGAGAGAAGCCATCTTGGAAACTGCAGACCTTACTCTTGTTATATTCCTTTTGTGAGTGTTAACAGTTTGAATTTTCAAGTGAGGCGTTTTTTAAAAAAAATGTTTTTAGTTTACCGCTTTTACATAATATTTTGAGTCCAAGAAAGACAATTTGCATTTCAGGAGTGTCATTTTACTATGTTACAGTGATGTCATTTCCTGCCACAACATCACTTCCAGGTTAATGACATCACTTCTGGTGAGTGCCATTGCTCTAAGCACCTTGAACCAGGCCCAGTCATGTGACTATGGAGGAAAGATGAACCAAGACAGATCTAGGTTTTCCTTCCCCATTACAATACACCTTTTCACAAATGTGCAAGGGTTAACAAAGTAAGAAAGTGGTGAAAACCAGAAAACCAGTTTGGAGGGATCCGTCAACAATCCTGTATAAAGCTTGGGTGTGTGCTCCATTCGCGTCACAGTTAAAAGGTGCTTTCCAGAAGTTTCATGTCAACCTTTCAATCAGTTTGGAGTTTGCGCAAGAGTTCCAGTGTGGGATGCAACATACATTTTATCTCTTGCCTAGTCTTCATCAAAACAATCTGGATTTTAATTAAATAAATTGCATGGATTTGGTTTAGAGAATTCTTATGTCAATGCTCATGTAAAACGTAACATTTTTTTTTCAAAGGGGTTTCCAAACTACAAACATATGGTGCAAGGATACGTGCAAAAAATCCATTCTGCCATATGGCATCTTACGCTTCCATTTGGCTGTTGTCAACAGATGTGGTGGAAACTCGGTTTCTTGAACCTTGATTATCAGGATCTCTCAAGCAACTGGGATAATCTTCCCACTGCTAACCAACCCTAAATCATATGAGACTCTATGAAGATGCTTATACCATTGATCCATCTAGCTTAGTACAGTATTGTTTTCACAACAACTCTCTAAAGTTTCAGGGAGTGGTCTTTCCAGCTCTACCTGGAGATGCCAGAGATTGAACATAGCCCATCTTGAGGCTACAGGCACTCTTTCACTAGGGATGCAGTCCTAACCAACTTTCCAGCACCGCTGTGAGGGCAATGCAGCTCTGCAGTAAGGGAACGAACATTCCTTTGCCTTGAGGAGGCTTCAGTAACTGCCCCCCAACTGCAGTATATAGCACATGCCCCATTGGCACAGCTATATCAGTGCTGGAAAGCTGGCTAGGACTGCAACCTAAGCTACAGGCCCCTGCTATCAATATCAATGCAACCATACCAAAACAATACTAATGTCTGAGCATATTAACCAACACTTTGGATGTCACTCAGAAGTACACGTTGCACTGCTTTGACCACTGTCTTTGAGAAAGTCTTCATGACCAGGTGTAGTCAATATGGGATTGTAGTCAATCCCTCCCCCCCCCCAGAAAGGGTTTGTTCATTTCCTTGGATGAGGGTGTCCCAGAGGGCACAGAATTGAACTCTGAAAAATTTTCATATTTTTTTTCTCACCTTTTAATTTGACATTTGTTTTAAACTACTGCAACCCACTCCCAGAATTTAGCACTTTCCCCACCATTCCCTCTGCTGGCTAGTAGAGGAAGCTGTGGCAGAGATAATAGCACTAGACTCCTGGGAGGAAAGTGAGCTCTACTTACTAGATCTGGCAAGCGGCCTTCTAACATACACCACTGATGGTGAACACAAAGATGGGAAGGGTACATATGCACATTGAAGGGGATGTGTGGCCCTGCATACAATGTCAAACCAGTAGTTGTTACAAAGCAGAAAAAAAACGTAACATTGATTTTTGTTGTATAGTCAGTGAGATGGGATTCTTGTCATAATGAGTTTTTACACTACAAAGTTGACTACCACTGGTCACAGCTCATCTCTCAACAAATGATATTATAACCCAAGACTGCACAACAGTTCACGCCCCAGACCCAAGGAAGAGCAGCAGCTATATTTTAATGACTAGCCAGGTGACGAACAACCTCCCTGTTTTGCAAACTTAATAGGCTGCAAAAATTATATGATACATGCAAATTTGGGGTCTCCATATGAATCCAATCCCTTTAGCATCCCTATGCATAAATACTACTGTACTCAAGTACTCAGGCTTGCTCAGTGTAGCACTAATTTTGGTACTGATTGCTTTTTGCAATGGAAGCACAGTAACAATTCCTAGCATGAGAGATACACCTCAAAAGGGTTACACTGTGCTAGATGGCTGGAGAGCAGAAAAGGACTTATTTTTTAATTACCTCGTGCTGTTGCTGCCCCAGGAGCAGGGTAAATCTAGTATGTGCCCACTCTCCCTACAGCTGCAGCAGGAACACCTATAGCAACAGAGTAGGGTGGAAAAGGCCCGCCTTCCCTCTAGGTTGCATAGATGAATCATGTGCTGTTTCCCTCTTTTGAGTGCCGCTGGGACAACAAGAGTGGAAAAAGTGGAGGTTGTTTTGCAAGACAGCAGAAAATGGGGAGTGCTCCTATCCCTTACAATTAACATGAATGTATAGGACAGCTGATCTGGAATTATTGCTGCCTGAGGTGAGAAACAACAGCTCTCTTTTTTCAAGGCATTTCCTTAGGGTGAATTGGTTATGGGGCTGCTGTGAGAGAAAGAGGAGCAACAGAGGAACCAGTCGATTTTCTTCTAAACAAAACCCAAGAGTTGTGACGTTCTGCTACAAGGACTGCAAACTGATAATCCAGAAACACGGCTTGGTAGTTTCCAAACAGAGTCAAATAGGCCCAGTAGTTGGATAGATAATAGGTTGTTGAGACTAAAACTTGTTCACTGTGTAGTTGGGAAAAAAGCAAGACAGAAAGGCAAATTAAGGTGCATCAAAGCTCTCTCAAGGTAAAGATTAGGAGCACAGTCCTAACCTGGAGTTAGGCCGGCACAGTTAGGATAGCAAATTTTGGCCGGCCATGGTAAACCACGCCTGGACCACTCTTGGAGTCAGGGAGGATGGCGCACTTCTGCGTGCAGACCTCTCTGACTGCAAGAGTGGTCTAAACACACTTTATGGTGTCTCTTGTGCCAGCCAAACGTTGCTGTTAGGATTGCACTCTAGAACACATAACTTATGACTATCAAACCCTGTAACTCATTCCTGATAACCATCTGTAATTAAATCAATAAAAACAAGCAAAGCCCAGGTACGCTTGCCTTCTTGACAGCCTCTACTTCCACCTGATTTTTTAGTACAGCATAGGCTCCTGGGAGCCAGAACCTAATATTTATTTTGATAGTTTGTGCTCTGCTGCATATGCAGATTACGCTCCATTGTTATGGAAACCATAAATCCTACAGACAAATGACTCTGTGTTGCCATTTTAATGTTTCACTCCCACCCTACCCCCAAGCACAAATACACAGACATCGCAAACCCAAAGTCTTTTGCTAAATTGCATCTGTGAAATGAGAACTTTGCATGACGCTAAGCTTGGTATGTTATACACTACCCATAATTTCCACCAAAGTTCAAGGCAGAACAGATTCCCCATCATTATGGCCCCAAGTACACAACCACCCATTCTAATATCCTGTATGACAATATGTGTAAGTGCTGATTGGCAAATGGCCATCCTTTCAGCTGAGCACGGTCTTGAAGGATCAGGGCCAGCAACATTCGCTCTGCACACAGACTCACTTCCGCATGTGGCAAATGTACGCAAAAGACTCTGAACTCTGCTCTCCCCCCCCCATCCAACACAAACAGTGCCTTTAACAGACTTCTTCCTTTGGGAACCTCAGATGTTTCTGCATTCCTTGGTACAGACCAAGCAGCTGAGATGCATAATAAGAAAAGACAGCCTTGCTAAACTTCCTCATACTGTTCACCTGGAAGAAGTGGTGGAAATTTATTTTCCCCCTTCTATGTAACAAATGGAACAAACAGGTCGGAGATACTTAATGGGAGAAGAGGTTCTTGGAATCAGGGACTATGCTGGAAAGCGGGGTGGTCAATGACAAAAAAAAAACCCTCTGGGGGGTTGGATTTGGCTCCTAGGCTTGCAGTTGCCTATCCCAGTTGCAGATTCAGCTAACCCTAGGGACACAGGAGGAGGCGGTCCGCCCCCTCTGCTGTTTCCCACCCCTGTGCACTGCTCCACTCCCACAGGACGCTACGCCCAGGCTCCATTTTGAAGCCTTACTTCGATGGTAGGGGTGGGCAGGTGGGCCAAAACCGCTCACCTCTTGGCAAGGTGAGCAGTGGTGTCATTCAAATGATTTAGGAACAGGAACTCACTTTTGATTGGCACTTGTCTGGAACTCGGAACCAGCCACAGAGCCCGTTAGGATCCGGAACGGCCGTTCTGGTCCGTTCCCCCTGAATGACATCACTGAAGGTGAGGTACCTCACTGCCGCCGCCCTTCTCCCACCCCAGGAGCGCCACACCCAGGGCCTTTGCCTCTCTCCCCCAGGATCTGGACATAATGGTAGGTCCGCGACTGGCCTATTCCCTATAAATTAGTTTGTTTATTTTTTTAATTTTAAAAAGTAAGGGAGAGAAAACAACCCTTTGAGTCACTTTCTGCATCTTCAGACAAGCCTTCAGAGATCACTATTTCCACTGCAGTAAAGAAAACAAAATGATGGGACAGATCAATTACATTTACATATCTATACGCACATTATGGAAAGAAAAAATTTCAAAGGGAAACAATCAAGAATGATGAACAGAGATTTCTAACTTCCAGCTCTGATAGTATTGGAACTTTGAATGAGTTTGTATGGGGGGGGGGGGCACATTCCCCTATATTTGCAAACTCCAGTTTCATCAGAGGGCAGTTTTACTGCTCATGAGGGAAATCATTATATTCCTCCATTTACTCAAGAACAGCTCTAACAAAAACAGCAACAATGCACTATTCCCTTTATAGTCCCTCCCTTGCCAAAGCAAATCACATCAGAACAGTATAAAATGTGGGCTTGAAGAAGTCCACTGATTTTTTTTTCAGCTAATATTACTGGAGCATTGCTAACTTTATCCATGACACAAACGAGTCACTTCCAGAAACAGGAGAGTAATTACAGATGAAAATCCTGTTTCTCATAGTTTACTTAACATCAAGTGTTACTCGCTATTGCTCATCAACAAACTAAGCTTGCTTTCAGACTAAAATAACTGACCGGATCGACAGCCAGGAGCCAGTAGAAGATTATTCCACTGATGATGGGATAGGGGCCCTCTTCAGTAGACGAGGGCCCAAACATGCAACCCTTACTTTCAAGATTTAATAGCAAGGCTTAATAACTCTGCATAATATCATTTAACCACAAAACAAGTCTAGGCAGGTAGCAGCTTCTTCCACTAGAATCATCCACCTGCCCAAAGTACTCCGGCTGGAGGGTACATGCACTTTCCTCATCCTTTATACTCCTCTACCAGCTACCAGCCAGGATTATGGCTGCATCAAGGAAGGAAAGAGGAGTACCAAGAACATCACCCGAGCAACATGTTCCTCCCTACAGGCTCAAGTTGGACCAGGAAGCAATACTTGAGAGGTTGCTACATTCACTCATAATTTCTCTAGTCCCAACCAACGCTCATACAACTTGGGCTTTTAGCCTCAAAGAGAGGTAAGATGAAGGAGTCAGTAGAGAATCCACTTGGGTGTTCATCCAAGAGCCATCACTGCCACTATGAGTCCATTCTCAATGGTTAGACCTAACATGGAATCCCTTCCTTTCAAAGGTAATCAAGACGAGTTTGTAACAAGCCGATAACCTACAATCCAATCTTACCTAACCACCTGCGCACAGTGATGGAGTGGTGCTGGTGTGGCTTTTGCTGTGGGGAATTTTTGGCTACTTGAGCTCTTCTAGAAATAAGGAGACATTTGTCCCATTGCCCAAGAGTAAGCCCTAACAACTTCTACAGAGGAACATAAATCTGCGCCAGCTCAGTCACTGGTGCAAGTCCACATTCCCATGCGCAGGCAGATCAGGCTTAGGAAGGGGCTCCGGATTTGGCATGCATGGCCACTGCCGATGCCACCCCCCCCCCTGACTCAATCCACATATTCCTGCCCCATCTCCTCCTGCCCTTCCGCTGCCTCATAGAACCTGCTACACTGGAGGGGCTCCCGACAGCCAGCATGAACGGGAAGGCTCCCGCCTTGCTGCTGACACACCGGCAGCTTGTGCTACTACACAGCACTATACAGCTGCTTTGCTTAGCATTTCCAAGTCTGAGCTCTACTATGGAACTGGATTCTAAGACTAAGCCACGATGAGACTTTGGTGCAAATAAACCCTGTCTGGAGACAGAGGGGAAAAGGTTCTCTGGTTGTTCTGTCTTTTACAAAGCTGAGGATGAGGATATGTGTGGTTAAGAACAGAGCTCATCTTTTAGGTGTTATCTAAATATCTGAATTTAAACAATGCACTAAGTAACAACAACCCAATCCACCAGAGAGCACTTGAGATTTAAAATACATCTGTGGCACTGATATGAACAAGAGAAAAAAATTTAAATACAAAATCTTAAATCCAAAGAACCGGGCCATAGATACGTTCATAGAAAACATGCTCAAAGTCAGCCTCAGACACTTGACGATTTGATGAAATGGGATGCCTTTAGCTAACCAAGCTGACTCATCCAATTATTACTGCACAGGCCTGGCAAACTATAAGTTAATCATAGGCCCACACCCACATCTACACAAAGCCTCTCATTTTTAATTATGATTTTGTTTCTTTTCTTTTTTTCTTTTTTCTAATCTCAGTTTATTACTGAAGAAGCTCACTGATGACTTTGGATAAATAAATACTTCAATTCCCCATCAATAAAATGTATAGAAGCCTACCCTGCCAGGCTACTCTGAGGGTCAACAATATAATAAAAATTGTGAAGTTAATTATTCGAAGTGTTGAAGTGATCTATAAATGCTCACCTTCTAAATTCATAGAACAATCCAAGGCCAGTTAAAAGTGATGTTAAAAGCTCACCATGAAAAAGGACACATCATTCTGATTATCGCAACCCATCAGCCCCAGGCTGGTGCCATGAGAGGCACACCACTAGGACCTCCTGTTTCGGGGAGGGGGTGTTATTTGTTTGTTTTAACTAACCTGCATTTCCACACTTCAAGATGGAAGAAGTTTTTAAGCCCTTTCTTTCCCTTTCCCAGATTTAATCAATTGCCCCCTCCCAAATAAATACTATTAACTCTGGGAGGTACATGTTATCTGGGAGGTACATCTGTAACTCTGGGAGGTACATCTCCCGCCCCCCAATAGAAATAGCAACATAAGGCTGCTAATTTAGAAAAAAAAAGAAAGAAAAAAGAAAGGAGTTACATACAGACTGCCCATATCACATCCAGAAGTGTCACAGTCTTAAGAGTGCAATCCTAACCTGGAGTTAGGCCGGCACAGTTAGGCCAGCAAAGTTTGGCCAGCACAAGGGCCACCGTAAAGGATTTTGGACCACTCTGCGAGTTAGAGAGGCCAGCACACAGCCGTGTACCATCCTTCCTGACTCCAAGAGTGGTCCAAACTCGCTTTAGGCACGCCTAACTGTACCGGCCTAACTCCAGGTTAGGATTGTGCCCTTAAATCCTGTAAGAATGAATACACAGCTATATTCATACCGTACATAGCTGTCTGTAAATAATGCTGAATACGATTTAAAAAAAATTCTACATTAAATCAGAGTCAAGTACATCACACTGAAAAAGAAATAAACATCTATAACTAAATTGGGATTTATTTTATCCCAACACCTGATTAGCAAACTGCTTTTGACAAGAATAAGAGATTCCTGGTGTCACTAGCAACTGCTTTATCATTAACAAGATTTAAGGACATTTATTTTTATTTAAAAGTGAGTTGGCTTGTAAATGTCGTGGTTAAATTAAGTTAACGATTATGTAGAAGTTTCCACACAAAAGAGGCTTGTATATAGCTTCTCACCAATACTGCAATCCAGTGTGAACTGATGGTTGTACTGCTTGAAGCTAAGCAGGAGAATCTGTGGCTTATTTTTGGATGGGAGCCAGATGCCAGGTTGTGGCAAGCTGCAGTACCTGTGGTAGCAGAACAGAGTCGCTGTGGAGCTGATTATTCACCGTAAGTGAGAGTGCAATCCTACCTTATGCCAGCCTAGTAAGGCCTACATAGCAGGGCCATATCCACAGGCCCATTCGGAGGTAGGAGCAGCAACGTACAGAACAGGGGGAGGTTTCCCCCAAAATAGAAGGTGCAGAGGACCGTGCACGGGAGGGGCTCAAATCACGGCCGCCATGGCTGGGAACCGGCATTAGGATAAGGCACTACGGCCGTCCTGCGTCACAACCGCGTCACAACCGCCATCTCCACCCAGTGCGCTGCCCAGTTATGCCCCCAGAACACCTCTGGAACACCCTTGCAGAGGCCCTGCACCGACCGAGCGACACCGGCGCTCAGCTGGCGCAGGGCCGGCACTGCCGAGGGTCATATTGGCGCTGCCATTCGTGCTGGCCGAGTGCCATAGCGCCAACGCGGAAGCACTTTACAGCACGTTTGTGACAGTGTTCGGCCGGCGCAAGAGCGCAGCGCAGGCGCTAAGGGGGGTATAAGATTGCGCTGTGAGAGTTGCAGGGTGTTTGTGTGAGAGAGAAGGCCAGCCAGCAAAAGAACAGAATACGACCTGGAGAACCTGTCCAGGCTTGACTTGCAATTGCCTGCTGAGGACTGATGGCATGCAGCCAAAAGGAGAGAACCACACTGCGCAGGCTACATCTGGGACTGAATATTTGTAAAAACCCAATAAAAAACTGGTGGTTTAGACTAGCCTGCTCATGTAAGCCGCCTTGGGCATTTGCTTCGGCATGGGAAAGGCGGGGTATAAATTCTTCAAATAAATAAATAAATAAATAAGCACCACAGACCTCAATTGGATTTATTCCCATGTAGATGTGTATAAGATTGCAGCCCAAGCCATTTGTGGGAAGCAGTCACTAAAATGAGCCACCAAGGAAGATTTTGTAATCTGAGTTAGATTTTTTTTTTACTTTCAGACTAGTCATGTATCATTGGTGATGAACATGTAATGTTAGCAAGAGCAATTTCTGTCAATATGGTCACAAAAACATACACCATGAAGGCTAAAAAATTGCACAGAGACAGAAAATGTAGCCACAGAGCCATGTTGAATGGAATCCAGAGGGCTACCTGGTCTCAATTGTTTAGGCACATTTCATTGCCAGCAAGTCCTTTGTTGTACTTCTAAGCAAACATGGATGGGATCAGGCTGTTGTTCGGCAAGCCAGTTTTCCAACACAAGCAACACAGAATTATTTGTAGTGTTCGGATCATATTAGTTTCCAGAAGTGTCACCCTTGACAGGCAATGATGAACAGGACAGGCAATGATTTTCACATGCAATCATAATAATCAGCACTACTGCAAAACAAGTGTTCCTTGAGCAATCTGTTACTATTAGCATGGTTTCTTAGCTACATACAGATATACACAGAGATCCAGGCGAGGCTCTTTGTTGGATGTATATATGAGACAAACATCTGCATGCATGAAACAACCTTAAGTAATTCAACTTAAGTGGATTTCAGAAAGCCACCTCCCTCAAAAGCCGTCTTTCCGTGAAGCTCTTGGCTCAAGACCCTAGCCCAGAGATCTTCAACCCTTTTCATCTCATGGCACACTGGCAAAGTGCTAAAATTGTCAAGGCACACGATCAACTTTTTGACAATTGACAAGACACACATTACTGCCAGTTCACCACCCAATAGCCCTACTAAGAAATGCCTTTCCCTAAATTTCCATGGCACACCAGTAGACCATTTGTACATCAATGTTCCATAGCACAGTAGTTGAAAATGGCTGCCCTAGCCTGCATATCCTACACGTAATGGACAAAAAAAATGCTTCCCAATATACTTTCAGTCTCCATTTCTCTTTCCATCTTCTGTTGACTCTGCTGTGACAAAATTTAGAATGCAAGTCCTTTAGGGTAGGGGATCTTGTGATTTGCAAGACACCATGCAAATTGTATCATCACCCCCTTTAGTCATAAGTTGCCTTCTGAAGCTACTGCTCATTCCAAATTACCATCGACCACAACCAAAACCAGCGCATGCATACAGAATCCAGCACAACTGGAATAAAAATTCCTGAAATAAAAGCCTAATATAATAATCGTGCCTAAATTTAAAAATAAATTAACTTGAATTAATTATTCAATATTTGATTTATAATTTAATTTTATAATTTAATTATAAATTAACTTCGAATTATTCTATTATGCTTTTACTGAAGCAGCATTTGAGATTTTCTAATTATATTTAAAAATAAACAAATTTTAATCTCGTCAACTGGAGATGAAACAAATACAGTTCACCAAGCAGTGTTTAGCATGCAGTTCACAAAAGAAAAAAGGGGTAGAACTCCATGGAACCAGAGCATGCTTTAATAGTTTCCTGGAGAAACTCCAACAAAGCAAAAAACCTGGGGAGGATAGGGTTGTTCTACTGGCCTCAATTCTGACAGTTCAGCTAAAAAGGTAGGGAACACTCTTTTCTGGAGAGAGGGAATGGCTCCTCTTTTTACAGAATGTCTCATTATGTTACATGCTGATAAGAACATAAGAAAAAGCCTTGCTGGATCAGGCCAAAGGCCCACCTAGTCCTGCTTCCTGTATCTCACAGTGGCCCACCAGATGCTTCAGGGAGCAAGCAAGACAACCAGATACTGTGTCCTGCTGCCACTCCCCAGCATCTGGCATTTTAAAGTAGACTATTACCCTTGCACCACCTCCAAGGAAGGCACCAGACTGAGGTTGGGGTTTAACTTTATTAAGCACAATGTAAATCATATAACCTACTGAACACCCATCCTTCCCTCGCCTTTAAAATCAGCAGCAACCTTTACTACCTTTTAGGATGTGCACGAACCACAGTGCTCACATCACCATTCCCCATAGCCTAAAATATAAGAAGGTGGTGATATGTTCAGTAGGAAAACACATGTTCCATAAATGAGTTAAGGTACCAGGTGCAAACCATCTGAATGCCTTTAAGCATAAAAATGCAAAACTGAGCCATTCCTGACCGTAACAGTCATAACTGGGTGGTATCTGACAAAATTAGGGAAACCCTCCTTTGTGACTTCGTGCCCTTTGTGCTTTAGTGCTCTTTTGCGCCCATTCATTTCTATGAGACTTGGGAATCCTAACTTTCTTAGGATACAACCCACTTTATTCTTGAAACTCTGCTTCATCATGAGGTAGTGAAAACAAAAGTCTCCAAAACGCCTTATAATATTTTACCCGTTGGACACTACATTTAAAATTCCTACAGGTTGATTATCCCTAAGCCGTACTGCTTGGTACAGGGAGGTGTCTGGATTTTGGAATAATTGCATAAATGTAACAAGAAATACTTTCTCTTGCTCCTTTCACTGTTTCCCATTTGGGTGTCTGCTAGCCTCTTTGACATTTTTCAACAGTATCTGTACAGCACACACCAGAGAATAGAACTTACAGCCCGTACATGAGAATGAGCACAAGACCTTCTTTCTACAGAAAGTTTTTAAAAAGTCTTGGACAAAGGTGTCTGGATTTCGGAATAGTCTGGATTTCAGATGTCCGGAGAAGGGATCGTCTACTTTTACTTCAAAAATCGTGCAATCACTTTTCTAATTTTCCCGCCACTAAACATCATCTGGGACACATATCTTCATTTCACTGATTATCAAGCAACTGTTCTCTCTACATTTTACAAAGGTCTTATCAATTCCTTGAACCAACTCATAATGAAACACAGGCCTCGTCTTCCATATCTGTACACATGCCCAGCTCCCAGCAATTGCATTCAGTCTGTCAATTAAATAAAAATATTAATTTCGAAAAACAGAAAGGGATATATTTCAAGCAATATATTTATAATGAAACATCTTCAACATATTGCATTCTATAAGAAAGTTAGCAGAAACCACCAAGTTCCTAGTCCACAATATCGTCTAATTGGTCCATGCTGGTCTATATAGTGTCAGCAACATAGAATTTTTAAAAGTGAACACAAATATTCTATCTGGCTGTAGACTATCCAGCAGCTGCCACCATTCAACACGATTATTAAGACTATGTCAATATCACTTTTCAACAAACTTAGTTCACAAAGTGGTTTGCAAAGCAAAATAAATCAATAAATTGTTCCCTGCCCCAAGTTGCTCACAATCTAATAAAAAATGCAGAAGAGACTCCAGCAACAGCCACTGGAAAAGACTCCATGCTGGGGCGAAGAGAGACACTTGCTCGCTCGCTCTCTCCGCCCAACCTAAGTGGACACCATTTTAAAAGATGCCTTTTTGCCCACTATGATGCCAAACTACCCAAACGGGGGCAAAATGCTTATTGAGCATTTTTCAATTTGCAACAGCTGACTGATAGATACCAGGGCCACAAATTCTCGCACCCCAATACCGAAGTGATTAACAAAGTGATTTTCTACTTTTTTTCCCTATTTCTCTTGTTCAACAGTCAATGGTAGTACTGAAGGAGACCTTAGTATAAGCAATAATTCACATCCCTCTTGCAAAGCAATGAAGTACATTTTGCCTTGCACAATGAAAATTTTATTTCAGTAGCTCTGTGTTCCCACAAGACTTCTACAATTAAGGTGCAATCCAGAGGGAGGGAGGCAAAATGGGGCAGGGGGAGGGCAGAGGGGGGGGAGGCCTCATGGGCAGGCTGGCCCAGAGAGGGGGCGGAGTCCAGATCTGACCTTTCAGCCAGATCCTAACCCCCTTGTGCCAAGGCCACTCGAACTTGCTCCAACGATTTTGCTGGTCCTTTTGCCCAATGGTGAGCTCCAGCTGCCTCCTACCCTATGTAGGATGCAGCACAGGCCGGCCAGCCTGCTTGAGACACTGGTTACATATCTGGGATTCATATCCCAGATATTGTCCACAGTTCTCTTTTATCTTTCAAACGTCATGCAAGTATCCAAGCTGTTTCAGCAAACAGACTTCTGCACTTCCCAATCAAAAAGAATTGCATCCAGGTGCCACTAAACATCAAGAGAGGATTTATTTTAATATGACATTGCATTTTAAAATATTGCCTCAGCGCATACCTCGGGCTTCTGTTTGTCAACCGTTTTGCACTGCACGGTGAAATTTTTCTGCTACACACCCGGCAAAAAAGCGACACGATCAGCTCTCTATTTTGACGCCACTAAACATTACTTTTTCAGGCTACAGTTTGAATCATTCAACCACAGGGACGGAATCCTATCGTGACTCAACAAATAATTCTTTAGAGCTTGCATTGATTTTGACGTACTGCTTCCCTCCGTTGACCAAACACATTTAAAACATTTTACATCTGTCTAACATTATACAAATAGCTATGTCTCGTATATCTTATCTTTTTAAACATTTTACAGCAAACAGATTCAACGAGACAATCGAGAAGAATGTCATTCAACTGATGAGTAGGAAAAGGCAAACAAACAACTCTTTGTGGGCGTTACTCAAGCCAGTTAAGGCGGCAGAATTGGGGTTTTTATAACGACTGTTACTAGCTTTCTTCAAAGAAATTCTCTGCACTTCAAAGTCTAATGCTTTTACCCCAATCTTAAACACACGTAATTGGAAGCAGTTGCCACTGTAGTGTAGTGGTAAGAGTGTCAGATAAGAACTACGAAGACTCAGTTCCAAATTTTCACTCATTCATGAAGTTTACTGAGTGACCCTGAATTCATTGCTTGTGAGACAAACCTATCCCACAAGATTGTTGGAAGAAAAATGCAATCAGTTCCTTTAAAAGCAGAATAACAAATGAAATAAATTTCACTAACAATGCTAAGCATGTTTACTCAGAAGTATGTTCCACTGTTATGTATTCAATGGGACATACTTCCAGGTGTTTAGGATTGCAGGTTAAGAGTGCAATCCTAATCTGGAGTTAGGCCAGCAAAGTTTGGCCAGCACAAGGGCCACCATAAAGCACGTTTGGACCACTCTCGGAGTCAGGGAGGATTGTTCACATCTGTGTGCTGGTCTCTCTGACTCTGAGAGTGGCTCAAGCATATTTTAGTGTTCCTTGTGCTGGCCAAAACTTTGCTGGACTAACTGTGACGGCCTAACTCCAGGTTAGGAATGTGCCCTTAGTCTTTTAAATTTAAAAAAAATGATACCCAATAGGGCTTTAAATCTTTTTAAATATTTTATTTAAAAATGAAGCAATTATTTTTATTTCAATACTTGAATGTCACAGAAAGTAAATCAGCAGATTCTGGAAAATTGAACAAAGAGAAGGCAGTAAAACTGGTTTCTGCAGAACTTTTTGTGCTAAGCACAAGCAAACTCAGTTACATATGAGCACAAACTAGAGCTTCAACAGGCTTAACGGTTCATGTGAATACAAACAAGACTCATCTGTACGCAGATCACAAAAAGAGAAATCATTTCTGCTTTTCCTCATACATCTGATAGACACAGCTCCCACAAATTAGTTACAGGAGAAATGATTCACAGTCTAATATGCTTAAGGGGAAGGAGTTCTCCAAAATTAGTATGATTTTTTTTCCTTTTTGCTTTGGTCCAACAGCAAACCAACCCACAAAAAAATCACACACAAAAGTTGATGTTAATGCAAGAGATGGCTTTAAAAATCAACAAGTGAACAAAAAGACACCAGATGGATGAACTTCAATTTGTCTTAAGCCCTATCCAAGCAAAAGCTCTTTGCTACTTCTCCGAAACATACATACCAACACGATGTTTCCCTCCCCTCCCAAGCCTCTGCGAAGTTTCAAAAGGCTTGCTAAGCAGTGTAAATAGGATAGGAAAAAAAGAGAGGGAGGGCAGGAGAACCGCAAGGATTAACTCTAATATGTCCCTGTATCATTTCAGAACTTCCCCTTCAACATGTGTACAAAATTGTTTGCTGCTCAAACAACTTTTTTTTCCTACTCTACTAGAGCCAAGTGCAGTCAATTACTTACTCTCCTGTAGACCTTTTATAAGAGCTAACAGTTATCAGTCGTGAAAAGACACATGTCCTTTTTATGGCTAAATTGGTTGGAAGAGAAAGAGATACAAAAGCATTCTTGTATAGGGCACAGCTTCTCCGGTCCCGCCGCAGACCAACAAAAGAAAAAGAAAAAGCAAAGGAGAAAAAGCAGGCTGCCTCTTCAGACAACCGAGCAGTTCAGCTTGGGCCTGGAAAAGCCAAGCCTTTGCAAAACCGCTGTTACTAGGAGGCACACGCTGAAGACTGCAAACAGACACTCCCACAGTCACCACCAGCCAGGGACACTCGCCTGCTTTCTAGTGTCTTTCGCTCATCTATTCTGTCCCTTTGGGATGCTTTTAAGGAAGACTTTTACAGAGCTATGCGCGCTGGTTTCCTTTCCACCCACATCTTCCCCACTTCTATCCATCCTGTGGACGTACAGAGAGTTACTGCAGCACAGCGGCTAACAGACCGAGCTACAAATCAGGAAGTCCCCAGTTGACTGGCAGAAGGCGATGCAAAAGGAAAAAAAAAAAAAACTAGAAGAGGTAAAAAGGTGCTGTGGCCAGGTGAGAATCTTCAGCCAGCCAGAACCACAGCAGAAAAGAGGCCTTCTACAAGTTAGGCGGAATGAGGCTAAAAGCTAAAAGAGACCTTGGACCATAATACTCAGACTGGAGGTATGAAGGTTGTATTTCTGAAAATTCCCTGCATGCAGAAAACTAACACATTATAAGCAATAAGGCATTTCTAAAGTGCTCTGTTATATTTAGCAAGGGCACAGAAACTATCCCTCTTCATAACAGAGTCTTTTCTAGTGCCTGTTTGCTTATGTTTCTTCTGCATCATTTTGGGATACGGAACCATTCTCTTATTTATTTTGTTATGTATACTACTTTGTAAACTGTTTTGTTGAAAAGCAATATATAAATATTATGCACTTATTATAAGTACAGCTGTCTTCCTGGGGGACTCAAGTTGCTACATGGAAAGAACCTTTCTATGGGGATATGGATTCAGAAATAGGGCTCCTGTACGTGTACACACACACACACACACACACACACACACACACACACACACACTTGAGCAGCATAACAATGCTGACACTTCATTTGGCAGTCATCCTTAAATGAGCAGGGAGAGAAAGTTACTAACTGAGGGCCCAATCCTGTCCAACTTTCTAGCGCCGATGGAGCCGTAATCAGCCCAGAGGTAAGCAAACAAAAATTCCCTTACCTTGCAGAGGCCTCTATGATTGCCCCACCACCGCAGAATGTAGTACATGCCCCATTGGCACAGTTACATCAGGGCTGAAATGTTGGGATAGGATTTGGCCCCGAGCCTGGTTTACAAGTAGGACCTCAAGACTTCGTGAGCAAAGCGGAATGAAAGACATGCTTTTAGGTTTCCCTTTTCCCACTCACTATGGCTTCTTCCTCTTAACCTTAAGAGTTCCTAAACATCCAAGCCACTCCACAAACCTTCTGCCATCGCAAAGATAGGAACAGATTATTTGAAACTATTTTCTTCCTTTCATATATTGTCTTTCAATTGCATCCCGGCTGCTCTCAAAGAACTAGCAAAAAAGGGGGTGAATGGAAGCTTGAGGTTGAAGCTTAAAATTTTATATCTTGCTTTGCCCCTACAATTTGTAGCACAAAGCCACTAACACCGCCTCAAAAGCATAAGGCAAATCAGTGCCGTAAAAATAACACACAACAAACATCAACGAAGCCACAGGGCAGCACACAACCCAGCACTTAATAATCACACGTCAAAACAAATAACACAGCAGAACCCAGCAAAAAGAACCCTTCACAGGTGAATATATGAAGCTCCCTTGCCCCGAGGCAGACCATTGTTTCATCTACCCCAGTAACATCTAGTCTTGAGTGGCAGCAGATTTCCATGATCTCAGGCAGAGATTTTGCCCATCAGTTGTTACATGATCATTGTTTTCCGGAAATGCCAGGAATTGAACATGGTTATCTTGTGCACACAAAGCATCTGCCCTGAGGTGTAGGTAACTGGCCTCACCTCTGGGCCACCATACTGGATCCTGCTCAGATTGATAAAGCACCAGGTTTCAACGAAAATCAAGGTAGATCAAGGTTCAAGCCTCTGGTAATTAAAAAGATTTCATTCAGAAGGGCAATACTGTTAGGGAAGACTATATTGTGCCAGAGGTCTGACAGTACAGGCATGCCCTGGTATCCACTGATTCAGTATCCACAGTTTCAGGTATCCACGGAAACCATAGATATTGGGACTCCTATTAAAGAGATAGGGGAAACAAACATATTTCTTTTCTAAAACCATTTTTTATTAAAAAGATAGGGGAACAAATCTTTTTTTTTCAGCCTTGTTGCAGCAAATCCACTGATGTTCCCCTATCTTTAAAAAGGTGTTCCCAGTATCTGTGGTTTCAGATATCCACGGATACGATCAGCGGCGGCATTCAGCCGGTACACAGGGGCGGGGAAGACGGCGAAACGGAGCGGTAAGCTATGGGTGAGCTGCCGCTCACCCGTTCCTCCCGCCCAGCGTACCGGCTGAATGCCGCCGCTGGATACGATGGATACTAGGATGCCTATTAAAAAGATAGGGGGAACATTAAACAACTCTCTATTTTGTTACCTTGTTGCAGCAAAACCACCGATGTTCCCCTATCCTTAAATACTGGTATCCTTAAATATCCTTAAATACCAGTATCCACGGTTTCAGGTATCCACGGTGGGATCTGGAATGGAACCCCAGCGGATACTGGGGCATGCCTATTTATGAGGCTGCTTCGGGTGGAGCAAAGGAGAAAGGTCCCTTCACAGAGTATCTCACCATCTAAATTGACTTGCATGTGTTCAGTTACTCAATCCCACAAAAAGGGCACCGAACATATTTAGCAGCCAGGAAAACTGAAGTTTCATCAGCAAACACAGACCAGATGGCAACTGCCAGTCTCTTCAGCAGTGCCCACTATTTCTATCAAGTGTGTTCCTTATTTAGCCAAAACATTCAATCCCTTCCTCTTCTTTTTTCCCCCCCCTTCTTCTTCAGATTACAACACTAAACAATTATTGCTCAAGGACGGTGGCTTTAATGGGAGGCAAGAATATAGACAGCAGGCCTTTTCAGAACAAGGCAGCATTACGGAGTTTCACTGCCATCGTTTCTCTCCCTTCACATTATTAACCAAAAGTATGCCTCCTGACATATTTGTGGGAAAGCATAACTGTGTAGACAGGCTAAATGTATTTATAAAACAGGGCCATATTACACGCCACACATGTTTTACAGGATACTAAGCAAAAAAGGGCTTCTATCATCATGCAAATGTGTAGAAAAGTACACAATAACCGACACACACGGTAATGAAAGAAAAACTATTAGTGAGCAGTTAAAACATGCTGATATCCAGAAAGTCCCAACCCACAAAACCCAGTGAAGCTGGACTAGGAATTACCCAGCCGGTCCCACCCCCCAGGAATTGGAAAGGTTAACATGAACAATAACACAAAATCCAAGGGCAGCTCACAACCACCAGTGCTATACAGGTAGATTATTATCCTGACATCCAAAATCCAGACTCTTCCAAAATCCAGACGTTTTTGCCTTTTTAAAAAACTTTCTGTTGTGTGAACACTAGATTTTGTGCTCATCCTCACGTATAGGCTGTAAGTTCTATTCTCTGTCCAGTGACGTGCACTATTGTTGAAAAATGTCAGAGACCAGCAGCTGCCCAAATGGGTAACAGTGAAAAAAGCAAGAGGAAGCATTTCTCATTGTATTTATGTAATTATTCCGAAATCCAGATAAATCAGAAATCTAGACACTTTCCTGTCCCAAGCAGTCCAGATAAGGGATGCTCAACCTGTAGTAACAGGGAGCAAGAGAGCACAGTTAATTAACTGTGCTGCGACACACAAGGATCAGACCCAAAGTCCATCCAGACCAGCATCTTGCTTCCAACAGTGCATAGCCAGATGTGTCTGGAAAACCTGCAAGAGCCCTCTACTGAAGTTTGTCCACATCACCCAACAGAGAGACTCCCTCCCTCTCCCTCTAACATGTCATGCCAGTGGATAAGTGGAAGTTGTGAGCTCCATGAAGGTCTCTAAAACCATCTGAAAACCATCTAAACAAATTGTCAAGACCACATCTGGTGTTGGTGAATTCCATGTTCAACAAGCAGATTCAAATGAACTGGTGTGGAGCCATATGCCTTGTCCCTTAGGGTGAGCCAGCCACATTAACATGCAGTCCAACAGCATAAATCTAAGCACTTAAGTTCTAACTTATTAGTAGATCACGGCGTAAAACTTATAAGGACCAAGTGGTAAACACATGCACAAAGATAACTATTCTAACTGCAACATGAAATGCACCCCACTTCAAATAACTCATTTTGTCCAATTTAAGAGCAAGCCTTAGCCATCAACAGACAGAACATATGGTTGTCCATTCTCAACAACCAACAGTTTCCAACAGTAAACACCTAGGATGGATGTGTCTAATGAAGTAACTATTGGTCCACAAAAAGCTTATGTCAAAAATGTTCTAGTCTTAAAACAAACAAACACCTTTGCTGTTTTTGATCCAACAGCCTAATGCAACAATATGCCCCAAACTGATTCAGGGCACAATCCTAACCAGGGGTCCCTTGTGCCAATCCAGGAGTGTCATGAACAAGCTGTAAAGGCATCCTCCCTGACTCCAAGAATTGTCCGAACACAATTTACTGCATGTTTGCGACACTCCTGGGCAGGCACAAGGACTTGTGCTGGCCTAACTCCAGGTTAGGATTGTGCCCTTGGCTATTTACCAAGGACAAATGGATAAATTCCGTATCAGGTAGGTACATTCCATAGCCCAGCCAGTGAAGCATTAAGAATTACCAATAATTAATAAGAGATAAATGACTGCCCAGTCATGATCAAATAAGCTTAGCTCAGTGTTTCAGAAGGCTTTGAAATTTTATTAGCTGCTACTATATGTACACAGTGATTAGTGGCAAGGAAGCTCTTCGTTAGATACTTCTCAAGTATCTAAGCTCTTACTTAGATACTTCTCACATACATTAGGCCAGTCTAATTAAAACAAATGCTGACTGCATCAACACTGCCACATCAGAAACTACTTTGGTGTGTGTGTCTGTGGGTGCATGCATTCTCTCAGCCTGCCCATGGGAATACGGAGAGGGACTTCTGCAATGGGATGTGATTATTCTCGTATCCAAAGTTCAGTGTGTCAATAAAAAATTGGGAATGTTTTAGAAAACTGACATATAGAGCATGTAAGATTGCAGAATAGAAGTTTCTCCTTCCATAAACTTCAGGTGAAAAATGAAGTGAGCTGCAAGTTCAATGCACAAAAAAGTACATTCTGCAGGACTCTCATGTGTGAGAACAGGACTGTCAAACTCATTTCATGTTAGTTGGCCAAACAGCATTAATGGCACCTGCAGAGGGCTGAAAGTAACATCATTAACAAACAGGAAGTGACAGCATTAACAAGCAGGAAGTGACAGCATTACGCAAGAGAATGGCCAGAAATAAGAACTTTGTTTTCACTTAGAAACTTATTAGCTGCAAGAGACAGAAGACAAAATGTACAAGACTGGTTCATAATTTCAAGCTATCCCAATTATCATGCTGGGAGAGCTGAATTATGACGGGGGCGGATAAATTTGTTTTGTTTTTTTTAAACTGTTTTGTTTTGTTTTGTTTTGTTTTTTTTAAACTGTTTTTAAATTGTTTGTGGTTTTTATTTTTTGCTATTGTTGTTTAATACTGTTTTAACTGTTTTTAATGTTAATTGTTATGTTGTATTTTTAATATATATTTTGTAATGCCGCCTTGGGTGCCTTCGGGCACAAAAGGCGGGGTAAAAATCGATTAATAAATAAATAAAATAAATAAATAAATTGCAAACTTGCAATGGCAGAAGATTATCTGGAGCCCAATTCATACATGACCAGACCAGCGTAAGACACACTCATGTACAGATAAATTCCACACAATGTCTGTACAAAGGGCAGAACATATGATGTGATTTATTACCATGCAAATATCCTCCACTGCAGGAACCATGCAACTTTGCGGTAATAAGGAATTTGAATCCTGTGATTCCTTCCTGCAGACTTAGAGCACAATCCTAACCTGGAGTTAGGCTGGCACAGTTAGGCCAGCAAAGTTTGGCTAGCACAAGAGGGCCATAGTAAAGTACGTTCAGACCACTCTCGGAGTCAGGGAACATGGCACCATATCTGTGTGCTGGCCTTTCTGCCTCCGAGAGTGGTCCAAACGTACTCTGCAGTGTCTCTTGTGCCAGCCAAACTTTGCCGGCCTAACTGTTCCAGCCTAACTCCAGGTTAGGATTGCACCCATAGTCAGAGTCATTCAAATTCCGTATCACTCCACTTTATCTGAACCAAGGTTCCCTTTCCCATCAACTCCAAACATGGAAGTATAAATTCAAGTATCATCAACTGAAATAACTTCCATGTATTGGAAGTTACACAGTGATACTGTGTCAGAAAAAAGTCCCTACGTACAATGCATTCTTCTTGTACCAGAAGTTATTTTATCCAGTATAAATATACCCTAATAATGCATTTTCTGGATGAACATCCAAAGCTACTCATAAGGACCATGAACTGATCAAGGTTTAAGTTTCCAAACCTGAACTACCTCTCTTCAAAGAAAAGAGATATTTTAACAATCCTAATATTAACATACATGTAAAACCATCCCAATCCGTTAGGGAAATTCACGCATTCATCTTTGATAAAGTTAAGACAAAGCATTTTGCATCATCATGCATACACGCAACTTATAGGTGCCCAAAATAAATTCAGGTTTGAGATCAGAGGACAGAAATGGAGACAAGCTGCCTACATTTGCCTTGATGAATCCTTTGTAGAGGATATGATGCACGCTTATGATAATTATACAGCATACGTTATAAAGGAACTATTAGCTACATGACCTGCATATGATGATATCAACTAGTTTAAATTGGGGAGTATGAGTCCAATCTTTTGCACATTATTTTTCAGGGTGTCCCTTATTCACCATGGAATGTACATTTAGAGGGCAATCCTAAACTGGGGTTATACCGCCACAGTTAGGCCAGCAAAATTTGGCCAGCACAAGGGACACTATAAAGTATGTTTGGACCATTCTTGGAGTCTGAGAGGCCAGTGCACAGATGTGTGCCATCCTCCCCGACTTGGACAGTGGTCCAAATGTGCTTTAAGGTTGCCCTTGTGTCGGCCGAACTCCAGGTTAGGATTGTGCTCTCAGTACCTTTTTGTAAGACTAAAATAACAGTGGTGTACTCATTGTGTTGGAACCCTTTAGGTAACACTCTAGGCCTAGAGTTAAGGAAGGATTGAACATTCTGATGGACGCTTTCATGAATCCCACTGAAAAATAGCAATTCTGCCCCTTGCAAATAACCGAGGTCACAGATAAAGAGGATTGACTCTGTGTGTGTTTCTGTGTGTGTATAGTCATATGCTAGACTAGATATAGCCAAGTTAAATACCAGATAAATGGACTGACATTATTTATTGTTATTTAGAATATCTATAAACCACTTCTCAACAACAAAAAGTTCACAAACCAGTTCACATAGCAAAAGAAACAGGGGGAAAACTGTTCCATCCCAGAGGCTCACAAAAGAGAGATGTACAAATAACCCAGGGAAATGTGTTGCGCTGAAATGAATAGGACAATTCCTATTAACCAGTGAAACAAGTTACCTCTACTCAGGTAGCAGAGCGCCCTTATATGTACCCGCCAGGTTCATAGATATTTTCTTATATCTATGAGACGTTATCCGTGAGTATTTTGCATTACTATGTGGTTGCAAGACTTTCTCCTTGGTGGCACCCTCCCTGTGGAACTCCATATCTACTGAAAGCCCTCCGACTACTTTGCTGGGAGCCTGTACGAAGATGGTTAAACCTTTCTGTGCAACAAGGTGTCTACATTGACAAGCAGCTGCTATTGTGTTCCAATACATTTAGACTACTGCTGTCTGTTTTGTTTATAATATATCATCATGTTTGATATTTTTCAATATATATTTTCAATATAGTTCCTGTTAGCTGCCACAAAAGCCAGCAAGTGTGCTGGTTAAAGAAATATGAAGGATGAAGAAACATCTCTGTTCATTTCTGTGAAAAAAAAATCAAATATGAGATTCATTTTTTTAACATTATGACCCTAGATTTAAGAAATCACAATTCCAGTTGTGATCCTAAGACCTTTCCTGACATGACTATTTAGATTACTGGAACCCCAGAATTTGGTGTTCCTCAGAATAGCACCCCAGAATTCAGGACTTGCTCCAGTCCACTGATTTGCTCAGAGGTGTTCACACTGGTTAACATACTGGTACAAATTTTGTCTACAGACAAAAAAAATCCAGTAAGAAGACTCAAACGATTGCCTAAATAATATGATTGATTCCCAGCTCCCACCACCACATCTAGCCAGTAACACTGACTGAAGCAAGGCAATGAGGTTTGAAACATTCTCTCCGTTGACATTTTTGTTAAAATTGGACGTTGATTAGAAAACCCTTGCTATAGCGGTTACCACAGGAAACAGTGCTCTTTGAAGCACTCTTTTCATTACCTCAGAATGCCAGGTGCAAAGGAGTGGCAACAGGATGTAGACATCTTGTTGCCTTATGTGCTCCCTGGTGGGCCACTGTGAGATACAGGAACCTGGACTAGATGGGCCTTGGCCTGATCCAGTGGGGCTGTCCCTATGTTCCTATGAATACATGTCTGAAGAGGAGCGTCTGGTTCAGGCGGCTGTCAAAGAGAAATGCTGCGGAGAATCCTGACTGGCCACCAGTGTGTTTACCTCAGAATTTACCTCAGAATGCCAGGTGCAAGGGAGTGGCAACAGAATCCAGGCAGCCTGTTGTCTTGTGTGTTCTGAGGCACCTGGTGGTCCACTGTGAGATACAGGAAGCTGGACTAGGTAGGCCTTTCGCCTGACCCAGCGGGGCTCTTCTTATGTTCAATGATCTGAATGCCTCAGAATCATTTTTCTGGACTTTGATTAGTATCAATCTTTTATTTTGGCAATTTATGGAAACAACATAAGAAAAGCTCCAGAATATTGGACCACAGATCCATTAAGTCTATCACACTATATCCCACGGTGACCAAGCAGATGCCTCCAGGAAGCACACAAGTAGTGCATCAAGTTAATTCTCTTCCATCTTGTTCCCCAGCAAAAAGTATTCAATGATATACTACTGCTAAAGATGGAGGTTTTAATAGTAAATAATGTATTGATGCCAAAAATGTACAGCCATATTGCTCAAATGCAGTTTTTCTAAATCTGTGTTTTATCCCTGGGAAACAACCAAGGGAGGAAACCAGATCCATTTGTAAGGGAATTATGCTGAGAATATGTTTCTTGTGTCTATTTTTCAGCATCTGTTTCTGGAATTTTTTTTCTGGTTCTTATTTATCTATACACTATTCTTTATATATAATTTCATTACCGCTTTGATAATAACAAGATAATTAAATACAAGACAGGGCATGTATCATGCTGGGGAGTCTTTCAGCTAATGAATTGTTGAGCCATGCAATAGAAAGCAGAATATATTCGATCACACAGGGAGCAGCCATATATCATTACTGCCTAGCAGGGTCCTCAATAGCTATAACCCTTTGGGCATTTTCACACAGCCCAAAAAAGAGCCTCAGAATGACACAGGCAGGAAGAATAAAGGGAAATTGGCAAGCAGTGACTGGATGGTGGGCAGGAGACAAAATCACAACTCCACTACACCTTTTTACTACATACTGCAACTTATCAGCCTCAAAAACCTCAGCTTATCCAGGATAGACTTAACAAAGCAACCATGTTTTAGAGGAGTTAAAAAGGACTTGTGCCAAGGACAGGTTAGCATGACCCATATTTCGGCTTGTATTCAATTCATTCTTATTTTGTTGTGACAGCCTGGATTGAATATACATGTGAAAAAGATGAAGTGGTTATCCGAGAACTCTACCATGCTCCCAATGCCCAGTCTAAATAGTTCCAAAAGATAATTTGCATAGCTTTGAATCCTTTTGCAATTAAAAATGTAGTTCTGTTCATGGCAACACCTCCAATTTTCAGTTTCCCCCCCCCTCCCCAAAACTTCCTGTTCCTATCCTATACTGCAGTGTTATTCAAACTGTGGGTTGAGACCCATTTGGTGGGTCGCGAGCTGATGTCAGGTGGGTTGCAGAAAGCTGGGAGACATCATCTTGGAAACTGCAGAGCTTATTCTTGTTATATTCCTTTTGTGAGTGTTAACAGTTTGAATTTTTTAAAAAAATATATTTTTAGGTTTCAGTGCTTTTACATCATATTTTGTCCTCATCTTGCTTTCTGTCAGGGATGTTTCATGGTTTTGTTTCAAATTACAATTGCTGCAGTCCAGGAATGCCAATTTACACTTTAGGAGTGTCATTTTATTATGCTACAATGATAGCACTTCCTGCTTGATGGTGTCACTTCCTGCCACAACATCACTTCCAGGTTAATGATATCACTTCTGGTGGGTGCTGACATGAGTGCCATTCTAAAAAGTGGGTCCCAGTCTAAACCGTTTGTATACCACTGCAATACTGTTTTGCAAAGTTGCCTCAGAAGATTTTCAGAGGAGAACGAGAAATGGGCAAGAAAGACCAACTGCATGAGTGAAATTCACTCTATGCTTCTTTGGATGTTGTTGCACATCTTTGGACGTCTTTGGACATGTTGCAAGATGGAAGTTAAGTGTGCAGGGATCTTTTCAGCTGACTGCTTCATAACATGCACTTTCAATTCAAGCTGCCAAAACAAGTCACCACAATTAGATGCAAGCCTGAAAACTGATTCAAGTTTTAAGTATCCCTACAGGCTTCTGAATTATTTACTAACAGAACATGCTCAACATTTTTCTTTGGGATACACCTCCGGATGCAGCATCTCACAGTACTATGTACTTGCCACATGAAACATTTCAAGAACACACAGACTGACACCATTAGTGTTAGAAATCCTATTTATCACTGTATTGCCATTGGTGGCCTTCCTGCATAGATTCTCTGTAAAATGGATATAGTCATGTACCCTAGTTTGACAACTTTGTACTCTCAAGTATATTTCTGGTTTAGGGACTAACATTAGGGCACTGAGGGCGCAATCGTAAATCACTCTTGGGCCAATGCATTTAATTAGTGCCAGTTGCACCAACCCAGGCAAGCGGCGAAAAGAGCAGGTAAGCACGTGTTGGCCAAGTGGAGGGAGGGCAGTCCCACGGGCACTAACCCAAACTGGAACGATTTAAGGAGGAACAAGATACACTTGTGCACCATTTAAATCCACAAGTTTCAGGCAGTGCATACCACAATCAGATCAGGCACTTGATCTGGAGCAGTGGTTTCGAGGTAATGGAATTAATATAATGGTTGGGAGTTACTTAAGAGAAATCACGTAATTCTGGCTGTGTTCTACCATTAATCCACTGGCAGTGCTTCCTCCTCTCCCCTGAATCTCAGAATTCCCCCTCCCCCCGCAAAAAAGGTTTTACAGTATTCATTCAGTATCCAATCCTCTCTCAGCAACACAGGAAGGAAGAAGAAGATAATGATCATGGATGGTACTAGCTAGGAAATGATTATGGTAGATGAAACGGAGATGTCTAATGCACTTGATTTTTAAGGACTTAGAAGTATGCAGTATATCAGAAGGCACACATTTCCAAGGGCCCTATACCAAAGTCTCCATAAGGCCTGTAGCCTCAAGAAGCCAGCCCTTTCTTCCTCCCTGCATTTCTCCCTCCCAGCCTTCATTTTGTCAAGGTTGCACTCTACCACACCTAAAACTAGGCTTGGACTATGCGCTTTCCAACTGGTCATCTCCGAGATCCAGTAGCTCACAAGGGGTCCAATCCTGAAGCTGGAGGTAAGCTGTTACTGCCAGCTTTGGTGTAACAAACACACCATAAAGCATATTTGTGGCACCTCTAAATAAAAGGCCTTATTGCTGGCGCTGGGCCTGTGTCCAGCGGGGAAAAACGTGTGCGCTACAGATACAGTCACCGTGAGATTCCAAAGAATTTTGATACTGGAATTAATTTCATTGGCTATGAGGCACTATACCTGAAATATCACCTCTCTGCATCAGGTAGTGGCAGTTCATGATGTTCTGCACTCACAAGTCATTACACCACAAAATCTTAGCAGCTTGCATCAAGATTTCCCTGTAATGTAGGGCCACGCAAAATCCAAGAGGTGTACCTGCAGTGTAATATTACAGTATATTACACTCACTCCTTGATTGCTCTAAATATATAACTAACCTAAGCCATTATTACTTAGATTACTTCAACAGCCAGCTTAGCCCAGCTACAACCTCTATAAAACAAACAAACCCTCAGCAGTTCCCCCATGTGTAACACAGAAAAGGTTTACCAGAAGCCACCTTTTCCCCAAGATAGGGCCTTAAAAACAGCAGCACATACATACACCCAATTCACATTTTAAAAATAAGATTCAGTTACGACATACTGCTGCTTATTATGCCAATACAGCCCTGAAATATCATTTTGCATTATGTCATTATGGACACAAATTACCAAGAAAAA
>JAJKFI010000024.1:5327597-5380186 GCA_029204185.1 Lerista edwardsae
GTGTGTGTGTGTGTGTGTGTGTGTGTGTGTGTGTGTGTGTGTGTGTGTGTGTGTGTCAATAATATTCAATAGTATATTTTATAGGATGATTCACATCCTACTACACGTACAAGTTTGATAGCAAGACGATGGAATGCTATAAAGAGGGCTAGTAGAGACAAAGGACTCTTTAGAAAAGACCCTCGTGCTGGGAAAGATGGAAGGCAAAAGGAGAAGGGGGCGGCAGAGAATGAGATGGTTAGATAGTGTCACTGAAGCGATGAACATGAAATTGGACGAACTCCGGAAGCTAGTAGAGGACAAGGAGGCCTGGCGTGTTGTGGTCCTTGGGGTCGCGAAGAGTCGGACACGACTTAGCGACTAAACAACAACAACAACAACAAGAGACAGAAGAACCTCTGCATGCACATTGTTATAACAACAAAACAAAACATTGCTGAACCGAAGACAGGCCGTAAGGAAAGTTCTTCAGTATGAGATTTCATATAACCCTTAGTAGGAGAAACACACAAAGCTGCCTGTGCTTCCAGCTCAGCACCCATTCACAATATCCAACAGTAGCTCTCCAGGGTTTCAGTCAGCAACCTTTCCTATTAATATCTTCTACATGAAGATACCAGAGGATCTGGGGCTTTCTGCACGTTAAACAAGTGCTCTACCACTGACCTATAGCCCATCTCGCAGTAAGCCAGCCACATCTCAAACCACCTGTAATTCATCCACGCATAAAGAGAATCAAATAGGATGCACGTTACCGTACTAACAGAAATCGTAAGCAGGCCACAAAGCTAAATCAGAGGAAATTAAGATTAATGAGCTTTTCCTAACCATCCCAGGGTAGTGCCACTCTAAGACCCTCCATGATCTCTATTATAGATTTTGTGGAGAGGTACTCAGCTGCTCCGTATTTTTATAATATCACCAAAAGCCGTATCCTTCTCTTTAATTTCTCCTGCATTAAAGTAAGACTTGGCCCCTACGGTTGGAAACTAACACAGGACACTATCACAATAATGCACGGTGAACTAACATACTGCAAACTAATGACATCAACTTCAGTGACCACTCTTTAAATGATAATCTACTTCAAAAGTTTAAATTAATTCAAAAATAAATCTAAAATTAAACTTATACCTTTAATAAACATTTTTGCCCAATAGTTTAAAAAGTTTGAACTGACTATACTTAATTTGCCATAAAACTGATCCATGATACAGAAGCTAATTTAAACTGACCGAGTCTTCCCAAAGTCAATATTCTTTACTATCATAAAAAAGGCTGTGAGATTATGCAATTATGAATTGTCAACAGAATTGGGATTAAATTTGGGCTCACCCTATCATTTAAAATTTAGCTAGACTGTGAATTAGGGTCGTAAGTGATAACAAATGGCTTGGATTTAAACTTATCTCGTTCCACTGAAGTAAATGGGACAAACTGGCTTTAATTCAATAGTTTTAATGGCTTGTGTTAAATTGAAAGTAATCACGCAACTATCAAAATAGACTATATTTGGGTGGAGGTTTTAACTGTCAAAGCTAAATCATAACTCTGTTGTAACTCTACATAAGAAGGAAGTTCAAAAAGTATGGGACTTTTTTAAAAATAAATGCTCTCCTTTTTGTTTAACCCACCACTGGGAAGAAAAGTTGTCTTTAAAGAGAGACAAAAATAATTCCTCAATACCTAGGCTTTAATTAACATTTTCCAAGGGTCAATACTCAGCAATATTGATAAAGAAGCAGAATTATTAACTATTAATTATCACAATTAGGGTAGCAAACCCTAATTGGTGAATCAATCAACTGAAGTTGGGGATTATTACAACAACAACAAAAATGTACGGGGCTACGATTGAAGTGCGCGCTTGTTTATTTTGTATCCTAGAGTTGCACACTACTTAAATAGGAAATGAAGGCAAATATTAAAATAGTCTCTAATAATGAATTGAAGTATCCTTCAATATCTCAAAAAGGCACCAGTAAACTGTTTCCTTAATATATAAATATAATGCAGTTTGTAATAATTCAAAAAGGAGATAACTGAAAATTCTTTGAGTGATTGAAAACAATAGCAATAGCTCAAAATCATAATCAATATTTGCATAAAGCTACATCTTCCTTTTTACATGAGAACGTCCAAAAAGCAAAGCAAGCCAACAAAGACTTTTCTGTACCTTTTAAATTAAAAAAAATGGTTCAAAACCTAATTATAATCACCCACATTTTGAACTGTGAGGTGTAATACTTGGGACAGAAAACTCTGCATTTATGGTTACCCAACACTGCCAAAAATACAAATCTAAACTACCTCACTAGTTGTCTTGAGGAAACTAAATTAAGGAAAGGCAAACACCAAGTGGAAAGTTGTCAGTCTGCTGGAATGAATGGCTTCATTTTACATACTAACCAAACAATCCGAACATCAAAATAACAGTATATTGCTGTATGAAGCCAATTCTTTAACCAACAACCCTTTCCCAAGCACATTATGTGAAAAGTGAGTCCCACTGATTTCAGCAGAACCTTAAACTACCTATGTGTTCCTAAGATCATGGCCTATTGAGTTCCTAATTTGTTTCAACAGAAAGCACGTTGAAAATGTCACAAATTCCCACTTGAGCTTTCTATGGAGAAAGAATAACTTTTTTTTCCAGTCTCCCAACTGCACATATTCAAAAATGTTTTGGTAAACACTTTCTTAAATATTTCACCATAAACGTTAGCATAACGTTAAGTGTGGTGCTCCGTGCAAACTTTTATGGCTATCAATGTAAGCAATGTGCTACAGGTAAAATCTGATGTTTCCATTAAACTTCAGCATTTCAGGTATTTATAGGTCCACCAGCAGTATTTGAGCACACCCATGCACCCTTAAAGCACACCCAAAATTGTTCGCAAAAGAACGAAGCAAAATTCGTTCTTTTTGGCTGGAAAAAAAACTCAGACAGGCAATTTCTAACTTCTACACAATCTAAACTTTTAAAAAAATCAAGAGTTTGGGATACTTTCAGATACGTCTCCATAAAGAGAACCATCCTCACACCTTAACAATAAGTAATCATTAGTCAATGTGACCTTAATGATTTGAAAATCATTAGGCACTCCCTAAGAGCTTCAATCAGCATGAAAAATAAAATAGATCTTAATGCCAAACCTAACGAACAGTCACTGAAGAAGCTCTTCTATAAGGGTAGCTGCTTTTACTGTCTTTATTAATAGAGCTGCAGTATCCACTCTATGTATATACATTCTTCATGCACACATTCATAGCATATCATCACAGCGTGTGTAGGACTTTTTTTAAGGTTGCAATCCTGTGCACCTTTCTTTCTTTAGCATATATTCAGGGGAACTCAGTGGGACTTGCCTCTAAGTAAACATATTTAGAATTGTGTCACACAAATGACACACTGGATATAATAGCAATCCATTTATTTTAGGATCCAATCTCCATAGGTGCGCATGTGTCTGTCTACACACACAATATAAAGTACACTGTTATTTTATGA
Source organism: Lerista edwardsae (assembly GCA_029204185.1). Lineage (NCBI taxonomy): Eukaryota > Metazoa > Chordata > Lepidosauria > Squamata > Scincidae > Lerista > Lerista edwardsae. Next base: position 5,331,109 of record JAJKFI010000024.1, read on the forward strand.
GTGTATATATGTTATAGCTATATATACATATTCATCTCCATAAAACAACACTCTGCGCTTTATTGCTAGAAAGTACGCATAGTGTATTCCACAAAGACTGAAAAAGCAACTGTGTACTTTATGTGATGAATGCATATAAAAACTAATAAGGAAATTCTTGGCTACGATGGTCCATTGAGGCCTCTGATTGCATTTGGTTAGTTACAATGAACTCTATCAAACTACTCTGGTGTAAACAGTGGTCACAAATCAACCAATTTTTTATATTCCACCCATAAATACAGTACATATATTTTGAAGTCCAACATTTTCAAAACACTACCCAAGACCACAAACTCATCCAAGAAATGCAGCCTAAAAGCTATTAGAACTTTGTCATGAACTAACTTTAAGAACTAACTTTCTATCAGGTTGTACAAAAATAGTAATGTTTTATTATACATTACCGTCACACACAATATCCAGAAGTAGCTTAATGGGATGAAAAACATTCCGTATTCAGTGAAAGAATGAAATATAATAATATCACCTTAAGGTATCAATATGGTATTTAGACACAGGACGTTTCCTATGAACTTTTAGCAGCTGCATGACAGTGTAATATCAGTGACATGTACTCTGCACTCCACAGTTTAACCAACCTTTAAAAGTTTTTAAAAAGAAGCAAAACACAGAAGGGGCCTCCATTCTTTTTAAAGAAAAAAAAATACAAAGAAGCACCCAACCTCTTTAGTTCAACCATATTTGTGAGAAACATTCACTACAGTCGTTAAAAAAAAAAACTTGCAAAATGTTGATATCATTTCCAGACGGTTTTCTCAGCATCACGATTTACAGGAAATAGTTGGTGTTCTCATGAAAGCATTGAATTTAATTGCAGAGCAAAAGGGGCTTTAAAAAAAACCCTTTAGTTTGCTTTTCTGAAGATTTCTAAGATGTTACTCTCAAGAAATATTTGAAAAAAGCTTTTTCACCTAATGGACATCTTGTGAACATGAGGACAAGTGCTAACTTCTGTTCAGAAAGGACTACTATAAGTTTTTTACTCTGGTTCTAACACCATCAGGAACGAACTTTTACCACTAATTTGCACATTACATTTGTAACTTTGATTTTTTTTCCCTACATAATAAATGTTACATGTTATAAAATGTTTTTTTTAATCCACAAATGACAGCAGAAGAATAGATGAACACTACCTGAACCACCACATGTTGGCTGGATTGCTCTGTTGTACGTTTAAACCAAACAACATGAAAAATCTAAGACTGGAAAGTTTGCTCCACTGAAACCAGCAAGCAGCATGCCATACGTTTGTACCAATTTTCTAATTAAGATTATTTACTATTATCATTAACTTATAGTAGTGTTCACAATGCGCTAAGCCCTGCATGTACTGTATTTGCAAAAAGAGTAACCATCCATTTCTGTGCTCCTTCCCAATTTGTCACTTGCACTTTTCTCCTGATTACATTTTCACCAACTTTGTTCCATTGCTTCCTGCTTATTTACAAGGGGATGAAACGAAGGCAGGTTCCTTATGAAGTCACCTCATGTTTACTCCATCACTTGGCCTCTGACTTTGGGTTTGTTTTTGTTTTGTTTTTTCTTCTTCTTTCAGTCAATGAAATTCAGAGGTTTGACATTTGTGGATGGAAAAAAATAGCAACTTGACTTTATATGTACTTATGATCTGGTTTTAGCTCTTCCCATTTAGAAACAAAAAGCGCCAAAGGATCCTGAAACTTTAAATGACACAACAACTCACTAAAACCTACCAAATGTCACAGGAAAAAAAATTGTCCTAAGTAACAGAGAGCCAATCGGCCCTGAGTAGTGCTAGAGAGATCCAGCATGCAGCTTCCCTCTAGGATCAAAGAGAAAGATCTGAAGGGGGAGAAAAGAGACCCATGGGGTAGAAAGTGTCAAGTTTGCACAGCACCTCCCCCCCTCAAAGAAAACTCCTTCCTGGAGCTTTTACTAACAAACCAGAAAACCACCCCCACCCCCTTCCCTTGCTGTGTTTATCACAAGTAACTATCAGCACCACAGCAATCTTCCCTCCTGCAAGTATTCGGAAGTTTCCAAGTCTCCATTCATTCAGTTCTTTTTGGAGGGGGGGGGGGAATCTGTCACACAGATCCCAAGGGTAGGCAAGTTTGGGGGGTTAGTTGGAGGAAAGTAGACAAAGTAAGTTATAGTAACCCTGGAAGAGCTAAGCAAGAGATCTTGGCCTTTAAAAGGGCCAAGTTTTAACTTTTTAGAAGATGTACTCTTCAATAACATAATGTCAGGGGGGGGGGGACCAGAAGAGTTACCTCCCCCCACACACTCCTTCCCAATCTTTTGAACTTGTATTATACAAATAAGCATCCCCCTTTCTCCGCTTGAAATATCTCCCCAGCAGTTACATACAGAACAGAAAAAGTTATCTCTCTCTTTTTTTTAACTTACTACTTTTCACGATGGTGTCCCTCTCCAGCTTGGCTTTTTGTCATGATTCCCAAGCAATTTAAAATCAAATGAGATGAGAAGGAAACTTCCAGCAGCAAAGCAGAACCTGCAAAACTCTGGGGCTTCAGCAAGCTGTTTGGATGCAAGGTTCGCAAAAAGAAAAGAAAATCTAAATAACGCACTGGACTCCCCCCCTCCCTTCTTTGCTATATGGAGGGGAATTAAATCAAAGCTCTGCACATAGGAGGGGAGGAAACCCAGGACAGACACCAGCAGCTTCAGAAGTTCTTTTCTTGTTGGGGGGGGGGGAGGGAGAAGGGGCAAAGGGGGAAGGGCTTCCCTTTTGCTTCTCGGCTGCTGAACTTGACCCCTGCTGACTCCACCAACAGGGCTACTGCAAGTTTTCAAGTCGCCCATTTCCCAGGCATCAACACACGGGATTTTTGACCCACAAAAACCAGAATAGGAAGAGGGGGAGGAGGAAGGTTTTAACACACACACACACAAGAAACCCTATGAAAGCTGAGACTCTCTTAAATCTCCCTCCTTTACAGCAACCCTAAAAAAAAATACGGAAACTCACAGTCGTCCACTCTCTTTCCAATCAGTCCTTCTGCATATATATATATATTTTTTTCTCGCTTTCTGATTTCCCATTGCGCGCACATTCACACAAACACACACACTACACATTTGCAAGATCTGTAAACCCACAACCAGCATACGCAATGCTCATCCGGAGCAGGAAAAGAATTTACACCCAACCCCCAGGATCTCTCCACCTCTAACCCACGCACCCCCCACGACCCCGACATACAAACAACACAGTCTTTGATCTTGCTTTTTTTTTTCCCCTAACACCCCCTTTAATCTCTCCTTCTCCCCCTTCCACCAGCACCGCTGCTTACCTGTTGATTAATCAGCAATAATAATAATAATCTCAGCAGCTTGAAAGATGGTGGAGCTGTCGCTTGAGCCATGAACCGTCTTTCTGTTGTTTGCAACAGAGTTGATCTTGGATTATTTTGGAAGAGGTGGAAAGGGGGGGAGGGAAGGAAGGAGGAGGAAAAGCAAGAGAAAGGAGGAGGGAAAGAGAGAGAGAGAGAGAGAGAATGAGAGAGGAGGAGGGAGGAGGGGGTTAAGGGAAGGAGAGGGGGAAATCTGCCTTTACAACCCCCCTTTCTCACCCCCTCTGCTGATGGGGACAGAGAAAAGGGGGACGCGCAAAGGACCTGGATGTGTCTGGCTGTGTTTATAAAAGAGAAGAAGCGAGAGAAAACGAGCGAGCCAGGGGAGGGAGGGAGGGAGGGAGAGCGAGCGAGCGAGAGAGAGACTGGCTTCTAGTGGAACAACAAGCCCCAAAAAAGGAGGAGAGGAGAGGAAAGGAGAGGAGAGCAGGCTTTGGAGATTGCAAGGAGATCAGCTCTTTATCAGAAATGTTATCGCTTGTCAGGACCTCAGTCTCCGAGCATTACGTCAGTTTCAAGACACCAACACTATTAATATCAAAGGGAGCCTTAGCAAGAGAAAAGCGCCACCCCAGACGGAGAGCCCTTAAAGAGACAGTACAGGCGTCCCCAGTTGCCGCTGCCGGCCTTAGCCCGGCCTCCTTCGGCGGCGGCTTCTGCTCCTCCTCCTCTCGCGCGCTCTCTCTCTCTCTTTCTCTCTCAATTCGCGACAGCAGCAGCAGCAGCAGCAACACTCAACTCAGTAGGCAAAGGCGGCTGGGGAGAATCAAATCATTCACACATCTTTTCCCTTCTGTCTGCAGGCGGGTGGGGGGAGGAAATGCTGAAGATCAACCCGGCAAGCCTGCTTTTAGCGGGTTCTCCAGTGTTGCAGAGGGTTTCCCTGCAAAGAAACAGTTTCTAAAATATATACATATATATCTCGCCCAGGAAGTTGAAGAGAAGTTGTTCTGACATGATTCGATTGTCCATGGGTCGCGATGGTTATGGATGGCCGGGGTCTTGGGTCGGCGCTGCGTCCTTCTGATAGCTCTAGGTTGGTTTTCTGAGTCACACACACACGCACATACACAAAATGTGAGAATAACAGCATTTGCACTCCTTGGACTGGGGTTGGTGGTCAGCGTTGGAATTGAAATGTAGTGGAAATTTTCCTCAGTTGAAAAAGAGTTACTTTTTAAAAATGGGGGGGGGGACGACTACATGACCCCAATTTTCAGGACACCCTTTTATTTTCAATTTGTGAAAAGAGGGAGCCTGCTCAATGAGACGGGCACAGTGTCTCTGTGTTTTCACCCAAACGTGGGATCTGGTTATTGTTTTACTAGTTAATATGTCATTTTCAAGGCAATACTGTGTTTGTAAAAGAGAAGAAGCGAGAGAAAACGAGAAAAGGATACGATATTAAAGTCTCGAGAGTATACGATTCAGTTTGGCTCTCGACGGAAAAATATTCATATGTGTCTAAATCCTTACTGTGACTAGTTTACAAACACACTCAGAGCACAACCCTGACCTGCACTGCAGCCTCCACAGGGTAAGGGGACATTTGTCCCCTTACCCCAGGGTTGGCGACAGCTGCACCACTAGGGCAGCTCAGATCTGCACCTGATCAGGCACAAGTCTAAGCGCACAGAGTTGGCCCAAATCAGGGTCACGTGACCTGGGATGGGAACAGGGTTGGATGCGGCCTAACAGCACATGCGTGCTGGTGCTAAAGGGGATATCCCCTCTGGAGTGAGTTGACATGTCCCCTTCTCAGACCTGCGCCAGCTGTAAATCATGTCCCCTTCCCCTTTAACTGCTTTTCCCAGCCCCAAATTTTGGAGTCTTTCCTCATAAGCTGCTGCACTTAAACTCTTTCACAAATAGCGCAATCCTATCCTGGAGTTAGGCTGGCACAGTTAGGCCAGCAAAGTTTGGCCAGTACAAGGGACACCATAAAGTCTGTTTGGACCAGCGCTGGGGGTAAGGGCAATGCAGCTCTGAGGTAAGGGAGCAAACATTCCCTTACCTTGAGGAGGCTTCCGTGACTTCTGCTTCACAGCAGGATACAGCACAAACCCCATTGGCACAGCTATGTCAGTGCTGGAAAGTTGCACTGACGCTCTTATTGACGGCGCTCTTATTGACACTGCACTTGTCATTTAACTTTCCAGAAATCAGAATATAAAACATTATTTGAATTGCCTCTATCGACATGACTCTTCACACTCTCAGAGAACTCTATATTAGTGAGGCAGGACTTAGCTTTGCAGAAGCCATGCTGATTTTCCTTTAGCAAGGCTAATTCTTCATTATGCTTCATAGTTTTATCTTTAATTATGCTTTCCATCAGCTTACCTGGAACATACATTAAGCTTACTGGCCTGTAATTTTCTGATACAATTAGCTACTTTCCAGTCCTTTGGCACAGAGGCGTTCCTACAGGGAAGGGGGAAATGCTAAGTTTTGCAGGATTGTGAGTGCCTGTGTAACACAGTCCCTCTCCCTAGGTTCTAGAGCCATTTGTGGCTCAGAAAGCAAAGCCTCTGAGCCAGCTCTCCAAGCCACAATTGGCTCTGAAGGCAAGGGGGAAGGGCCAAGTTACCCAGGAGCTCAGGCTCCTGCAAAATTTAATGTTTTGCTTCCCCCTCATAGGAATGCCACTGCTCTGGCATGGTGGCTAACTTAAAGGACAAGTTATATATTTTCAACAGAAGATCAACAATTTCAAATTTAATTCTTTAAGAACTGTTTCACGGCTTGATATATTTACGGACAGTCTAATTATCAAAAGTCAAACTTCCAATACTACAAATTTTATAAAAGTCCATAAACACTTTTCTGAAAATTTTCTGATAAAGAAGTTTCCATTTAAAAATATAGTAGGAATTACAAAACAATATTTAAATATGAACAGATCACTTGGATTCTCTTTTTCCAGTAAGTAGATGACTTGGTATGGTATATATCCCTATGTAATAAATTGTATACACACCCCAACAACTGGTTTCTTCTTGTACCCATTAAGAGCTAATGGACCAAAAGCACACAAAAACTGTAATTATTAATTAGTAAAGAGTTTTTTTCTTACACATTTTGAAACACATTTTTTCATTTTACCTAAAAGAAATTTTCAAACAATTAAAACCACATTAGCAACCAAGACATTTCAACTCAGAAAACCAGCAAAAATAAAAATCTACAATACAGTATTAGCTTGCTAGCTGTATTATCTTCATTTATCTTTTGCATAATATACTGGAAGATGTATAAATTAACTCATTAATTCACATTCCAATACTACTCACTCCCCTTGCAAGCTTGTGTTCTTTTGTAGGGTTTGTCTGATAAGGACTTCATGAATACAAAAGCAATAATTCGCATGCAAGGAGTGGACTTGTAAGGTAAGTAAAATATAGTTGCTTCATCAGACGTACAGCATGTTGCTTTGAAGAGGGAGACGAGAGCGATTAATAACATATGATGTGGAGGACTGATTATACACTCCATCATCAGAAATTCATGCGGGAAAGCAAAGAAAAGTAATAATATCTATGGTAGAATTTAGAGTCTGTTGCTAAGGTCTATTTGCATTTTTAATAGCAGAATAATTTACTGTAGCACATCACTAATATGTACTATAAGCACTCTTTTGGGAAGCGAGATCATCACATTTTATTTTATTAAGTTGTAAATCCAATTGCTGAAGAAATTTTATACAGAGACAATGTCTGAAATAATTTAGACAAACAAGGGCTGAAGTTCATGTTTCCACCAAGGTTTTAGAACAGCCTCAGCTACTTAATTCGAATTAAACCGAGTTGTGTCTCTTGATGACTTACGATTCAATGGGCAATTCTGTTAATTTGATAATGTTCTGTTGGCTTCAGTGGGATGAAATGGGGTAAAATGGATGTCCTTGGTTTAACTGGGTTATGGGTTTGGCTGTGAGAGAGCTACTTCAATGTGTCAGAGAGTACAATCCTAACCTGGAGTTAGGTCAGCAGAAGTTAAGCCAGCAAAGTTTGGCTCGCACAGGGGCCACCATAAAGAACAAGGCCACCTCCAACCACTCTTGGAGTCATGGAGGATGGCACACGTCTGTGTGCTGGGCTCCCTGACTCTAAGAGTGGTCCAAACATGCTTTATGGTGTCCCTTGTGCTGGCCAAACTTTGCTGGCCTACCTGTGCCAGCCTAATTCCAGGTTAGGATTGTGCTCAGAGTAAGCTTGTCAACTGGCATTGCATGTGGAAGGTTAAAACAAACAAAGTGCTGACTAGATACATGTCCCCCAACAGTCTCAGAAATAAACTTTTCAAAGATACTGTACATTCAGGTTTTTTTTGCAGTATTCAACATTTTCACTTGATGTTTTTGAACAGAAGAATGATAACCTCAGACATTTCAATTCATGTTCCCCACCCACATTCCCTAGAGCTAATTTGCTTTAAATTATCATGTACTCTCACTGATAACCATGGAATGATACAACCTATGACAAGTGTTTCAAAAGCACACATCTTTTCCAATTCTGAAATGAATTGCTAGAACAATAAGTCATTTACCTGTTAACTCACAAGAAATTACATTACATAGCCAGGTTAAGAAGGGAAGTAATAAAAAATATATTTTTTTTTCTTTTTTGCACAGTTCCCTTCATAACTGGAAAGGCAAGGCTGGCTAGCTTTATTTTCCAACAGGGAATTTTTAGGAAAACTGCATTATTTAGAAAAGTGTCTCAATGATAGTTTCCCTTATGTGTGTTGCATTTTGGGTTAAAATAAATCAGATTGCAAAGATGTTAATAGCAAGTGGCTTACATTAATCATAAAAAACCTGCAAAGAATTTAATAAAAGTAAAAATATATAAAAAAATGCAGTAATGTTTTTTTCCAGCTATTTACTTATGAAATAATTTACAGAGAACATTTTTAACTCATGTTCAAGCCTTCAGCACATGCTTCTGATTGGCACAATATGCTGAGACATAAAAGGACCTCATAGTGTTCTTTTTCATATTTTCTAACAGAAATATTTCCAACTTGCTCATGTGATCATGCAATAATTGCTTGACTGTAACTTTTAATACATGGAGTAAATAATGATACTGTGTTTTTTCCCCCAAAACATGTCAATTTGTTTTTGAGACCCCAGATATTTCCATGGTGTAAATTGCATTAGGAGGTATATGACAATATTTTTTTCCACCCAATACTGCTTCCTGTCAAGCACACACCATATATACTCAAGTATACTGTAAGTCAATCTCATGGATAAGTGGAGGGCAAGTTCTAAGCCTAAAATAATAGAATTTGCTATGACTCATGCATGTCAAAGGTGAAACTTTGGGGGCGGGTATGAAATTCTTTGAAATTCTTTGAAAAGCTATTTCACATTCTTCTGAGGCAGCACAGAAATGGAGCTATTCTCCAAACAAGAAGGGAGAGAGATGAAGGTGCTTATTGGAGTTTTAGGTTTTTTGAGGACTACAGCACAGCCCCTCCATAGCAGCAGCCTTCATAATGACTACAGTTCCCAAAAGCACGTTCACCTCTCTGCCTGTTTGGAGAAGAAGGAAAATGGCTACTGATTTTTTGCTTGCTGTCTGTTGGTGCCTGAAAACAATTACTGGTAAGGAAAATTGCTCCTTTTTTTTCTAAACCCCCCCCCCCAGCTTTCTGCTTCTTAGCCCAACCCCTACCCAAGCTGCTGTTAAAAGCATTATTTACTGTATTGACCCATGTATAAGTCGATCCATGTTTTCAGGGTCAATTTTCAGGCATAAATTTTTAGACTTATACATGACTATATACAGTATACATTTTAAAATAAAAAACATTAGTTTTCTTTGAGCCCAAGTTGTTTACAAAGTAAGACAACAGGACCTCCAAGACTTAGGTGACTGGTGTTTAAAAAAAAAAAACTTTTTATTTATATAACTAATAAAAATAAAAGAAAAAATCTATATTATCCAATTAATTCTCCCTATTACAGCTGTTTTCGGGTGCAATCCTAATCAACTTTCCAGCACCAGGGCAAGGGCAATGCAGCTCTAACGTAAGGGAACAAATATTCCCTTACATTGAGGAGGCTTCCGTGACTACTTTCCAATGCAGCATGTGCCCCATTGGAACAGCTATGTCAGTGTTGCCGAATTGATTAGGATTGTGCCCCTAATCTATTTCCATTGATGGGGTTGAAAACATAAATCAAGTACTTTAAAAAAAAAAAGTAACAACCCAATCCTAACCTGTGTTGGAACAGGGAGGCCAGCTGGCCTGCCCCATATCCATCGCGGGATTGGGGCTGCATGTGGTGCAACTCGAAGTGAGGGGAATCCCCTTACTCATGCTGCAACAGTCCCCATAGAGCTACTCGGAGCTGCACCAGAAAAATTGCTGACACAACTCCAAGCAGCCTGTGTAAGGCTGACAGGGACAGGGACAGCCTAAATGTCAAAGGCCAGTCCCATACCCCTCCCCAGGCTAATCTGCCCACAAGCCCCCTTTCTCCCCACCTTCCTTCTGTCTTGATCTGCCTCTTCTCCACCCTCTTCTCCGCTTCTTCTCTACCCTCCCTTGGCTTCCCTAACCCCTCCCCTGGGCTGGCCTCCCTGGGCTGGCCTCACCTGGGCATCACACCTTGGATGGGGCACGGGGAAGCCGATGCATGCCTATGCACCAGGCTGCCTGAGTCGAACGAAGATGCAAGTGGCTTGTGTCGGCCAAAGCGGGTGTGTGGATTGCGCCCTGAGATTCAGTTGAGCCAGAATTAGGGGCCCTTCAATTCCGTTAATTTCAATGAGAGAGTTTCTGCATGTGCAACTTTCTCCTATTGAAATAAATTCTGCAACTTTCTCCTGTTGAAATAAATGAGAAATTTCCATTTAAAAAAAACTCGACATATATTGTCCACTGAGATAACAGAAAGCCTAATCGTGAAGGTTATATCTTGAAAGAAAACATTACAGCAGACTTTGTATATAAAGATGAAACAATGTGCCATTTATGCCTTTATTGTTGAACGCCGAGGATTTCTTGCTGGATTTTTTTTTTCTCATCTTCTTGTAGTTTATTCAGCGTAGATACAGAGCAGGATTAGCAGTTAAGCACAAGCATACGTGTTTTACAATGTCAACCTTTTAGCGCATAACTTTCGTACTTAAACTGCTAGAGCCCATAATCACAATGATTTTACCTGATGGAACATGTTTTTCAGAAACACAATCCAACTGTTTATCCTAACATGTCATAAATTGCCATTCTCCCCAAAAGCCTGTAAGACTGACATCCATCACTCTTAAAACTCCTATTTGTATTTGCAGGCACTTCATCAAGAAAGCATTTCTGCATTATTATGAGTTGGTAAGATATGAGTTCTAAAGGTGCCTTTGCCCAACACACAATTGCCCTGGAGGCCAATTTGAGGTCATGTGCATTCATTCCCGTCATGACAACCACAGAGCACATTGACTGCTGGGTGGCAGACAATAAAACTGGAACTTCTCCAAACCCAGTTTTATCTGTGTGAAAGTTCTGTAAAAACCATTTTCTTTTATTGTCTTCCTTAATAAAGATTTATGAGGAGCATTTCTTTATGTCTCTTAGATGTTTCGTTATAGCCTTCTTGGGAATTCGAACACCATCATTGTCAAGAAGACAATAGAGCTGTTCATATTTTATGCCATACTTGATACAGAACATCTCTATCCAGGGATAACTGTTTGTTCACAGGTATACATTTCCATGGGGTTCACTTCCACAGATTAACAATCCATGTACAATGTACACTGCCTTGAATAATAATAATAATAATAATAATAATAATAATAATAATAATACATTTATTTATATACCGCCTTTCTTAAGATCACTAGATTTCTCTAATGATTGAACTCAAGGCGGTTTACATAGGCAGACTTTCTCACAAACCCGAAGGTTTTTACAATTTACAGAACGTTCTATCTTCCAAGAACAATACTCCTACAGATCTTTCTTTCTGGATTTAGCCTTCTTTCTTTAGCCACCCGTCTGTCGTCTGCTGGCTGATGAGGCTTCCCTGCTGCCACCAGAGATGCAGCGGATTTCAGCACACTCCTCCTCCCACGAGGCAGCTGAAACTCAGCTTGTAATCAGCCGCAGTTTCCAAGGTCTGCTGCTCGCACAGACTTCCGGCAGTCCCGAGCTCACGACCTTGAGATCTTCAGGTGTTATCTTCGGGCAAACGGAGGCATTAACCCTCTCGGCTAAATCTTCTGCCCATCTCAGCTAAATCTTCTGAATAGAACGTGTCAATAAATAGATCAAAGTATATCTGTGTCCTCAGGCATACAGATATACACAGATACAGTTTAGGGCACAATCCTAACCTCGAGTTAGGCCGGCACAATTAGGCCAGCAAAGTTTGGCTGGCACCAGCAAAACCATAAAGCACATTTGGACCACTCTCGGAGTCAGGGAGGATGGCGCATGTCTGTGCCATCCTAACTCTAGGTTAGGAGTGTGCTTTTCATATGTGAACATGCAGTTGAGCCATTTAACTGCATCACAGTCTGTGGGGTCATGGATTTCCAGCACCTAATCCCATGTTGGCACATGGCTTAAAAGATGTCCTGTGTTTCTAATTAACTCCCCTGACCAAACCCCCCCCCACCATACATCACAATTGCTTCTCCTGACACTACAGTATTCTGATGAAAGAAGCTTCAGCTGACTGCCATCAAGTGGGTGAAGGATTGGGATTCAATCTGGATCAGGAACTGGAAAATCCATTGTGTGCATGAGCTGTGCTTGCTGCAATTTTAGAAATGAAAGCACTCCCATTGGTCAGGGAATAGGATCACTGGGCAACACACAATTTGCCCTGAAATGAATATAATTAATCTTAGCTTCCTGCTAACTTTGATAAGTCTTTTTAAGTATTCAGGGCACCGTCCTAGGTGCCCTGTAGCATTGATGCTACACACAGAGCACTGACGCGGTGGCGCCGGGCAACACCCCCATGTTGGCACTCTGACTCTGAGACGCCTCAGAGTGCCCGCACTCATCTCCCTCTGTGCCAGCCGAGCCCAGCTCGAGCCTGCTGTTTAGCTGGCACAGATCCAAGGAGTCCATAGGGCCTCCCATCAGAATACTGTAGAATACTCCAGCCTATCCTAAGCAGCGCTGGATATGGCGCTGACCGGCTGGCCTCACCATTCCAGCACTGCTTAGGATTGCATCGCCCGGCTGCTGGCAGCCTGCCTTAATGTCACTATAAGCTTGAATGCTTATAGCAATCTGCATGCCGAAGATCATTTTCGCACTGGTAAGGTTCTAAAAAAATTAACGTGCACGTGGGGAGCGGATTGGCAGATATGGGGACCTGCTTAAAATGTGCAACTATAATTAGTGTATCTAAACAGGGGGTTTGTTTGAGTCCAAACCTGCCCAAAAAATGTGCTTTGTTTGGGGCTGACAATCCAGGGTTTGAAACCAGAGCTTGAAACTGATCTGCAAACTAGTTTGCACTAATTGTAATTTGCTATTATGTAAACCGTTGAGGGTGCAATCCAAACCCTGGGCTGGAGTAAACAGGCCAACATGCCTGCCCCATGTCTGCTGCCGTGCTACTTGGAGAAAAGGAAATTTATTCCCTTTCCCCTGGGTAGTGCACAGCGGCTCAGATGGGCTACTTAGATCTATGCTGCCAAAATCAGCGGCAAACCAGGGCAGCTGGGGACATAGGTTAGGATCTGGCCCAAAGGCTGGGTCCTGCCTCCACCCCCCTCTCCGGGCCTGGCCACCCACCCGTTCCTCACCTCCCCACCGCCTTGTTCCACCTCCGGTCGTCCTTGCAGAGTCGCTGGGCTGGCCTTGCAAAGCTGGCCTTATCTTTGGGCCAATCTGTGCTTTACAGAGTTTTTGCGACAGTTGGTGTCCAGACTTGTGCCCGTCAAATGGTAGTTGGGATCATGCTGCGAGAATGCACAGTTTGGTTCATTGGCCCATCTTAAGAGCACTGCTGTACCTTGTGAGTGAGCATGAACTTATGAATTTATAAAGCTGACTCATGAGCAGATGATAAACAAAAGCAGACAAAGAGCTCTATATCATAGTTTTCCTATTGTACGCTGGGAAACTCAAACATGGTGTTGCTTGGTTTGGTCTTGGTCTTAACTATGGCTTACAGAAGCCATGATTTAGAATTATGTTGGAACCCAGCCACAGGGTCAGTTCACATGTAACACCATACTGTGGTTTGATGTTGTGAGACCAAGTCCTGTGCTCACATGCTCATTCCTCCTGATTTCATGCCATTATATTCCAAACTTTCATTAATGAGTTGCCACTACATTTCAAACCAGCAAACCATAGTTTGTATGAGCCCCTAAAATAGAATTGCAAACCAGGGTCAAGTCAACCAGAATCATCATCAAAAAAGAAAAGAAACTTGCAATGAAACAAAAGGAAATGCCATTATCTCAGTTCCAAAATGTGTTTTTGTGGACCTAATAAGAAATGGAATTTTCCCGCTAGACCTTTGCAGCAATGAACAACCTAGAAATTATTTGAAATCATTAACAAATGAGAGAGGTTAGATGCATTGCCCAACACAGCCATTTTCTGGTAGGCATTCTCAGTACAGTAGTCAAGAATTAAAAGGCCAAAGTGATTTATACACTCCACAGATGCAGAGAATTACTCATGCAAAGTAGTTTTCTTCCCAGGCTGCAAACATATCTTCGAATAAAAAGAGAACATTCAAAGCCAAGTCTGTTAATCAGTAACTTTTCCTCAAGTGAAAACCTTACTCCATAATTACAACCAACTTCAATAATGCTTTACATCAATGATGGAACAAAGCATCTTTCCAATTTTCTTTAGGGTTCAATGGTGCACTCAGTTCTGTGTGAGCAATTCTCATTGTTTTCAGTAAGCGTCATGGCCTTGCAATAATATACAGAATTGTAGTCTTAATAGAAAGATGCCACATGGGCTCACAGTACAGAATGGGAAATGTAGTTCTGATAATCCCCATCTGCTGTCATTGGGCAAACTTGCCAATTGCATCCAAAACAAAAATTTTTTTAAATTAAGTAGATTTTTGTCTTTAAGTTCCCTATCAAATGTTACTGATAATTGACCATAGCTTTGGAAGTTTTCTTTTGCTTTAAATTCTTGAAAATTGGGTGAGTTGCCAGCTTTTTACCGGCAAGACTCCTGTGCTTTTCACCACAACTTGACATGCAGAAATGTAAAGAAGAGAAATATTTTCTAGCTTGGTGATAAAATGCCATGAAAGATTTGCCAGCTTAAAAATCTTGCATTCCAAGCTTCTGTTAAAGACACAGGAACAGGAACAGAAAAAAAGTAACGTTAGATTGGTGTGAATGTTTATGAAACATCTCATAACACAATCCTATGCATGCCTACTCAGAAGTGTTATTGTGCTCAATGGGCTTACTCTTGGGTAACTATGCTTAAGATTTCAATCGTAGTCAATTTTTTTCATTTGCTTTCATCATATGCGCAATATCTAACACACATTTTCTCTTCATATTACTGAATTCAGTATAAATAACACTCCCTGCTTCTATGCTTTCAGCCACATATTGCGAATTAATATCTCCACTTTTTCAATAACCCAGCATCAGAAGGATAGCAGATGGTTCCTTGTCTGCTATCTGAAAGCACTTTCACCTATTATATATGTTTTTCCTAGAACTGTCCTTGAATAAATGATGTCAGGACTGTGGTCTTACACTGCTATCCATAAACCTAACCGAAGGATGTAGGCTTACAGTACATCTCTGTGACCCACTCATTTAATTACAAATATACTGGCTAAGTAGGTTCTGAGTCACAGACTTTGGTATAAGAGTTCAGAAGCATACGTACATCTCTTTCAAATGCACTTCTTGTTTACTGGCTAAGTCATCTTCAGGTAGATGAGTATTTTCAGCTGGGTCTGACAGTATAGCTACTCTAACAAAGCAAATAAACAAAACTCAAGAAAATATGCCCAGTAGTCTTAAAGAAGTCAGCATATCTTATATATATGTAAGAATAATATATGGCATTTGCACGATGCATTTTTAATACCTGTTTCACATACAGTATACTGGTAATTGTTACAATAACTCTGTAAAGTCAGCATTATCTCAATGCTATAAACTAAGAGCGCAATCCTAACCTGGAGTTAGGCCAGCACAGTTAGACCAGCAAAGTTTGGCTGGCACAAGGGATACTGTAAGGTATGTTTGGACCACCTTTGGAGTCAGAGAGGCCAGCACACAGATGTGTGCCATCCTCCCTGACTCTGAGGGTGGTCCAAATGCACTTTATGGTGGCCCTTGTGCCAGCCTAACTGTGCTAGCCTAACTGTGCTGGCCTAACCCCAGGTTAGGATTGCACTCTTCATAGAGTAAGGGAGGAAACTAAAGATAAGGATGGTCACCTTATGGTCACCTACTGAGGAGATTGTGGCTGAGATTTGAAGAAGAAAAAAAGTTAGGGCCCAATCCCATTCACCTTTCCAGTGCTGATGCAGCTGCAATACAGCAAGGGAACAAATATTCCCTTACCTTGAGAAGACCTCAGTATCTACCATTCCACCACAGGAGGCAGCACACATCCCATTGGCACAGCTACATCAGGGCTGGAAAGTTGAATTGTAGTGGGCCCTTAAGTCACCCATTAGTTTGTCTGTTTATCCTAGGGCATCCATATCCATGATGCATGAGGACAGGTAACTACCCCAAGGAACATACAATCCAAAATGAATGGATTGTTAGCAGTCAACTGATGTAGGGGAAGTAAATGAAGGGCAAACAGGAGAAGAAATGCAATTATTAGCCCCTACATCTCAAGTCTTATGACTCTTCCTCAGGGGCTGCTATTAAAAAAAATGTATGTATCAAGATGTTCAAATATGGAACGTTACCATTCTCTCATTCATAAATTATTAAAGAATTATACTTTCGTTTTGCTTTTATAGTTGCTCCTGGATAAGGATCTTAAGACTTGAAATTCATTATATTAAGCTAATAAATCATCCTATGTGCATTGAGGATGCCTCTCCAATTTTGCATCTGGTGACCCCCCCCCCCCCATTACTATGGTACTTACGAAGTCAGATGTGAACCACCTCACAGTTCACACTCACATCACCAAACTATACCAGCTCTCATAATAGCTACACAAGATGCCCAGCCATGGCTCAATTTGATTCTCTGCTTTTCAGCACAATGGTTTACTTCAATGGTTCCCAACCTGGGGGTCAGGACCCCCATGGGGGTCACAAACCAATTTTCAGGGGGTCACAAAATGCTTAGGGCAGCCATCTTAAAAAGCTGGGCATCACCATCTTGAAAGCTTCATTTTGGCTAGGGAAGAGGCTTCCCCATTCAACTGCCACTTCCTCAATGATTGTGGCTGTGAAGGAAATTTGGCTATGGGCTTGTCTTGGTGTGTGCATATGAGTGAGATGGTCTCTCCCAGGTCTCTTTTTCAGCAGGCATATCACACCTTTCATGTGCATGCCTAAGTGAGAGCACAATGGGAAGAGGAACGTAAATATTCTGAAGACTTCCTAAAATTTGGCTTTACCACCTTGATCAGCAATGGCATGGAAAAGCCACAATGCGTTCTGTGCAATGTTGTTCCCAGTGCTGAATCAATCTCTGAACTCAAAACTCAAATGTCACTTACATACAAAACATCCAGAATGTTCTAAAAAGGATGTGGAGTTCTTTCGACTTTCAAAAAGTGTGATTTATTAAAACAATTACTTCACTTCCTGCTTAATGACATCACTTCCAGCCCTAGTCTTAGGGAGGTCCTGACAGGTTGTCGTACCTTAAAAGGGGGTCCTGGCGCAAAAAAGGTTGGGAACCACTGGTTTACATGAATCTCCTTATACTTAGGTAGACCTAAGACCAAATTGGATGGTGGTCCATCTAATTAAGTACTGTGCCCTGTCACTGGCAACAGCTCTCCAAGGTATCAAGCAGAGATGTTTCAAGACCAGCTGATTTTAGTGGAGATATGCAGATGGGCCACAGCATAGTAAGCACATAAGAACATAAGAAGAGCCCTGCTGGATCAGGCCAAAGGCCCATCTAGTCCAGATTCCTGTATTTCACAGCGGCCCACCAGGTGCCCCAGGGAGGCAGGAGACAACAAGATGCTTGGATCCTGTTGCCACTCCCTTGCAACCGGTACTCTGAAGTAGCCCACCACCTTTGTAAGGAGGTTGCACAACCCATCATTGCTTATAGCCCATGATGGACCTTTCCTCCAGAAATCCGTCCAATCCCCTCTTAAAGGCATCAAGAGCAGATGCCATCACCACCTCCTGTGGCAAAGAGTTCCACAGATTAACTACCCGCTGGGTAAAAAAGTACTTCCTTTTATCTGTTTTAACTCTCCCAACCCTCAGTTTTAGCGGACGCCCCCTGGTTCTGGTGTTTTGAGAGAGGGAAAAGAACATCCCTTTATCGACTCTACCCCTTCCATGCATAATTTTGTATGTCTCAATCATGTCCTGAGGGAGGCACCTGTTTTCTAGACTGAAGAGCCCCAAACGCTGTAGTCTTTCTTCATAAGGGAGGTGCCCCAGCCCTGTAGTCATTTTTGTCACTCTCTTCTGCACCTTTTCCAGCTCCACTATGTCCTTTTTGTGGTGCGGCGACCAGAACTGTACACAATATTCCAGGTGCGGCCTTACCATTGATTTGTACAATGGCATTCTCAACCCCTTTTTTAATGACCCCAAGCATCGAATTGGCCTTCTTAATTGCTGCCGCACACTGGGTCGATACCTTCATTGAATTGTCCACCAGCACCCCAAGATCTCTCTCCTGAACAGTCACAGACAGCTCAGAACCCATTAGCCTATAGGTGAAGTTTTGGTTTTTTGCCCCAATGTGCATCACTTTACACTTGTCTATGTTGAAACGCATCTGCCATTTGGCTGCCCATTCCCCCAACTTGGAGAGATCCTTCTGGAGCTCTTCACAATCCTTTCTGGTTTCACCACCCGGAAAAGTTTTGTGTCATCTGCAAACTTGGCCACATCACTGCTTATCCCTGTCTCCAGGTCATTTATGAATAGTTGAAAAGCACTGGCCCCAAAACAGATCCCTGGGGCACTCCACTTTTCACCTCTCTCCATTGTGAAAATTGCCCACAGTCAAACACAGTCAAACATGGCGATGGTCACAGATCCCTTCATGGCAGCTCAGCTGGACTGCTGCCACATGCTCGACTTGGAGCTGTCTTTGAATAGGGTTACCAGATCTGAAGGCTTAACATCAGTATGTAAACGTATTCAGAAACAGGCATTCTGAAACAGGCAATCTGAAGGTAATCATGTGCTATGCATATGCTCCCTTGCTGCGGGGAGGCTCCAGCCCGTCCTAAGCAAGGCTGGATTTGGCGCTGGCCGGCCGGCCTTGCTAATCCAGCGCTGTTTAGGATTGCACCCTGAGAGTTGTCCAAACATATTTTCAGGTGTCCCTTGTGCCTGCCAAACCTTGCTGGCCTAAATATGCAGGCCTAACTCCGGGTTAGGATTGCACCCTTCGTGACAAACAGGTCACGTGCAGTAGTGTCATTCTGTAATGAAGAAACGGAACGCTGGGCGGGACTTACCGCCTGATTGGCTGCCCGTTGCTGACGCGGCGCTGCCTTTCCGAGCGCTGTGCAGGCACCCCTGGCTTCAGAGGGGGTGCCCGCTTGCCTGGGTGGCGCGCTGGGTGCTGCGGAGAGCCGCGGAGGGGTGCGCCACCCAGAAGAAGCCCCCACGGTGGAACGGCAGGCGGCGACGCATCACGGGCTCCCTGTCAATCAAGGGGTAAGTCCTGCCTGCGTTCCGGTTCTTCATTACTGAATGACACTACTGGTCACGTGTGCTTAATAAAGACCCCAGCCTCAGGCTGGTGTCTTCCATAGGGGTGGTGCAAGAGTAATAGGCTACCTTAGAATGCCAGATGCAGGGGAGTGGCAGCGAAATACAAGTATCTGGTTGCCTTGAGTGCTCCCTGAGGCATCTGGTGGGCCAGTGTGAGACACAGGAACCTGGACTGGATGGGCCCATGGCCTGATCCAGCAAGATGTTTCTTATGTTCTTGTTCACTTGCCTACATGTTCCCCTTAATCCCTGCTCAGCAGGTGGGGCTGACCAGATGTAGGACGTTTCACATTGCGAGGCAACCCGCAAACAACAGTGGAATCACACTGCTCCAAGGAGTCCAGCTATCCAAATACCATGCAGTCATAAGTAAGGAGGGGAGGCAGAGAACAATCTTGCCAGACTGTCACTTAATTTTATTCCTTGTAAATATGTTTTCACAAAAGGCCACTCGCCCTGCCAAGCTCCTCCTGAATTCCGCAATGCAACGAAGCAAAGTGGCAGCCTCCAAGCTGTCTCTGTTCACTGAAGCCAAGATTTATTTACATAGCTTGTGGTGTAAGGTCTAAGTTTAAGTTCAGAAAAAAGGAAACATCTTTCAAATACATGTGTTTCACCTTGCTGCAAAAGTGCACCCGCCATTGTAACAATAATGTCTTCTGTCAACATACATTATCTGACATGCAATACACAGTCACTACCGTTAAAAATTGGATGTACACTCCATGCATTAGTTAAATTCACCGTGATCGTTCTACTCTTGCCAATTTGAAGAATGGGAAATAATGCAAGTAGTAACATAACAAAGCAAATACATCTGTGCAAGACCGGCCCGTTTTTTTTTTTTAAAGTCATGTGTAAATATAATTGTAGAAGTTTTGTTTTCATTCATGATCCCAGAGTTAATATAATGCAAGTTCTTTGAGCTGCAGAAAACCTACAGTGGATATCCCTTCAATTGCAGTTTCCAAACGTATTCTGGTGGGGGGGGGGGGCTCCTCAAATTGTGGGTTGAGTAAACTTAGACAGTTCCCAGGATGTATTTTGACTGGATCAAAAAGAGTTGAGTTATGCAGTCATCAGAATCATGTAATGCAGCTCTTGTTCGATAAACCTAACTTATATAGGATACTTCAGACTCGGAGGAGTCATTAGACACTGCACATAAACTTTAACAACCTCATCTTTTCAGCCCCTGCTAACTGGGCAAGAGGCACTTTTCCAAGTGGTGTTCCTCTTATATTTAGCAGGGGGAGAGTAACTGTCCCTCTTCACCCCAGCTCAGTGTCTTTTCTAGTGGCTGTTGCCGGTGGTGTTCTGCATTTTTTTTAGAATGTGAGCCCTTTTGGGACAGAGAGTCATTTAACTTTATTATTATTTGCCTGTAAATCGCTTTGGGAACTTCATGTTGAAAAGCGGTATATAAATACTTTTTTTGATTGATTTTTGATCTTATCCATTGCCAGTTCGCAGAATGCAATGCTGCCAACAGAGCATCCACTGCTGGCTATATAATAGTATGGTGGTTCCCAATCTCTTTAGTACTGGGATCCACTTTTTAGATACAACAACCACTTAGGACCCCTCTCAAGGCTGGAAGTGATGTCATAAAGCAGGAAGTGGCATAATTGTGCCTTTAGAAACATGTACAGTCTTTATATGTCACCTCACTACCTGTGACCTCACTTATCTGGGAGAGGCAGAATTGCTACTTTCCTTGTTATCTGCGCCTCTGTCCAACTTTATCCGCTATGCAGAGACTTTCTAAAGGCTGCAGAGACCTTCAGAATGGCACCTGCGACCAGCACTGACCCCTTTAAAATAGTTGGCAGAAGTCTCCGTTTAAATACAGAAGTCTGTATTTAAGGGGTCCATGCTGGTCGCAGGTGCCATTCTGAAGATCCCTGCAGCCTCTGGAAGGTTTCTGCAGCATTCAGAAATCTTTTGGCACTTCCTGCTGCACTCTGCTGGCTTCCTGAGGGTCTCTACTGGATTCTTCTGATGGCAATTAATGTACCCCTTGCACCCAACCCCATTGATCCGATAGGATCAATGGTTCATTATCTGTGAATTTGCTATCTGTGAGGATTTCCAGGAACCTATACCAAGTGGATAATGGGAATTGACTGTGTTGGCTGTGTGTTGACTACAAAACACAACAGTGTTTTTAGGTATGTGGAAACGTCTTGAAATTTTTTGGAACCACTGCTATAGTAGGAGGGCAAACAGATGGCTTGAGAGAGACAAGTAAACAACTTTTAGTTGTCAGTGGGCTAAAAGGTTCTCAATGGATCTTCTTGGACCAGCACAAGCTATTTTGCTGGCCGAAGTCCAAGGAGATGTAGGGGTGCATTGGACCAGGAACACAGGGATAGCATCCCATTGTGCACTGCAGCCTCCGGGATCAACCCTCCAAATGCCTCCTGCCCGCCTCCTTACCCATTTGCAAACCTTACATTACATTGTATATAGCAGGCTGTCAGGGGCCTTGGAATGAGGGGTGGGGTGTCTTGAGCGCCTGCCTGCCACTTGGGTCCCTGCCAGTATAGGTTGAATATCCCTTATCCAAATGCCTGGGAAGGGAAGGGGGATTTTGGATGTGTCTGGATTTCAGAATAATGGCATGAGATAACGAGAAATGCTGGCTTTTGCTCTTTACCCATTTGGGTGTCTGCTGGCCTCTTTGACATCTTTCAACAATATCTATACAGTACAGTTACACTTACACATGACAGAGAATAGTATTTACAGGCTGTACACGCACTGTACATGGGAATGAGCACAAGACCTAGTGTGTGCAGAAAGGTTTTTTTAAGACTTGGACAAAAACATCTTCCCCCCACCTTCCAACCCCCCAACCCCCCGCTGCCTGAACTCGGCCATCACAGGGGGAGCTCGCAGAGTTCCTGGTTCGGCACAAGTCCTCGCACCGACCTAGCGTCTCCTGCACTGACACGATGTGCCTTACAGTACTTTTGCAACAGCCTTGGGCTGATGCAAACCACTTGCTTCAGCCCAGTAGGTACCTTGGATTGCTCCCTTATTCACTAACATGGACTGTATTGGCCCTACATCTGCAGTATTAGCAATGTCAGTGCTAATATTGTATAAATATGTGAAACTACAGTGTCAGCACTGTATATGTGGTGTTTGCCCATGCAGCCCTTCTAATTATCATCAATCCCAGGAACGCTTGGCCTGTAGTTGCCGATCGTATCTTAAAATATTTAGATGCTAAATGGCTTATTTACCAAAGACCTGAAATGCCCTTTGCATACTGTCAGAAGAATTGGATTATTCTGACCATCTGCCACCCACAATGATCAGACTAAGAATTTAAACAGACAGAAGAACGAGGTTCCTTAGCCAGCATCAATATTATTTGTCACTGTCATAAACACTAAACCAGGCATCATAAGCTGGTTTGGATTAAAGATATTGTATTAAAATTAAAGTGCTAGAATTTACATAATAGGTTTACATGGGACTCACAATGTCACAGTAACAATGTAGTTGATGAGATCACATCCTAGCAGCAAGCGCTCCCCATCCACCCTATGGACATAAAACACATAATGCATTTCTCCTACCTCTGTACTGTACATTTTCCAACATACACCACCTCTAAAGAAGGCACTGTAAAACTCATAAAAGAGGACTTGTTTTCCAGCCCTTTGAGGAAAGATTGAGGGAACTTGATATGTTAAAGAGAAGCTTAGAGAAGAGAAGGCTGAGAGGGGATATGATAGTGCAAATATCTGAAGGGCTGTCATAAGGAAGAAGGGACAAATCTGTTCTCATCTGCGTTTGACAGTAGAACTAGGTCCAATGGGTACAAACTGTAAGAGAGGAGATTCCGGTTGGACATCAGGAAGAATTTCTTGACAATAAGGGTGGTTCGATGGTGGAACCGATTGCCAAGGAAGATGGTAAATTCTCCCTCACTGGAGACCTTCAAGCAGAGGCTTGACGGGCACCTGCTGGAGATGCTCTAGGAGGATTTCTTGCTACAGGTAGGGGGTTGGACAAGATGACCTTTTGGGTCCCTTCCAACTCTATGATTCTATGAGGGTCCAGGACATACACACCTTAAAGAGTGAAGTGAGAAGAGAGCTGACAACCGAAGGGCTTGATCAGATAGAAGGTGAGAAGGAGTGAACAGGGATATAAGGGAAAAGATATAATCAGAAAGGTAGCGGTCCTAAATGAAACAAGCTTCAAATCCTGATCCCATCAATTTTTGTCAAATTTACACACACACCCCCAAAAAACCTTCTAAAACAGTAACTAAGGGGCCATCACCAACAACAGGGACAACCTCTGTGTAGTTTATGCAGTAGTAGAAAGACAGAGAAATTCAGATATAATAACTAGACCAGTGGTCTTCAATCTTTTTAGTGCCATGACTCCAATGTAAAAATAAATAAAATATGAAACCAGGGACCTCACTGTCTATCCCACCCTCTGGGATCCTAAACACCCATACCGGTCACTTCCCACTGTTCACTGTGACATATTAGAAAGAACATAAAAAATTACAAAGAAGCCTGACATTAGTGCTCAAATAGCATGAAAGCTATTTGAGCACAGTTGCTAAGAACTTGAGCAGGATTGGGACACAATCTCCTGTTCCCTGAAGGGGTACACTGAATGACTCCTGTTTTACCAGGTGATGCTCTGGTCCAGTGATCTTCAGCATTTTTCATTCCCATAAATTGCTGCGGCCCCACAACTGAGGCTTTGCGACCCCATTGGGGTCCCAACCCCAAGGTTGAAGAACATTGGACTAGACATTTGAAGCTGTTGATTTGAAAGGAGAAGGGAAAGTGAATTTGTCAGATGTGTTCTGAATCGACTAGAGAAGTTGTATTTGTTTAACTAACAGGATTGTTGGTATTTACCATGAGAGTTTCTTGTTGGTAGAAAGAAGGACCCAGACATTGCCTGGGGGAGCTCCCTCCTCCCACAGGGGCAAGGGGCTTCAAAGAGATTACCTTGAGACATTTGCACAGGTGTCTCCAGGATTCTTGATAAACCAGCCATGATACCTGCAGATGCTGCTCTCAGGGGTTGGATTGATTCTCCTGGGGAATCTGTTACAGTTGCACAGTTCCAGTCTGTCCAGTTAGCCTAGTTCCAATAAAGTTCAGTCCTAGGGCACAATCCTGTGTCTCTGTCTGGTCGACCACTATCCTGGGGCTTCCTCCTCAGCCTAGTTCTCCTGCTTGAGGTCAAAGTGCTGGGACTGCTGAGCCAATGAAGTCCCAGTGGGGTCTTCATACAAAGGTTTTCCCTCCATTTTGCTGGGGCTTTCATCAGCTTCTTCCCTTGCCGAAGGCTCTGCCCCATCTCCCTTGGGTGCCTCATCTCCCTACTTCTCGCCTTCTGTCTCCTTCAGCATCCCTGGCTCCTTGCTGCCCCTTTTATCTCTCCCAACCCTCTTCCTGGCACTACCTGCTGATGGTCACCATCTTACTCTACTCAAACTCTCATAATACTTTCTAATATCTTGGGATCTCATGCCTTGCTAGGTGATGCAGCACTTTCCGGCAGCTTATCACAGCTACGGCCTGCTTCCTGACCACAGGGTGTCATCCCCTTATTGGTGACAGCCAACTCCAAATCTCCAGATGATCTCTCCCAGCTAGTTCATGTAGATATGAAAGAACATAGGGACAAGACGGAACTCTGTGGTACACCAAAGGTGAATGTGCCAAAGCTGAAGCTGCTTCATTTTCAGAGCTTCAACTTTCAATCTGGCTGTATTTGGGGTGCTTTTTGGCTACCCAATCTTAATTCTGTTTGAGGGCACTTTTAAGACCCTCTAAGTTACTTAGAGACCCTCTAAGTAAATCTTCCCCTCTCTCATTCTTTTTTTTTGGGGGGGGGGATAAGGGAATAAAGAAGAAAGTAAAATACTTCCCAACCCTGGATAGAGAGTGCTCTAAGTGAATGTTTTAAGGGCATGCAGGACTGGAAACTGGGAGGAATGTCCACCTAGGGAACTCTTAAAGGCTTTGCTAACTATCATAAGTTCTGCCTCCTGATTCAGTAGGAGAAGAGTACCCACTCTGGATGTCAAGAGAGCCCACTCTTGACATTAATGGCCAAAATTATGAAAACTTTGGTATATATCAATAATACCATCATGATACAGTATATCATTGGAAAGGTAATTTAATGCATCAAGCAAGGAAACAAACCAGAGTGTAATATCTTTACTCTATTAAAAGTTATGACCCAAAAAAACCCAGAGAAAACAAAAATACAAGTATGACATCACTTCCTGTTGTGATGTCACTTCCAGGGCAACATTTTGCCCTCTGCACTGGGCTACACTTTCATTAGCTATGCCTCTGCCTGGCCTCTTTGTCATTTTTTCAACAATATATGTGTAGGTACACACCACAGAGCAATAGAACATAACAGCCTGTACCCTCACTGTACGTGGGGATGAAACCAAGACTTCCTAGTGTTCACAGGACAGAAAGTTTAAAAAAAAAAAAAGTCTGGGACAAAAATGTCTGGATTTCAGATGTCTGGGTAAGGGATAATCTACCTGTATGTGACTTGTGTCTGGAATGTCTCCCACAAGCAACATTTGAAAACTGTTTTGTTTCCCTTATGATTGAAAAGGAGGGCAGCATTTTAATTACACCTTGATGAGATTTGGAAGGTCTACCATGGGCTAGATAAAATTGATTCCTGGGCCAGATTCAGTCCACAGGCTCCAAGCTAGCCACCCTTACCTTAAATGAGAGCGATCTGAAGAATGGAAAAGAAACAAAAAACAACAAAGGCACCTTCAGATTAAGAGCAGTTCTTTTCTTTCCTGCTATGTAAGGCCTCTAATTAATCTGTCCTATATTAATACTGGCTGCTTGCCATGCTTCCTGTGTGAATTGCCTGCACTAGCAATGTACTTGTCTAACAAAAGATTGAATGCAAGTGATACAAAAGCCCAAGACAAGAGAACCCACAGAGATGCATCTGGCACACCCATCAGCTCTTGTCCACCTACAGAATACATGCTGTCAGAGCCACATGCCGCAACATGAAAGCTTATCAGTGCCTGCTAGAAAACACACATGAAGTCTACAGGCCTCTCCCATTTCTGCAAGGGACTACAATTTAGTCCTTGATCTAACCTTGATGACATTTCTCCATACAGTGCCTAGAGCTGGATTTAGGGTCACGTAACCCAGGCTTGTGGGAGTGCCAGATATTTCAGTTATCCTTACACGTACAAGCTTCCATGCACCTATATATTTTAGTTTGATAGATAGATAGATAGATAGATAGATAGATAGATAGATATGCATGATTTATGCATGCTGTTGTATCATCTTACACAATAGAGTTAATCATACGTGCAGAACATACATCAAAGTCATAAAAAAGCCTACAATACAGAGAATGGAATTCAAAAGTTGAACACATGTGGATTGGGGACCAAATTACACTGTTTGCCTAGGGCACCATTTTGCCGAGAGCATGCGCTGTTCTTTGTATGCAATGATTGAACTAGTGCTGGTATCCATTATTCTTGCCTCTGAGGGCACAATCCTGGGGACTGCGTAGCACCGAAGCAACATGGGGGCGCCGACTGGCCCCCCTGTGTCAACACTATAGTGCTCAGGCTGATGCTACGAGTAGCGATGGGATTCCTCCAGGGGAGGTTCTGGGAGGAGGGCGGTCAGGGAGGAGGCGTAACTGGGCGGTGTACCAGCGAGCGGGCTGGCCCAGGGAGGGGGTGTGGTTGGGATGCAGCCATTAGGCTGCGATTCAGGCCAAGCGGCTTCCTCGGACCTGTGCCCACCACTTCGTGGGTGCAGATCCGAGGAAGCCATTGGGGAGACTGAAGCCTCCCCTGATGCAAGGGCACAAACATGTCCTTGCTCTGGGGAGGCTCCTCAGGCCTCACAAGCTCCACTGGATCCAGGGCAAGGCCCGCTGGCCTGTCTGCTCCAGCGCAGTTCAGGATTGGGATGTGAATGTCTCCCCGGAGGCATAAAAACCTTGAGTGTGTACAGGGCCAGCCCACCTATGAAGCTCACTGAAACACTCCTTGCACTCCACAGCTGCCCACTGCTCATTCTGGCCTGCCACCAGTGGTGTCATGTAGCCGGAACGCTCCGCTGGCCTAGCTCCACCCACTCGCTGCCATTCGCCCCGTTCCATGATGGACGGGGCGCTGCAAAGCGCCCGTGGCCGCGAGGGGGGCGCCTGCTCACGGGGGGGGAGGGGGGGGGGGTGCGCAGGGTGCCTGGGCGAGCGGCGGTGGGGTGCGTCATCTGAGGACAGCCCGCATGGCGGGTGGGACGGCGGTGGAACCGGAATGGACGGGCTGTCTATCACAGGTTAGTCCCAGTCAGCATTCCGGTTCCTAGAGCCTTGGATTACACCACTGCCTGCCACCCATTCAGCCAATTCGATAGGTTCTCCAGTCTACTTCTCAATCTCAGGGGCTGAGAAGGCTATAGGGCCCTAGTCATAAAAACTGGGAAGGCAGACTGAATTAGTGCAATCCAATTTATTTAAGCATTTACACACAGAAGCCCCAGTTCCTACTGAAGGTTCTACACAAGAATCTAAGGCTCACGTCTCCTATATTGTACCACATGTGAAATCTACAGTGGGCTACCTTCTATGAACTACCTGTGAGACCACTAAACAACATATAGTGTTCTAGAAGTCCGTCTACCAGTCTGTCACATGCAGCCTCCCAATGGTTCAATCAACCAGGCAGTGAGAGGGAGGTTACTTACCTCCTAGTAGGCAACTTGATCCCCAGTGGGTTTCATCGAACCCACAACAGCCTATTTGTTGGCTTAGGTATGACGAGAAGAAGGGGCAGATTCAAGCCAAGAAAAGGAGATGACCCAGGATGCATTACTGATGCCAAGATCCTCACACTTTCACCACTCTCCCCCCAAACATTCCCCAAACTGCCTGTGACCTGCCCCCACAGACACCTAACCTGCTTTGGTAAGGTGTATCATACTATGCTAAGATGCTCTGGTAAGGGGCATGGAGCTGCTGGCCAATTTGATGCACTTGGCAGCCATGTGCCATTTACAGCACCGCAGAGGCATTGGCAGAATGCAAGTTCTGCAGTTATAAACGCCCAATCGGTTGAGGCTATTGGAGACATACATTTAAAGGTTGAAGCAGGATTCTACAGAATATTCAGAGCACAATCCTAACCTCGAGTTAGGCCGGCACAGTTAGGCCAGCAAAATTTGGCCACACAAGGGCACAAGTATGTTTGGACCACTCCCGGAGTCAGAGAGGCCAGCACACAGACATGTGCCATCCTCCCTGACTCAGAGAGTGGTCCAACCACACTTTATGATGGCCCTTGTGCCTGTCAAACTTTGCTGGCCTAACTCTGTGGGACTAAGTCTAGGTTAGGATTGTGCTCCCAGTCAGATCCAATGCAAATGTACCCTCCCTACCAGTGTTCCCAAGTTCAGTGCATTTGGCAAATATTCACTTATATCTGAGAAAGTAAAGGGCACACTGAGGGATACCAGTGCATTGGGAGCTAAGCATGCTTTGACACACTTCAGTGTCAAAGTCCCTAAGATATTGAGAACAAAACCTGTTCTTATCTCCACTGCTTTGCCCCCACATCTGTATTGTTCCATCTTGGCTTCTGTTCCTTTGACATACAACAGTGTGATCATAGGCTCAGTACTGGCTTTGTTTTTTTTTTTACATAAGCAGATAAATAACACTTTAGATGCGCATGACCAAAACCAATCACATAACTGAGCATTCATTTGAACCCCCATTTGCCTGGATTCAGTAAAATATTCTTTCTGTGGTGTGCAATCTCCTGGACTATATTAGTTTAGCTTAGGAACCTTTATTGGCATGATAATACATAATATGCACAACATCGAACAAACAACGAACAAGGAACTTAAAACATAGGACCACTAGCTTCCAAAAAATCCATAGGTAGGGCGACTATTTTCTCAGGACTTAACCATCAAAAGTAAGTAGGTTGTGATGTCTTTTAGGATCTCAGGAGTCTCCACAGTTAGTAATATTCTATCCGAATCAGGACAACCCCTCATTTTTTCTAACAGTGGGTCAAAATATTCTTTCCGAGGGCCACTATGAAGAGGACAATATAGCACCATGTGGGCAAGTATTTCCATACTTCCCAACTCACAGACACATCGCCTCTCTGCGAGGGGGGTCCCTTTATACCTGCTATATAGTATGGCCGAAGGCATAACATTACACCTTGCCGTTTGCACGCCGTTCCTGAGGACATTCTAGTAGATAGAAAAATCTGGCCAATTGGCCTAGCTTAATTGGAATACCTAAGTGCAGTGGAGAGCAAGATTTGTTGGCAGTGCCCCCAAGCTCCTGTCGATCTATGTCCAGAATTCTGGTTTTGATCATATGATAGGCCTTGATTTGGCTTTGTGCCCCCAATGAGATCATGGACTATATAAATAATTCCTTTTTCTTTTTTGAAGTGGTTAAATATAAAGCAACAGCACAGAAACACTCATTCAGAAATCAATGTATATATCCCAGCCCATTCATTTCCTTGCTTCTTTGTTGTTTTGTATTAATTAAACCAGTTTATGAATGACATCCTCCATTGTTGAAAAGCAACAATGGTCTCGTACAAACAGCTCACGTCCCTTCATAACCAACTCCTTCCCATTAAGGAGGGCAAAGAGCATATTTGATTTCACAACCTACTTAAATGTAAAACAAAAAAGCCATGATTGCAACTCCTTGCAAACAATGTCAGCAATAAATATAGTAAATTACTGTTGTTTGTAAGACAATACAGTCATGTTAACTGAAGCAATAGAATTAGAATACACACTCCCTCTGGGAACAATTCTTTTCACTCCCCCCACCTTTTTTTTAAGACGGAAGTTGTGCTCAGTCATAAATAAATCAGCGTGTTCACTCTTGCTAGACTGGAATGACAGGTCCTCTAGTTATTGCCCTTTGCTTCTCTTTGACAATTGCTTGCCGCATGGCAGCACTCACTTGAAAACAAGAGGAGCTGTCAATCTGAAACAGGAAAGTTTCTTCCGGACTCCAAGGAATCGATACTGGAGGATCATATCCTAACGGGAATAGGACATACGCGTGCAGGGGCAGTGTGTCACATGCAGGGGTGTAGCTAATGAAAGTGTAGCCCAGTGCAGAGCGTTAAATGTTGCATGGGAACTGACATCACAACAGGAAGTGATGTCACAATTATATTTTCATTTTCTTGGGTTTTTTTTTGGCTATAATCTTTATAAAGAGTAAAGATATTACATTCTGGGCTGTTTCATTGCATTCTTCATTAAATTACTTTTCCAATGATATATAACATGATGGGTATTATTCATACCCGTTGCTTGTCCCAGCTCCTGCCAATCCAGCAGTTCGAAAGCACCTAAATGCAAGTAGATAAATAGGGACCACTTCGGTGGGAAGGGAACGGCGTTCCGTGCGTTACGGCATAGAGTCAAGCTGGCCACATGACCACGGAAGCTTGTCCTCTGACAAAACGCCGGCTCTACAGGCTTTGAAACGGAGATGAGCACCGCCCCCTACAGTCAGTCACGACTAGACCATTCGGTCATGGGGAAACCTTTACCTTTTTTATTATTCATACATACCAAGGCTTTCACCATTTTGGCCACTAGTGTCAAGCTTGTGGCCCCCCTAAAGCTTGTAGCTCAGTGCAATTGCACCCCTTGCACTTCTTGGATGCAGTACAACCTCTCTGGATTGCCCCGGAGAGGCTCCTCAGCGCACCTAAGTTGCACTGGATTTGGCGCAGGCCTGCCAACCTCACCAATCCAGTGCAATTTAGGATTGTGCTTTTAGTGATGACATCGTGGAGCTTGGATTCAAGTGCAGCCTTGGGAGAACACTGGTCATAGGACTATTATATTTAGGGAGCACACTAGGCAACAAGATGCCTGCGTTCTCTTTCCACTCCCTTGCACCTGGCATTCTGAGGTAAATTCTGAGGTAAACACACTGGTGGCCAGTCAAGATTCTCCGCAGTATTACTCTTTGACAGCCACCAGAACCAGATGCTCCTCTTCAGACATGTACTCACAG
This sequence comes from Lerista edwardsae, assembly GCA_029204185.1. Taxonomy (NCBI): domain Eukaryota; kingdom Metazoa; phylum Chordata; class Lepidosauria; order Squamata; family Scincidae; genus Lerista; species Lerista edwardsae. The sequence goes on from JAJKFI010000024.1 coordinate 5,362,513, forward strand.
GAACATAGGAAAAGCCCCACTGGATCAGGCCAAGGGCCCATCTAGTCCAGCTTCCTGTATCTCACAGTGGCCCACCAGATGCCTCAGGGAGCACATGAGACAACAAGATGCCTGCATCCTGTTGCCACTCTTTTGCACCTGGCATTCCGAAGTAGGCTGTTAGATTGGCATTTCCAAAATATAGGTTTGCTCCATGAAATAGTTCTATATTCTGGCAACGGCTCTATCTTTCCTAAAATAGGTCATTATTTTAGGAGAAGCTTCAAGATTTGTTTCATTTGGATGAGGATAATGACTGTGGCACAGAAAAGAAAATCAGTTCATTTATAAGAAGAGAAATGAAATGCTTTGGTCTAATAGAGGATTTTAAAATGGTTTCAGTGCTAATTTTTTTTTTTATTTGGAGAAGCATGCACTCTTGCTCTTATGGAACAAAATGGAAACTTCTCTGTGTGTTTTTATAAGTATAAACTATGCATTTGCTGTTGTGATGCAAAAGTCATATCACAGACAAATGTCCTTGAATAAGCAGTAAGTCTAAGAATATTATCACCAAATGCATACATTTCCAAACACAAAAGCTCGAATTTAACATTCCTGTTTGTTTATATATCATGCTTCTATATCTGAAGAGGCCCCCAAGGTGGCTTGCAACATTTTTTGAAAAGCACAATACAGTAGTAAGGCCTCTCAGGTTATAAGAACATAAGAAGAGTCCTGCTGGATCAGGCCAAAGGCCCAGCTTCCAGCTTCCAAAGTCCAGCTTCCTGTATCTCACAGCAGCCCACCAGGTGAGGCATGAGACAACAAGATGCTTGCATCCTGTTGCCACTCCCTTGCACCCGGTACTCTGAAATAGCCTACTACTAATGTAAGGGGGTTGCACAATCCATCATGGCCTATAGCCCACGATGGACTTTTCTTCCAGAAATCCGTCCAATCCCCTCTTAAAGGCATCTAGACCAGATGCCATCACCACCTCCTGTGGCAAAGAGTTCCACAGATTAACTACCCGCTGGGTAAAAAAGTACTTCCTTTTATCTGTTTTAACTCTCCCAACCCTCAGTTTTAGCGGATGCCCCCTGGTTCTGGTGTTTTGAGAGAGGGAAAAGAACATCCCTCTATCAACTCTATCCCTTCTATGCATAATTTTGTATGTCTCAATCATGTCCCCCCTCAGGCGCCTTTTTTCTAGACTGAAGAGCCCCAAACGCTGCAGTCTTCCTTCATAAGGGAGGTGCCCCAACCCTGTAATCATTTTTGTCGCTCTCTTCTGCACCTTTTCCAGCTCCACTATGTCCGTTTTGAAGTTCGGCGACCACACCAGGTCAGTGCTGATCTCTATCAGAGCCAATGTTATACCCCAATGTTTTAGCACATACCTCAAGTGTTTTAGCACAGAGACCCACTTTTTAGAACGACAATCTGTAGGGACCCATTGGAAGTAATTCATTAACCTGGAAGTGATGTCATGGCCAGAATGACATCATCAAGCAGGGGAAATTTTTAACACCCCATAAGATAAAATCAAATTAAATAAATTAAAAGTTTACAAGAAGTTCAAAATGACATTAAATAAGGAAAAACCCTCCTAACTATCCCAAGCAGTTGCGGATCTGTTTAAATTTTTCCCCCCCAAACATCCTAAAGTCTGCAATCCTATCTACACTTACCAGGTTGTAAAACACCTTGACTACCATCGGTAAAAGCACATACATAGTAGCCTGTTCAAAGCATAGATCTGTCAGTCCAATCCAATCCAATGCTGCCTGACAGCCCGGTAGCACAGTGTTAGCTAGGTGGCTGCCAATGAATCCCATGGCAGCCAGGCAGCCATGGGAGCCTCCATGGGGAAGGGGAATATTTGTCCCCTTTCCCTGTGGTAAGGGCGTGGGGTGGGCGATGGGTCTACTCGCTTCTGTGCTGGCTATTTAGTTGGCACAGAAGCGAAGGCCTCCATGTCAGGCTGCGTGACCTTACTCGGAGGTCAGGAACCAATGGCGAGAGTTTCCACTGGTACCGCCCCCACTTCACCCCTCCTCCAGCCCAGAACGCCCTCACATCCCACCCTGAAAGTCCACATCGCTGGTGAGCAGCCAACTCACCGCTCGCTGGCAAACAGTGCTCCCTTGGGGGCGCCCATGGCTGGCATTGCTATGGCGCCACCCCAGCACTGGCGATAATAGCATTGGAGGCGCTTTACGGCACCATGTGCGACACTTGCCCAGGCGGTACGAGCGTATTGCCCACAGTAAGGGGTAGAGGATTGGGCTCTGAAACATTTCCCCAAATGCAGTCACATGCCGTGGCAGCAGCTAATCTAATATATTAAAAATAAAATACTGAAATTGGTTTGCAACCCACGCAAGTGGGTCCCACCCCACAGTTTGAGCAACACTGTTTATCCAGTTGGTTATAGGAACCAGTGTCTGGCCTGGGTCAATCTTCTTCCTTCCCCTTCAGTTGGGTAACTTGAAAACAAAAGTATGTATATTGCTCTCCTCTTTTCTCTCTTTTCGTCCTGAAGAAGCACAATTGTTCTAAGAGACTATTCTTGGAAAGGAACTGAAATAATTTTAAATGGTCCAATTTACATATTTCTAAAATATGCTATCTTCACAGAGATTCTTAGCTGTCAGTGTAGTTTCAAATTTAGGCAAAATTATTTCAGAGATTAGATTCTTGCAGATGATACATTTGTAACGATAACACTTTACCGTCTTTAGCTCTTAAATAAAAATACAGTACATGGGGATGGAGGAAAAAGAACATGTAATAATGTAATGTAATCACATTAACACCTTCTGAATGAGATATTTAGACTCAATAGAGACAAAACACTAATTAGTATGAAATGGGGCAAAGGTAGAACAAGACAGCAGGGAGCATTAGGAGGTCTTTTCACTTTCTAAACTTGCTTTATTCTGAATGTTCTAATCCGACGGTCCTATTTTATATCGCTAATTAATCTACATGGATAGCCAACTATGTTTGACTACTTTAAACTGAGTAATGGTGACTAAGGGTATGATCCTAACCCACTTTCCAGCACTGGGGTAAGGTCAATGCCGCTCTGAGGTAAGGGAACAAACAATCCCTTACTTTAAGGAGGCCTCCTTGCCTGCCCCCCAACTGCAGGATGTGGCACATCCCCATTGGCACAGCAATGTCAGTGCTGGAATTTTGGTTAGGATTGTGCCCAGCGTTCCGGCTGCATGACACTGCTGATTGTGCCCAACAGTAACAATATTAGTACTAATACACCCAACCCAATCCTATTGGGCTCTACTGCTTTTCCTACAGTTTTCCTACAGTGGGAGCCGCTTTATGGCTGTCGCAAATGGTGCTCCAGCAGCACACAGCAGCAGGAATAGGAGTGCCCCCCCCCCAATGAAATGGTAGGGAGTGTGGAACAGGGCAAGGGGACAGAGGAAAGGAGCGAATGGGGAGTGTGAGATGCATGTCAGAAGTGAGAGAAGATGGAACCACATGAGCTGGATGCTCTCCTCCCCCAGGAACAGCTGACACGCTCCCTTTGTCTCTTCAGACTTGTGCCAGAGCACAATCCTAACCTGGAGTTAGGCTGGCATGGTTAGACCAGCAAAGTTTGGCTGGCACAAGGGACACTGTGAAGCGCGTTTGAGTCACTCTCTGAGTCAGGCAGGATGGTGCACGCCTGTGTGCTGGCCTCTCTGACTCCGAGAGTGGTCCAAATATACTTTATGGTATCCCTTGTGCCAGCCAAACCTGGCTGGCCTAACTGTGCTGGCCTAACTCCAGGGTTGGATTGCACCCCCCCCCCCCCATTAAAAAGCTGGCACAGGTCTGAGGAGACCCATTGGTGATCGAGAAATGCAGCACAAGTGTGTACATTTAGGCAGCACTCCAAGCTACAGTAAACAAGCATATACACACAGACATGTTGCCAATGTGCTTTGAATGCACACATTGCAGCCGAAATATATAATGTTGTCATATATCAATATATCATTAAAAAAAAAAAAAGCTGGGAGCCATATGAAAGCTGTTGTCAGTATTTTGGCAGATAGACAGTATATAACAGGCGTGGCCAAACTAGCTTAGCATAAGAACCACATACAATAAACTTCAGATATTTGAGAGCCATAAGCGAGATTCTGTAGAGCTGTTGATTATTTATTTAATATTTAAAAAGCATTTAAATTAATTTTGATTTTGAGTAGGGAGAGCAAGTAACAGAGCATGTCAGGAAGTAACTGTGGGCTTGTTGGAGGAGAGAAAGTGAAACTGGACACAAGTCCTATTATATCCAATTTTCCAGCCCTGATATAGCCATCCCAATGGGGTGTGCGCTGCATTCTGTGGTGAAAGAAGACTCGGGGAGTCCTCCTCAAGGCAAAGTAATGTTTGTTTGCTTAGCTTGGGGCTGCATTGGATAGTATTGGGCCCTCACACCTGAATCCTATACCTGAAAGCCCTCCCTCAAACCTAAGCCAGCAAAATGGCTGCTGTCCCTAAGAAACCTAGGGTTGATCAGGCAGCTTAACAGGAAGTAAATAATACATATTTCTACTTACCGCCTATAGACTATCCTATCACCCATGCGCACACGTGCGCGCGCACACACAGACACACACACACACACACACACTTCATAGAATGCAGACAACTTCTGTTGGCATAGCTGTGTGCTATAATGATGTGGTGCCGAACTGGGCAATAAATGAAGTAAGAAAATAAATAATAAGAACATAAGAAGAGCCCCGCTGGATCAGGCCTAAGGCCCATCTAGTCCAGCTTCCTGTATCTCACAGTGGCCCACCAGATGCCTTAGGGAGCACGCAAGACAACTGGATAACTGCACCTTGTTGCCACTCCCCTGCATCTGGCATTCTGAGGTAAATTCTGAGGTAAAATTCTGAGAGAAATATGAGGTAAATAAGAACATAGGAACATAAGCCCTGCTGGATCAGGCCTAAGGCCCATCTAGTCCAGCTTCCTGTATCTCAGGTGCCTCAGGGAACACATAAGACAACAAGATGCCTGCATTCTATTGCCATGCTCCTGCACCGGGCATTCTGAAGTGGCGTACTACTGATGTAAGGAAGTTGCACAACGTTCTGTGGCAAGGAGTTCCACAGATTAATTACCCGCTGGTCAAAATCAGTAGTCACTTCCCCCCAAAAGATCTTCCATTAAATTTTTTCTTGCATGCTTTCTTGCTTGCTTAGACTACCTGGATATACTGATTAAATTAAAAAACATGAGATTGCAGGTAGGCTTTGGCCAGTCCACAGAAATTCATCTATGCAAACAAACATTTCAAACTGTTTCTATTAATTAAATAAATCTATAAACGATTCCGTTTATTCATAACCCTCAAAATAAATACTGTTCCATGTTTTTATAAGCATGCCAGGAGAAGCCCCTTTGCCGCTTCAATGTCTGTTTCCCTTGTGATGGAAGGCCTTGAAATTTGAAATGTTGTTTTGACATTTTTGGCATATCCTTTTCATCAATGTCAAAATAAAATGTCAACATTTTGCAATGGCCTCCCCCTGCGAGGAAGGATTATGAGGTCCAGTCAGTGAATAAACCGTAGACTATTAGGGAAACTTTTGCCCAGCTAGTTACTGATAATTATTTGTTTTGAAATTTTGAACATGCTTTATCGTGCTTGGTTTTGCACATACCAGTAAAATACATTTTTTTTCTTTTTGCTAACTTAAAGGGGCAACCCAGACCCTAACCTGCACTGGCGCAACCATGTTGCATGGCCTGCGCTATATCCAGCACAGGTTAGGAGGCAGCTCTTCATTGTAAGGGGATATTTTCCTCCTTGCCCCGAGTAACACCCCAGCCAGCCCTATGGGGCTACTTGGATCTCCGCCAGCTATATAGCTGGCTGAAGTCCCAAACAGCTCAATGTAATCCTGGCTGCCTCAGGAGGGGGGGGTAGGATACAGCAGAGATGCCCCCTCCAAGCTCCCTGTTCCACCCCCACACCACACCACAAATCCCTCCTCACCACCCTCTCCCAGCCCCAGTGCTGCTTGGCACCTTACCTTTTTTCAGGGTCCACTCAGTGACCCAACTCAAATGAAATGGAAAACCATATTTTGTTGTGTTTCATTGTGATTAGGGGCGCAATCCTAAACAGGAGTTAGGCTGGCACAGTTAAGCCGGCAAAGTTTGTCTGCTACAAGGGACTCCGTAAGGTATGTTTGGACTACTCTCAGAGTCAGAGAGGCCAGCACACAAACACTTCCCATCCTCCCTGACTCCAAGAGTGGCCCAAATGAGCTTTACAGTGGCCCTTGTACTAGCCAAACTTTGCTGGCCTAACTATGCTGGCCTAACTCCAGGTTAGGATTGTACCCTCGGTACAGTGATGTCATTCAGGGGGAACGGGCCAGAACGGGCGTTCCGGATCCTAATGGGCTCCGTGGCTGGTTCCGGATTCCCGACAAGTGCCAATCAAAAGGGAGTTCCTAAATCATTTGAATGACACCACTGCCTCGGTAGCATCCACATCAACACAGTTGGGGGCTGACAATCTGAAATTTAGGATGCTCTGAACATGAAGTTGGTTTGTAAACCACAGTTTGTGGTTGTGTTAACTGTTTGTGTTAACTGTTACATCTGAACCACCAATAATTAGCACAGTCAGACCCTCTGAAGTCCTAGATAATGCAACTAAAATCTGGAGGGCATGAGTTTGCTCTTCCCCATGGTCTTGTTATGGTGCCTTAGAGTGCAATCCTAAACTGTGCTGGAATGGCAGACCAGCGGGCCTGCACAATATCCAGCACACCTTAGGCGCACTGGGAAGCCTCCCCGGGGCAAGGGCATGTTCGTGCCCTTGCCCCAGGGGGGGCTCCAGCCTCCACATAGTTTTCCTCAGATCTACCCCTGGTTATAGCAGGTGCAGAGCCAAGGAGGATGCTTGGCCCAAATTAGGGCTGTGTGGTCTGGGGACGGAGGCTTGGATGCAGCCTACTGGCTGTGTCCCATCTCCGCCCTTCTTCCCGGGGCCAGCATGCCTACTGGTTTGCCAACACCCTGCCCAGAAACTTCCTTCCGCTCGTCCTCCACACACCCAGAACCGCTCTTGCACAAGCCGAGTTCAGCTGCCACAGGAGCAGCACCGCAGCGCTGCAGTGTGGCAAAATTGGGCCAACGCTGCAGCTAGCCTCGGCCCAACAGCACTACCACCGATGCAGGGGTGCTGGTTGGTGCCCCTGTGTCGGCACTAGTGACATTAGGCTGACACAAGCACGTTGCATTGCCCCAACGTGCACTGTAGGACTGTGCCCTCAGTCAAGTCACCATCTCTCAGATTTAAGCTCCTATTTGTAAGATACAGTAAATTCATACCTACCATAACATTGTTATGAAGGAAAAAAAAAAATCCTGTAAAGCACCTCACAAACCTAAAAAAGGCTCTGTTAAGAGTTGTTCTAATGTAGCCTAAATCCTTGTTTCATCCAAACCAACAGCGGTGGAGAAGGCTGAATAGAAATCCCTATTTCTTACCATTCTTGTGAAGCCTCTCTTATTGACTGGAGAATTTTAGGATCCGGCCCAACAATAACACTCTTGAATCTCGAGGGGAAAATGTTGACACAGTATTTAATGTGCTATTTATTGGATTGACAAATAAATCATAGAACACAAGGTGTCAAGCCCCCAGGGCCCTTTATTCAGGTGTTACAAATTCTCTTTTCTTTTTCTTTCTTTCTTTTTTTTAACAAAAAAATAATTTATATTAGGCTGACTGTGTAGAACAGACAGGAAAGTATTTTTAGAAGACAGCAGAACAAGTGTATATTTAGCATTCATGAGATTGGGAGAATAATTTATGTATTCAAGAAGGTGGGGAAAAATGGAAGACAAGTGAGCTTAAAAACAGAACCCAAGCCAAACTGAAAGTTTTTTAGACAAGTGAGAACTGCCTATTCTAAAAGACCCACAGGCTCATATAAAATATTTAACAGAGCCTAAACACTAGATGAGCATCCTGAACCTATGCTGAATATACAGTGGCAGTATCCGAAAGAAAGAAAAAACACCTGGAGGAAGATAGAAGGGGCTGTGAATTTTATCCTGCATGTTAGATTTCTGAAAGAAATGATGACGTATTTAACATTAATGCTTTCATCTTAAACATAAGAGAAATGAGCCCATGGGGAAATCATCTTTATATATATATAGAGAGAGAGTGATGCACTTACTCTTTATATATAGATGGATACAATTACTCTGAATATGTGAAAAGTGCCTAAGAGCCAAATCCAATCTAACATTCCAGCACTGACATAGCTGTGCCAACAGGATGTACACTGTATCCTGTGATGGGGATGTAGTCAGGGAGATCTCCACAAGATAAGGGAACATTTGTTCCTTTACCTACAGCAGTGTTCTTCAAACTGTGGGTCGGGACCTGATGTCAGGTGAGTAGCAGAAAGCTGCGAGCAGCAATCTTGGAAGCTGCAGATCTTACTTTTTCTATATTCCTTTTGTGGGTATTAACAGACTTTATTCTTGCTGTATTCCTTTTGTAAGTGTCATTTCTGAATTTTCAAGTGAGTTTTTTTTAAAATTTTGTTTTTAGTTCAGGGCTTTTACATCATATTTTGTCCTAACCTTGCTTTCTGTCAGGGATGTTTCACAGTTTTGCAATTGCTGCAGTCCAAGAATGCCAGTTTGCATTTCAGGAGTGTCATTTTATTATGTCACCATTATGGCACTTCCCGCTTAATGATGTCACTTCCTGCTATGACATCACTTCCAGGTTAATGACATCACTTCCGGTGGGTCCTGACACAAGTGCCATTCTAAAAAGTGGGTCCCAGTCTAAAATGTTTGAATACCACTGACTTAGAGGATACTTTGCTGCTACACCAGCGCTGGAAGGTGGATAGGATTGGGTCCTTAATTGAAAAAACTGCAAAAACATATGTTGAAATGGGTGTTCCCATGTAATAAGCATACAATAGGGTGCAAAATGCACATGCAAAAAGCTGAATATGAAGCAGCTTAGAGTGTCCCTGAGAGGCAGTTCCCTTGCTTGATCTTGACCATCTTTGCCTGCTCAGAGTCTGCCCAATTCAGCTGAGTTGCTTCTTGTGTTCTCATGAGCATAGCATGTGAGAATAAGAAGTAGCGTCGCTTGGCCAAAGATGGCCAAGAATGAGCAACACCCCACAGGAAGCCACTCTGACCACTCCAAGTATGCTAGATGTTCTGGCGAGCTACGCTCATGAGAATGCAAAGACACATGGAGAAGACCATTGAACCTGGGAGATGAGGCAGGCTTCTCCAGTGGTGTCATCCCCTCAATGGTTGTCATCTGGGGCGGCGCACACATCCCTAGTAATGCCCATGCTGAAGAATGATCGGCAGCATAGGAGGTGGGATTAGCTTTTGCCATGAAGAAAACCCTGGGTTGCAGTGAATGTGTGGTCACAGATTACATGGATGTATTTCCCATAGAACAGCTACATGTTTAGTTTGGGCATCGTTCTTTTCATAATTGGATTCTACTCCCTTGCCTCTACAGCTAACATAAGTTCCAAATGGAGACCCAAAATTGGGGCCCCACACAACAAGATGTGCTGTGAACACTAGTCCCTTAGCCCTAGTTATGGACTTCGTTGTCCTAGATGTACAACTAGTCTGTTGATTGACAACAGGATGCAGGCATCTTGTTGTCTCTTGTGCTCCCTGAGGCATCTGGTGGGCCACTGGAAGCTGGACTAAATGGGTCTTTGGCCTGATCCAGCAGGGCTCTTCTTATGATCAGGAGTTTGATTTTTTGGCCACATCATAACATGTCAATTCTAGTTGCTGCAACCCATTGGATCGCCTGAAATTCATTCGTAGATTAAAGGATATGACAGCCCTACACTGATTCATATTTGGAGAACCAACCCTTCTGACTGACATGGCAATTTTTCTGCTAACTCTGAATTTACACAGCTGATTCAGGGGATTTTTGCATATTACTTGTTGCTAGGAGAACAGGAAGGGTAAAGTTGTGTTTCCTGCTTTCAGGAAGGAAGCTGATGCAACATTAAAAAGAGGTGTGGGGATGCCAACTCTCTATGCCAGGGGTTCTCAATCCTTTTAGCACTGGGACCCACTTTTTAGAATGACTATCTGTCCAGGACCCACCAAAAGTGATGTCATGGCTGGAAGTGCCATCATTGTGATGCCAGAACTTGCTGCTTTCCTGAGAATGCAGTAATAAGTTGGGTTATTTCTCAGCCATTTTCTAATAGCCAAGTGAATCAGAAAGAAAAATAGCCTATTTACAACCTTGACACAAGCAAAGTAGCCATACAGCCCTCCACCTTTCCATCTTCCCATATTTTCAAAGCTGCTCTAGGTGCTTTGCGTCCCACCTGAAATTGGCTCACGACCCACTGGTGGGTCCTGACCCACAGTTTGGGAACTAATGCTTAATGCAATATCACATATCTTTCATGAAAGCCTCCTTTCAAATGTTATACCAGTCACTGTAAAAGCAGCAAAACAATTCCTCAGCACTTTCTTTTCCCTACATTATGTTTTGTTAATGTACAAAAGCACTCTTGATCAACCAGCAATGGAGGTTTTTGTTCTTATCCAAAGTAGGCTAAATTGGATGATACTTTTTCAACTGACGCCCTAGTCGCTATCATGAAAGAAATAACTACTCTGTGAGCTTACATGTGCTCCCTTTATGCTGGGACTGTGCTGCAAAATTGTGGCAGGGAGTGTGGTTATCTGAACTCCTCCTCCATGCATTATTTAATATTTATTTATTTATTTGAATAATTCATATCCTACCTTCCCCATGCTGAAGCAAATGCCCAAGGTGGCTTACATGGGCAGGCTAGTCTCAACCACCATTTTTCAATGCCATTTTTACAAATATACAATGTTCCTCAGTCCTGGATGTAGCCTTCACAGTGTGGTTCTGGCTGCATGCCAACGAACTTCAGCAGGCAATCGTAAGTCCAGGCTAGACAGGTCCTCAAGGTCATACTCAGGGGCATAGCTAAAGAAGTGCAAAGGGGTGCAATTGCACTGGGCAACAAGCTTAGGGTGGGGGGGGGGCAACAAGCTGAGCTTGACATTAGTGGCCAAAATGGTGAAAACCTTGGTATGTATAAATAATACCGTCATGTCATATATCATTGGAAAGGTAATTTAATGAAGAATGCAATGAAACAAACTAGAGTGCAATATCTGTACTTTATCAAATGTCATGGCTATAAAACTAGAGAATGCAAAAATATAACTATGATGTCACTTCCTGTTGTGATGTCATTTCCGGGGCAACATTTCGCCCTCTGCACTGGGCTATACTTTCTTTTTGACTATGCCCCTGGTTGTACTCAAATTATTTTGCTAGCTGGCCTTCTCACACACTTCCCCACAACTCTCACCTACCTACCTACCTACCTACCTACCTACCTACCTACCTACCTACCTATCTATCTGCTGTTTTTCAACACAAAGTTCACAAAGTGGTTTCCAGAATAACAACAACAACAACAACAACAACAACAACAATATTTAAATGGCTCCCTGTCGCAAAAGGGCTCACAATCTAAAAAACTGCAGAACACCACCCACAACAGCAACTAGAAAAGACACAGCGCAGGGGTGAAGAGGGACAGTTACTCTTCCCCTGCTAAATATAAGAGGAGCACCACTTGAAAAAGTATCTCTTGCCCAGTTAGTACGGGTGATAACTTTCCCTCCTTAGTATTCCCTGTTTTCAGTGGTCTTCTGTAAGCTCACATATGTAGTGAAATCCTAAGCAAAGTGGTTTGAAGGCCTAGGACAGAAAATCTGCAGGGCAGCCTTATGAGTAAAATGACCCTTAAAAATAATAATGCTGAATGTGGCCCAAGGGTTCTGTCTGAACTTTCTGTCAAGCTGAGGCACAAAAGCCATCTGTCAGGCCCTCTTTCTTGGACCCAGCACAGGTGTCAGACTGTTCTGTCGGGCCTCTGGGCTCCAATATTGCTCTCTCACTTCATGGCCTTGACTTGCTTTAGCATTTCAACTTCTACTATTTCTTTTTTTAAAAACAGGATATTTAAAATCTCCTCTTACTGAGTTTAGAACTTAATAGTCTGGCAACCATTAAACAAATTGTACTCTGCCCCTAATTTTAAAACAAAAGTACAATTAAAAGTTCCAGGTACTTGCAATCTATATACCGTATATAAAGAAGAGCGTGGGTGTGTGTGTATGTTTCGCATAGGCTCCGCAACGCCTGGAGCGATCGGCACGAAACCCGGCATGCATACACCTTGCGGCCTGGCGACAAACACTGCGGGGGTTGGGCCCCCTAGCGCCCCCGGGGGTGGGGGTATGCGGGGGTCCCCGCATGAAAACGGTCAAAAACGGCCAAAATCGGCGTCAAATCCACAGTTTCCGGGGTTGCTGAGATGAACGGCGACGCTCCCGACGCCGTTGGAGTCCGGGTTCAGCCTCCCCTCGATGTGGGGGGCTAGAAGGGGTGTGAAACAAAATGTCCGCCATGCCCTGCTGTGACGCCTGGATCGATTGGCACCAAACACGGCATGCGGAAGCCTAGCGGCCTGGCCACAAACACTGCGGGGGTCTGGGCCCCCTAGCACCCCCAGGGCCAGGGGTGCGCAGGGGCCCCCATGTGAAGACGGCTGAAAACGGCCAAAATCGGCGTTGAGTCCATAGTTTCCGGGATCACCAAGACGACCGGCGACACTCCCGACACCGGTGGAGTCCGGGTTCAGGCCCCCCCTTGGCACGGGGGGCCAGAAGGGGTGCAAAACAAAACATCCGCCATGCCGTGCTGGAACGCCTGGACCGATCGACGTGAAACTTGGCACGCATACACCTTGCGGCCTGGCAACAAACACTGCGGGGATCAGACCCCCCTAGTGCCCCTGGGGGTGGGGGTACGCGGGGGTCCCCACGTGAAAATGGTCAAAAATGGCCGAAACCAGTGTTGAATCCACAGTTTCCGGGGTCGCCGGGGCGAGCGGTGATGCTCCCGACAACGTTGGAGTCCGGGTTCGCCCCCCCTCAGTGTGGGGGGCAAGAAGGGGTGCAAAACAAAATGTCCGCCATGCCGTGCTGGAACGCCTGGAGCGACGCGCACCAAACCCGGCACATGCATGCCTTGCAGCCTGGCAACAACACTTCGGGGGGCAGGGCCCCCCCCAGCACCCCTGGTGGTGGGGGTGTGCAGGGGGCCCCACGTGAAAATGGCAGAAAATGGCCAAAATCAGCATCGAGTCCATAGTTTTTGGGGTCGCCAAGACGAGCGGCGATGCTGCCGAAACAGTTGGAGTCTGGGTTCGGGCCCCCTTCGGCATGGGGGGCCAGAAGAGGTACAAAACAAAAGGTCCGCCATGCCGTGCTGGAACGCCTGGAGCAATGCGCACCAAACCCGGCACGCGCGTGCCTTGCGGCCTGGTGACAAACACTGCGGGGTCAGGCCCCCCTAGCTCCCCCGGTGGTGGGGGTGTGTGGGGGCCCCCGTGTGAGAATGGTCGAAAACGGAGGAAATCGGCATTGGATCCGTAGTTTACGGTGTCGCCGAGGTGAGCGGTGACACTCCCAACGCTGTGGGAGTTCGGATTCGGCCCCCCCCGTCAACGTGAGGGGTGGGAAGGGGTGCAAAACAAGACATCCGCCATGCCCCGCTGTGACGCCTGGAGCGATTGGTGCCAGACTCGGCACGCGCGTGCCTTGTCAGGCCCCCCCCACCGCCCCCAGGGGTGTGTGTGTGCAGGGAGCCCCACATGAAGACGGCCGAAATCGACGTAGAGTCTATCGTTTCCGGGGTCGCCGAGCGCTCCCAACACGGTTGGAGTCTCGGTTCGGCCCCTGTCAGCATGGGGGGCGAGAAGGGGTGCAAAACTCATAAACTCTGGAAGATCATTTTGTTACCCGGGCAACGCCGGGTAACAAAAAGCTAGTCCTTAATATAAATTACGCCTCAGTCAGCTCAAATGAGAAAAAAATAAATAACAATAAAACATCCTTGTCAGTTCCCTGTCACTCCGAGTAGGGGATAGTTACTGTCTCTAAAGAAGACAAACCTCATCTGAATTTATCATTCTGTTTTGCTTGTGATGCCTCTTGTAATTTTACATTGTTTTTAATAGCCCTAAATGGCTATTGGATAGAATTTAATTTTAGAAAAGCAGTGTACAAATGCTTCAAATAAAGATAGAGTTGAATGCAAACATTGGCTTATATATGGCTTCATGTTCATTCTATGAGAGCACAATCCTAATCTGGAGTTAGGCTGACACAGTTCGGCCAGCAAAATTTGACTGGCACAAGGGACACTGGAAAGTATGTTTGGACCACTCTTTGAGTCAGAGAGGCCAGCGCACAGATGTGCGCCATTCTCCCTGACTCTGAGAGTAGTCCAAATGCACTTATGGTATCCCTTGTGCCAGCCAACTTTGATGGCCTAACTGTGCCGGCCTAACTCCAGGTTAAGATTGTTCCCTGAGTTTTTTGTGACTAAAATCTCTTTTTCGTGGACTCTTTCTAATGTGTGTATCTAATGTGGACATCCAGCTTTGCCTCAAGATTACCTACTCATAATCTTTACTCCTACGTGAGCATTTTTTTTTTTTGCACATGTAGCCAAATCTGTTTTCCAAATTTCAAATGCTAAGATCAGAATTAAAAATACCACAACAGAGAAGTTTTAAAAATACCTCTCCTGTAAACATGTCGTCAAGTACAACAGAACACAGAACATTCATTGCTAAATTTCTGAGTGGAAAACAAAATTTATAGCTCAGGAGCAGAGAGAAAACACTAATATTGTTTGAGTCAAAATGTTCCCTCAAGAGCCCCAAGATAAGAAGAATAGAGGAATTAATGATTTGTTTTCCAGCCATGTATTTATTGAGGCTTTTCCAAAGCTACTTGCCTATCTTCTTGAAAGTATGCCCATCTCCCCTTAGAACATCTTGCAGCAATCATACTGGTAAAGTTTCGTCTGGGATATATGTATCTCTGAGAGTATATATACTTCTTTTTTTTTAACATAAAATTTTTATTTATATATAAAGGAATTTGGTAAGGGATACAGAAAACATCTGGGAAGGGGAATACATACAAGGAATAAACATTAGGGAACCCGTTACTGTGTGACTAATTCTTTTACTATATAATCTAATGACATTCTATATTTTTCCATCATCGGCTGTGTATAGCTTATCATTATAAACTAAACTGAAAATTTAACTCAAGTTTTCACCTATACTAACATTGTTTATCCATCCAATCATAAAATAAATTCCAATATTGAATGGTTTTATCTGACTTCTCACGCAATCTTTCAGTTAAGATATCCATTTCTGCAATCTCATATATTTTCGCTATTAAATGTTCAGTATTTGGAGTCTCTTCATTTTTCCACATTTGCACATATAACAATCTAGCCGCCGTTACCACATGTATAATAATACATTTTTTAGCTGTTTCCTGTATATTTGAGACAATGTTTAATAAAAATATTTCTGGCTTAAACAGGATTACTATATTCAATATTTCCATCAACATCTGCCAAACTTGTTCCCAAAATTTTTTAGCCTTTGGACATGTCCACCACATATGATAATAAGTTCCTTCTAGATTTTTACATTTCCAACATTTGTTCGACATATTCTTATACATTTTAGCCAATTTCCCAGGAGTAATATGCCACCTATAAAACATTTTATAAATATTTTCTTTAAAAGATGATGCTTTGGTAATTTTTATATTCATTTTCCATATCTTCTCCCATTCTTCCAATATCCCAGAGTATATATACAATTCGTACCAGAAAATGCAAAATTTGATGTTCTTCTGTCAGTCAGTCAGTCAAAACCTTTAATGGCATCTCTATTCTTCCGTCGTAAAAGGTTAGGCCAATCTGAAGACTTCTCCATTATGCAGTTTTCCTAGTGCCACCTTTAATCCTAAATGCTTGTTGGGCTGGGACGAACACTTAACCAGCCTGGGAGCGCAATCCTAACCTGGAGTTAGGCCAGCACAGTTACGTCAGCAAAGTTTGGCCGGCACAAGGGCCACTGTAAGGCCGATGTTTGAACCACTCTTGGAGTCAGGGAGGATGGCATGCACCTGTGTGCTGCCCTCTCTGACTCCAAGAGTGGTCCAAACACACTTTACGATGTCCCCTGTGCCAGCCAAACTTTGCTGGCCTAACTGTGCTGGCCTAACTCCAGGTTAGGATTTTGCTCTGAGCCAGAGCATGGCAGTGAGCTGGCTTACAGAAACCGAATCCAGGCCCTGCATGGTCTAGACAAAGTGCCAATTGAGGGCCCCCCGGTGGGGGGGGGGGAAGAGTTGGGGAGGGCAGATCAGAGTGGGAAGGGCGGACCAATGGGTGGACCATGATGGAGGGAGTGAAACCAGCCTCCAGCACTTAGACCAGATCCTAACCCACCTCCCAAGCAGCCCAGTTTTGTGCTGGGTTGTTTGTATCTGAGCCAGCAATTTTACTGGCACAGATCTGAGTAGCTCCATTGCAGTGGCTGGGGCATTACTTGGGGTAAGGGGACATAATGTCCCCTGTTAGGATTGGGCTATGAGTCTTCCAGGGGATAGCTTTGCTCATTTGAAAATATTACGTTTGCAAAAAAAGGGGGAGGGGAGAACAACAACAACTACTATCTGGCTCTATGAACCTGAACTTCAAAGTCATCTTTGACACAAGCATGATTTGAGCACATGAGCACGGTTACCAATCTGCTTCCAAGGTTTTTTTAAAAGTGAAATGAACCCACTACCCAGTGAATGCAAATGTCTTTGTTGCCTTCATAGCTTGCAGACTGAAGAGCTGCCCTCTTCCCCAACCATTTTAAAAGTGAAATGATACATTGTAATTTGGATGATAATTTTGTTTTGATGATTTTAATTGATTGCAGACAAAGGGACAAAAACCCTCGCTGATTTTTTTCCCCTCCAGTTCAACATAGGATATAGCCCCCAGCTTTGGTAAACATCTGCACATAATTAAAGGATGTTGCACTTGAAACTTGCATTTCCTGTGCCTTCACTCAGGACCTTCTTGCATGACAATGCTAGTTCAAGAAAACAACCCTTCTATTCTCCTTCTCACTTGGAGATTCTTTTGTTTTACCTTGGCAATTTGAGGTGACAATTATAAGCCTATATGTAGGGATGGGTTTTTTCAGTGACCAACACAGAAGGCTAAATAATGAGGATTTCTACTGAAAATGCTACATAAAACGAAATTTAGGTCAAAATGTGAAAAAAAACACTGCTTTTGCTTATTTTTGACACAGTTTGACACAAATTTAGATCAATTTCACAAAAATAACACCACTTTTGTTTATTTTTGATAAGTTTGAGGAATCCACAAATAGTTTTTAGTAAGGGATCAGGAGGAGGTGTGGCAGAAACAGGAGGCAGCTTGCTTAAACTTCCATGAACATGCACGTTCATAGTTCACAGTACATGCTGGGGCCACTTTAATGGAATGCAGAAGTAGCAAGTAGCGGTTTCTTGATGCTCCAAGCAGCAATCACAGTGCAGCTTGGGAATTTTTGAGCAGGTTATTTCGGGCTGGGGTGTGTGTGCCAGTGATTGCTTGCCTTTCTAGGGCTTTTCTTTCTTTCTTTCTTTCTTTCTTTCTTTCTTTCTTTCTTTCTTT
>JAJKFI010000024.1:5380196-5405983 GCA_029204185.1 Lerista edwardsae
TTTCTTTCTTTCTTTCTTTCTTTCTTTCTTTCTTTCTTTCTTTCTTTCTTTCTTTCTTTCTTTCTTTCTTTCTTTCTTTCTTTCTTTCTTTCTTTCTTTCTTTCTTTCCACTCTTATTTACTGCATTGTTTGTACAATTTGCAATAAAAAAATTGGATAAAAACACATAATACCGCTATGTGCTATTTTAATGAAGGAATTTTGGAAAAAATATCACCAAAAAACCCCCACTGCTACCTATATGCCCACTTTAATTTTAATGCCATTTTTACCATATTACCATTGCAACCGTATTTCACATCACCACTTTTACTTTGGGAGGCCAAGAGATACTGTCCAAAAGGTACTTGACACGAAAAATTGCATAAGATGATGAATTTCCCCTCTTACACTAAGATTAAACTTGCTTCTTTGTTTTAATTTAACATGAAGAACATTTTCTTCTAATTGCTTGTCTTTGCACAAAAGTGTGGTGTTAAGATGCTGCACATCTTTGAATAGACATGTAAATAAAGAGCAACAAAGCATTGTTCAGACTTGTTCCACCTATGTTGCACTGGGGTCATTTCATTATTCATTCAGCATATCAGTTCCAGAACCAATTTCTTTGTACTTCAGTCTCTTGTTCTTCAAAGAATTGTTAACACTATTGGCTCTTAAAAGCACTTCAGAAAAAAACCCCTGAGAGACACACCTTACCATACCATAATAGTAATCTCAATATATGAGATTGATGCTGTAAATGTTCATAAAAAGGAGGGCATGCCTCCTCCTCTTCTTTGCAGGGCATAATCCTAACCAGGGACGATGGCGCACAATCCTAAATCAGGGAGGATGGCGCACGTCTGTGTGCTGGCCTCTCTGACTCTTGAGAGTGGTCCAAACATACTTTATGGTGTCCCTTCTGCCATCCAAATCTTGCTGGCCTAACTGTGCTAGCCTAACTCCAGGGGAGGCTTGCACTCTCAAAAAAATTACTGTAACTCCAAATTTTGAGGGTGCAATCCTAACCTTCATTCCAACACCAGGGTAAGGGCAATACAGCTCTGATGTAAGGGAACAAACATTCCCTTACCTTGAGAAGGCCTTTGTGACTGCAACTCCACTGTAGGATGCAACACATGCCCCATTGGCACTGCTATGCCAGTGCTGGAAAGTTGGTTAGGATTGCATCCTAAAGAGGTGAATCAGAATCAAGACCAGGAAAACAGACTTTCCAGACTTAGAAGAAATTTGTCTTTGTCTGTAAAATAGCCAACTGAAAGGATTGCTGGATACCTAGACCATCACTTCTTAAGGCATTCATTTAGGGATAGAGAACAACAGGTGGGGATAGGATCTTGGCAGCAGGTTTCAGCCCCTGACCTCCAGTATGTTTATTAGAACATCTGTCAAGATGCTTCTGGCTGCAATAGTGCTCTGCAGATGTTCTAAATAATGTCTCTGCATCAGATCTCCACATCAGTGGCAACTGAATGAGCCAGTCCCTACCCCACTGAAGGGTTTGTTGGAAAAGAGACAAGGCCACAGCATGTGCAGATACAGCAGAAATCCTTGTATGTTATTTGTGCATACAGGAGACTGGACATATTCTTAAAATATTAATTGACCTCATGTAGCCCCTCCCTGCAACCAGGAATGGCTTCCTTGCCCACCCAGACAGCATGCAGCACTGGAGACTTGCTGGCCCCATGTTGCTGCTTTCTGGCACTTGGCTCAGGCACTCGGCTAGCGCAGGTGGTAAAGCCTTACCACCCACTCTGAACATCCCTTATTCCTGTAGGAATGCCACTGGAAACTATAGAACGAGTAGAACTTGCAAGGGAGGAACCCTTTAATTCAGCGGTATTCAAATGTTTTAGACCAGGACCCACTGTTGAGAATGGCACTCATGTCAGGACTCACCAGAAGTGATGTCATTAACCTGGAAGTGATGTTGTGGCAGCAAATGACATCATCAAGCAGGAAGTGCTATCATTGTAACATAATAAAATGACACTCTTGAAATACAAATTGGCATTCCTGGACTGCAGAGATTGTACAACCATGAAACATCCCTGACAGAAAGCAGATTCAGGACAAAATATAACCTAAAAGCACTGATCTAAAAACCATATTTTTTTTAAAAAAAAAACCCTCACTCGAAAATTTAAACTGTTAACACTCACAAAGGGAATATAACAAGAGTAAAGTCTGCCATTTCCAAGATGGCTGCTCCCAGCTTTCCGTGACCCACCTGACATCGGGCTGCGACTCAACAAGTGGGTCCCGATGCACAGTTTGAATAACACTGCCTTATAGCATCCAAAATCCAGACCATTACAAAATCCAGATGTCTTTGTCCAAGCATTAAAAGAAATGCTTGTGCTCATTTCCCCATATAGTTGTAAGTTCTATTCTCTGCTCGGTTGTGTGGCCATTGTTGGCCAGCAGACACCCAAATGGGTAACAGAGAAAAGAGCATTTCTCATTATTCCAAAAACCAGAAAAATCCAAAATCCGGACACCTTCCCGTCCCAAGCAGTTGGAATAAGGGATAATCAACCTGTATAGTAACCAGCAACAGCTCTGTAAGCTTTCAGACAGAAACCTTTCTCAGTCCTATCTGGAGATGCTAGGACAAAACAGGCTCTTCTGCATGTAAAGTACTTTAAATCTGAGTTGCAGCATTCCCCCAATCTTTTTTTTTATTTATCCAAAGTAGAAACTCGCACATCTCCCCTACCCCAGCTTCAGTGTGAGGTCAAAAGGTACAAAGAGCTCATTAGGAGTGATATGCAAATTCTTGATTGAGGTGTTAAACCAGAAGCAGGAAAACAGCAAGTGTGAGTCACTAATGCTTTCTTCCCTCTTCCCTCTCCTCTTCCATTGCAAAGTCTGGGATAGCCTGAAATCCTTTATATTAATACCAGGAGAGACTGAACATGTACATTAAAAGCACATATGCTAGCCCTGAGCTTCAGCACCATTCCATTATTTCCTTAAAGGTCCGTGTTTTCCAGCTCTCACAACATCTTAGATCAGGGGTGGCCAACTTTCCACTCCTGGACCTTGAACAATTGTGTAGAGGAGGGAATTTCTCCTGGGTATGGTTGTGGGAACTTGGTATGTTTAACTTGGAGAAGACTCCAAGTCTTCAAGACTCCAAGTCCAGTGATGTCATTCAGGGGGAACGGACCAGAACGGGCGTTCCAGATCCTAACGGGCTCCGTGGCTGCTTCCGGGTTTTGTTTTGTTTTTTCAACATTTGAATTTGAACTCAAAAGTGAGTTCCTGTTCCTAAATCATTTGAATGACACCACTGTCCAAGTCTAACAGAAGATGTGATAGCACTCTTCAAATATCTGAAGGGCTGTCATAAGGAAGAGGGGACAAATTTGTTCTCATCTGCCTTTGACAGTAGAACTAGGCCTAATGGGTACAAAATGCAAGAGAGGAGATTCTGGCTGGACATCAGGAAGAATTTTTTGACAGTAAGGGCATTTTGACAATGGAATAGATTGCTGAGGAAGGTGGTGGATTCTCCCTCATTGGAGACCTTCAAGCAGAGGCTCGACAGGCACCTGCTGGAGATGCTCGAGGGGAATTTCCTGCTACAGGCAGGGGGTTGGACTAGATGATCTTATAGGTCCCTTCCAACTCTATGCTTCTATGATTCTGTGAGATGACAAGCTGCACCTGTTGAATTCCTTCTTCATATTTGTGAACCTTCTTCACAAAGGTTCAGGAGCTGTAACGTCGAAAGGCTGGCCACCCTTGTCTTAGATGGACAGAGAGCAATCTAGAGAAAGTTTGGTGTGCTTAATTCCCAATGAAGTCATTAAGATTCAAGGACATCGCTACACATTTAATTCTCATTGATTTGTATGTGAATGAAACTTGATTACCATTCTCTGGATTCTCCCCTTAATGGCAGCAACCCAGACACAAATATTCATCATGTGCATATAGTCAGCTGGGCTTTTTCCATTTGTTTTGGCACAGAAGCCCACTCATCCTCCCCTGCTCTATCCCAAAATCTTGGCAGTGGGGGTAGGGCAAAGGAGATCCTTGAGGATAAGCTGAGGATATAATGTGATATATTGTGTAGTCTACCAATGTCAAACACAAAAAAATCCAGCCAGGCCCTGGCAAGCAGGTAACCTGGTTTACTGAACCACAGCCATAAATAGTAAGCAGCAGTATATCCTTTCAGTTCCTTCCCAGTTCTGTTCCACTTGACCAGATGGAAACAACTTCTGGGTAAGCCTCGTTGAAATAAATAGCATCTATGCAATAGCACACCCAGGAGCCACAAACTGGCTTGAAAGCAAGGAAGATTTCTTCGGATACATGCTCATCATTAATGCAAAATTTAGTCAGTGAATCATTTAAGACAATTAAAACAATTCAAAAAGAGCCCCTGATTAACTGGTCAGCAGATAGACAAACACTGCATGTGGCAAGCATTCTCTTAAAAGCAGAAGTACCTCCTTTGCGAGGGTCAGTCTAGGTGTGAAGTAGTCACGCAGGTGTGAAGTAGGATGCAGACGTGAGCCATCCTCCCTGACTCCGAGAGTAGTCCAAACATGCTTTATGGTAGCCCTTGTGCTGGCCAAACTTTGGTGGCTTACCTTATGCCGACCTAACTCCAGTTTAGGATTGCCCTCTGTGTTAGGCCGGCATAAACTAAGCCAGCAAAGTTTGGCCAGCACAAGGGACAGACATGCGCCATCCCCCCACACTTCAAGAGTAGTCCAAACACGCTTTATGGTGGCCCTTGTGTCGGCCAAATGTTGCTGGCTTAGTTTATGCTGGCCTAAATCCAGTTTAGGATTGTGCTCTTAGGGTGCAATCCTAACTTGGAGTTAAACTTGCATTGTTAGGCCAGCAAAGTTTGGTGGGCACAAGCAGTCGCAGATCTAGGGGGGGGCTAGGGGGCACAAGCCCTGGGCACCATCTTGGGGCCATCACCCCCCACAACATTGGACGGGAGCGCAGATCTACCCATTGGGACCAGCCACGGGTAGACCAGCACTCTGCAGGTCAGGAAAGCATCCAGAGCCCAGACCTTCCCCTACCCATTGAAAGCATCTTTAAAGCGCCAAGACATATTTAATCTTCATAACTTTTAACGTCACATTGTGCTCAGCCTTAGTTTTTTTTTGTAGTTGGTTCTTTACGTTTGCTGACCTCAGTTTGAAATCCCTATGTCTCCACTTTCAGAAATCTGAGTCAGTGTCTGAAAAAGCCACATGTGAGCAGAGACCATCATGCAATGCTTCCAATTTGCCTATATAACTGGGGGGTGGGCACATGCTAATCTCCCATGCAAATTGGAGGCTGCCATAAAGTACGGTTGGACAACTCTCGGACTCAGAGAGGCCAGCACATAGATGTGCACCATCCTGACTCCAAGAGGTGTCTAATGCCAAAGGCAGCCCGGGGAGCTGGGACAGCCCAGGGAGTGGGTGGAGCTGGGATGCAGCTTTTAGGCCCCCAGCCACTGCAGGAGGATTGGACCTGCGCCTGCAATTTTGCAGACGCAGATCTGAGCAGCCCTATTCGGCTGCCTGCTGTTTACCCCAGGGCAAGGGGACATTTGTTGTCTTGCCCTGCACTAAACTGCTGCTGCCTCCTAACTTGGGTAGGATGCAGTGCAGGCCAGCTGGCACTGCCAGTGCCTGTCCAAGTTAGGATTGTGCTCTTGCAATGAGAACTTAGAATGAAAACATATAACACCATTTTCTGCCTTTTTCATTTTTTTATTCAAATCACAAAATCTGCAAAAAAAAACTCCACACAATTTTCAATCACCTCTATAGGTACTTCAGGAAGTAGTGTAAGTCTGGGAATGGGCATGGAATTAAAGCTTCAGCCGCACTTTCCTGCACTGTGAGCCAAACTAAATCTGAGACCTTTGTGATGAGTTTGGAAAAAGAAACAGACTTTGTGAGATGTTTCAGCACATAACTCCCATATCACATCTAGTCTGGCAAAGGAAAGGAAGGAAGGAAAAGGAAATGTCTCTTTTACTGGGCTGATGGCTATGAAAGATGCACACATACACCACCCAAAGATAAAGTATTTTTTTAGAACTGTTATTTTTTAATATGCAAATAAGAAGGAAAAAAAAACCATTTCATAGTACTGCAAGAATAAAATGGTAAGAGGTTGGAATGATGTAGCCCATCCTGAGCTGCTTACAGGACAAAAATGTAACAATTAAAAAATTATACTGTGAATTGGCCCAGCTTGCTGAAAAAATCAAGGTGAAAGCTTGCTCTTAATAAATATTTTTAAGATGTCAGGGATCATTTCAGTTTAAGCATTTGTGTCTTCAAATCCATCAGTTGCTTTATCCATTAATTTTATTGCATTTATTTATTTTGATTTGTATTTTAAGGGTATTTCAGCTTTTCGTTACTCATGGGTTTGTCTTCCTGAAATTGTTCATTATTGAACATGAAATTATCTAATTATTTGGGTAATGTTAGATTTTAAAAAAATTCTCAGTCTACTGGATTTTTGCTGCCAGTTTTGTTGGCAATGACTACACACAAATAAAAGTAAGGTTTGTGGCTTTTTAAAATAATAAAAAAATGTGAAACATAGGAAAGTGACTACAACGTCCAAAAACAATCAGGAGCTCTGAGATGGGTCTCAAAAATAAATGGCACAGGACCCATGTGGTCTCACAATGAATTTAAATGTAAGTCTGAAATGCTTTTCAAAATATGCTTAATATGTGGGTGTATGCAAATCCACACTCTCCAGTGTGTCTGCATAAAGCAGATGCATAGTCTGTTTCTCAATGTGAATCTTTTATCATAAGTTATCTGGGATCACTGGGCCTGGTGTTACTCATGCCTTCTTAGGTATGTGCAACACCAGCCCTGGATTAAAGTTTTGGGCTGTACAGGAACACCACTTATCATATTTGTATCTCACCTCTCTTCCAGGAAGTTCAGGGCAGCACATATGGGCCTTCTTACTTTTATGTTTATCACGGGTAGTTCAATGAGGTCATTCAGGGCACAACACTAACCTGGAGTTAGGCCAGCAAAGGTTGGCCTGCACAAGGGCCACAGTAAAGCGCGTTTGGACCACTCTTGGAGTCAGGGGGGATGGCGCACGTCTATGTGCTGGCCTCTCTGACTCTGAGAGTGGTCCAAACATACTTTACGGCAGCCCCTGTGCCAGCCAAACTTTGCTGGCCTAACTGTACCGGCCTAACTCCAGGTTCGGATTGCACCCTCAGTCTGAGAAAAATGGGCTGGCCTAAGGTAACCAGTGTGCGTTCTACCTGAGTGGATAGTTTAACCCTGGGAATCCTGACTCAAATCCAACACTTTTTCCAGTGAACCATACTGACTTTCCTACACAACCCCTAGAACCCCTTCTCACAGCCCGAATCCAGTAATGGCATCTAAATGATTTAGCAACAGGTACTCACTTTTGATTGGCACTTGTGTTGGGGCCCGCCCACTGGAAGTGAGGTCATAGCCAGAACCCAGAAACTGCCCCCAGGAACCGCCCCACCTCCTCGGTAGGCCATGCGGCGGCCCAGGAGAAGGCCTGGGAGTCCTGGGCCTTCTCCAGGTCTGCCGCATGGGCTACCGATTCCCCCCCAGGAACCGCCGCGCCTCCTCAGGAGGGAGCCCCAGGCAGCCTACCTGCTCATGCTGCTGCTGCCGTCGGTCTCCCTCGCTCCGCTGCCTGCCTGCCTGCCTGCCTGGCTCTGAGAACATGCAGGCAACTCAAACGTTGCAGGGTGTGGAGCGGAGTGCCGATGGAGTCAACGACTCATTTAGGAATGAACAAGAGGAAAGTCAGGACTTGACTTTTTAAGCAAAGTCCTGGCATCGTACAGAAGTTCTCAATATCTTCCAAATTCATATGGATTTCAACTGACTTGGAATGATTTCATAGAATCGTAGAGTTGGAAGGAACCTATAAGGTCATCCTGTCCACCCCCCTGCCTGTAGCAGGAAACTTTCCTAGAGCATCTCCAGCCTGTCAAGCCTCTGCCTGCTTTACCTTTTCTTCTTAATGGTAGACTTCATAAAGGAGCAAAAGACTGAGTACACCACAGAAGGCAGAACTTAGTCGTAAGAAATACATCCTCCAGCTGAAAAAAGGAGTGGTCCCCACTACTCCTAGCAAGTGCTTTTTCAGTCCTCTGTTTCTCTTGGCAGACTTTACACCCGTCTTTCTAGTTAACAAGTGTATTCTGCTGTCAGCGCATGTGAAGAATTATGCTCTCTGCCTGATGCCAAAAACCTCTTTAAATATTAATAAATAACTCAAAGGTGTCTTAGATAGTCTGCACTTGAGGAATTATGCTAATGTTTTTTATGACAGAGATATGGGAAATCCCCCCCACATGCTCCCTTCTGGCTTTCTACCATATGTTTCTATACTTTACATCACCACCGAACAAATGTGTCGGTGGTGCAAAAACGATCAAGGTTCTTTTGTTGGTTGGGTTCCCCCCCTCCACAACAGCAGCAAAAGGCAAATGAATACGCCCAGCGGTGTTATGCTGCCGGAACGCTGGGCGGGACATCCGGGTGATCGGCAGCCCGCCCGTTGCGTTCCGGAGCGTTACGCCGTTTGCGTAACGTACGCAAGCGGCGTAATTGGTTACGCAAATGGCATAACGCTCCGGAACGCAACGGGCGGGCTGTCGATCACCCGGATGTCCCGCCCAGCGTTCTGGCAGCATAACACCGCTGAATATGCCCCCATTGAGTTCAAAAGAAAGCCGAATACAACTTTGCTGTTGTGCACCTAAGCATTTGTTATAAATGGCACTTTTGGAGGACACTGGACGAGGTGTAGACAGGAGGATAGTTCACCAAGGACTGTATCTAATAGAGCAGTGTTCTTCAGTTTTGGGGTCGGGACCCCAATGGGGTCGTGAAGCCTCAGTTGTGGGGTCGTGGCAACTTTCAGGAATGAAATAAGGTTGAAGACCACTGGACTAGAGCACCACCAGGTAAAGGGGGAGGCATCTGATGTACTCCTGTGGGTACCAGAAGACGGTGTTCCAGTCCTGCTCAGGTTCTTCACAATGGTGCTAAAAGAGCTTTCACTAGTGTCAGGTTTCATTGTCACTTTTCTGCTTCCTCTAACAAGATTATTTGGCTGCAGGAGAGTGTTACAGGGTGGGGAGAGGATTGCCACAGGGGCCGGGATGGACAAGTAGGGTCCTGGGGGGCAGGCAGGATCAACTCTGGGTCCCCAGTCTCGTATTTCATTTATTAATTTATTTATTGGGTTGTGGCACAAAAAAAGGCTGAAGGCCACTGGAGTACAGCCGAGGTCTCTCAGAGTGATGGATGTGTGCTGGCCTCCCTGATTCTTTACGGTGTGTTTGCAACACTCCTGGACTGGTAACCCTAACTCCAGGTTAAGATACCCCCTTCAGTGGAAATTAGCCATATGGAATAATCAGAAGCAGGGTAGTGCAAGTTGCTGGAAAGCAACAGTGTGTGTGTGTGCGTGTGTGTGTGTGCGCGCGCGCGCACGCGTGCTTGCTTTCATGCCCTGTCTACGGTCTTCACTGAGGGCGCAATCCTAACCTGCAGTTAGGCAGGTACAGTTAGGCCAGCAAAGTTTGGCTGGCACAAGAGACACCATAAAGTATGTTTGGACCACTCTTGGAGTCAAGAGAGGCCAGCACACAGACATGCACCACTCTATCCAACTCTGAGAGTGGTCTCTGAGCGCTTTGCGGTGGCCCGGGTGTTGGCCAAACTTTGCTGGCCTAACTGTGCTGGCCTAACTCCAGGTTACGATTGTGCTCTGAATCATCTGGTTGGCCACTGTGCTAAGCAGATTTTGGACAAAATGGAGCTTTGATCTGATCTTGTTATGAAGGGAAGCCAAGGGTATTTGGAAGAGATGGTGGAAGTCATGCTGAGTTCCTGTGCTGTTATACACATGGAATTCTTGCATTGAAACATCCCCACTCCTCACTACTGCTTGACAGTTTTTTTTTAGAATGCTTCCACACACACACACACACATACACACGCAAACCCATCCATCACTGCACATAACAAAAACGAGCATGATGGAGACATGTTTTAGCACAAACCCCACCCTAGTTTCTTGGTTTACTACATTCAAATATGTATGCACTACATAAAAAACATGAGGATTCATTCCCCCACCCAGTCCGAAATGGAATAGTCCAGAATTCTACCACCACAATTTATCATTTCACTTTTCATATATACAGTAGATTGATGTTCAATACTTTGCCTAATGCTATTTGCCAGTGAATAGAATAGCTGTTTTTTTGTATTTTGCCTCCAACATACACATTACATACAGTGGTGTTATTCTACCGGAATGCTAGGTGGGACATCCGGGTGATCGACAGCTCGCACATTGCGTTCCGCAGCGTTCCGCCGTTTGCGTAACGTACGCAAGTGGCGTAATTGGTTACGCAAATGGCGTAACGCTGCGGAACGTGACGGGCGGGCTGTCGATCACCCGGATGTCCCGCCCAGCATTCCAGGAGAATAACACCACTGATTACATACAAACAGGCCAATCCTATACTGCACTGGAACAGTGTAGGAGGTAGCTGGAGGCCGCGTGAGGGTAAGGTGATATTTTTCCCTTACCCTTGGCTAAGCCCCAGCAGGCCCAGTAGGGTTTGTGCAAGGCCTCCATCCTTTTGGCTGTTGAAGCCTGGGTGTGAGGTCCTGCTGGGCCCGGCCTGCCCGTCTTGTGGCCCTACCCACCAATGGGGCAGGGAGGCCCTCGGCTGTTGCTGCTGCCATCCTTGTGGAAAAGCCTGCTGGCCAGGATCCTGGCCGCCTCGGGCATGGCAGGGGAGCAGAGCAGTGGCATCATGCAGCCGGAATGCTGGGCGGGAGGAACGGGTGAGCGGCAGCCTGCCCGTTGTGTGCCGTCCGTTTTGCCATCTTCCCCGCCCCCATGGGGGCGGGGAAGACGGCGAAACGGAGTGGCACGCAATGGGCAGGCTGCCACTCACCCGTTCCTCCTGCCCAGCATTCCGGCTGCATGACGCCGCTGGAGCAGAGCCCCAGGCCTGATGCCAGACAGTGAGCAAATGATGCTAACCTAGAAGGTGCGTGATCGGTCATCGGTCGAAAGAACACATCTTTCGATCATCTTTATCTGAGTCAGCGGATTCTATTTTCAAGCCAGCCCCTCAGGAGAAGCCTGCTTTGTTGACACCAAGGAAGCCAAAGTGCATTTGTTTCATGCGTCTCAGTACCTAAATAATATATAATTATGAGTAGCAATAGTCACTCTACACATTAAAAAAAAAAAAAAAAACCGGGCTGGACCAAAACGACTTACCTACTTTTGTGTTCAATTTTGTCAGCGTCAAGAAGCATTTCCAGTTTTCTGTGATTTTCAGCACTCATTGCACACTTCATCGATGCCCCTTTGGTTGCCTGAACTGTCATTTCATTCTTTTGCTTGTAGTGACACACGTGTGTTTTGTCAATAACGTTTGACGCTGTCAGCCCGCTCCTGAGATGCCCGGCTCCTCTAGGAGCAGCGGTGCCAAAATGGCTGCCGCTGCTTCCTGGGGGAGTCAGGGCAGCTGTGGGGGGGGGGGAGTGTCTCCTTGGGGGAAGGGAATGTTCATCCCCCTGAGTAAAGCCCCGTCCCCCAAAATGCGGGGGTGCCCTGAGCAGTTAGATGTGTTGGGGTGCATTGAGGAGGGGTGGGCTGAGTGATGCCTTAGTTCCTGCACAGGAAAAGGACCATTTACCTTTTCACTGTTAAGTGGGAGAAAGCAATGAAGACCTTATCACTGACAGCCCAAGCATTGGCGAAAGCTTTTCCATGCTCCTTGCAGACAGGTGTCTTAGTGCCATGTTACTCAAACTGGGGGTCAGAACCCACCAAGTGGGTCGCGAGAGCCAATTTCAGGTGGGTCGCATTGCACCTAGTGCAGCCATCATTGAAAATATGGGGAGATGAGACATTGGACAAGGGGAAGGCTCTGTGGTTATTTTGCTGGTGTTAAGGTTGTAAATAGGAGTTTTTTTCCCTTTCTGATTCCCTTTCTGATTCACAATTCACTGATTGGAAAATAGCTGAGAAATAACTCAACCGATTGCTGCCTGCTCAGGAAAGCAGAAGGCTCTGGCATCACAACAATGGCACTTCTGGCCATGACATCACTTCTGGTGGGTCCCAGACAGATTGTCATTCTAAAAAATGGGCCCTGGTACTAAAAGGCTTGAGAAGCACTGTTTTAGTGGATAGAAAGTGTAAGAGCCAAACCCTATTCCAATTTCCCAGCTCTGGTATAGCTGTCCCAGTGGGATGTGTGCCGCATCCTTCAGTGGAGAGGCAGTCCTGGAAGCCTCCTCAAGGTAAGGGAACATATCTTCCCTTACCTCGGGGCTGCATTGTAGCTACATCAGCACCAGAAAGTTGGATAGGATTGGGCCAGTAGTGGGATCTAAATGATTTAGGAACAGGAACTCACTTTTGATTGGCACTTGTCGGGAACCCGGAACCAGCCACGGAGCCCGTTAGGATCCGGAACGCCCGTTCTGGCCCGTTCCCCCCTGAATGACATCACTGCCTTCGCCCCCCTAGGAATCCGGAGTCGCTCCCTTTAACGCTCTGAGTGCCGGCCAACCAAGAAGAAAAGCTCTTTGCAGAGGAATTGGGAGGGGGGAGGAGGGAGAGTGAAGTGGGCGGAGTCAGCCCTAATTTTAACTAGTGGAACTGAGTTCCCCCGCATTCCCCCCTCAATCCCACCACTGGATTGGGCCCTAAAAGTGTTCCAAACTTCAGGATTGTTGTTTTTTCCTAATGTAAGATTGAATTCTTTTTTTTTTCTTTTGTCTTTGGTCATCTGTTGAGCCTTCTATCCATTCCCAGGTAAGTGAGGGCGAGACACCTCCCTAGTCACCCCAATTAGGCTGTCTTCATCCATGCAGTCATACAGAGGGCTTAGTTATAACTTGCTGCTTACCTGATTCAAGTACAAGTTGTACCTTGAAAATAGCCGTTTTAAAGTGTGGCACTAGGACTCCTCCCTCAGAACACATTCATCATTGGTTAGACCTGCTCTCACTTTCCGTTGTGCTCTAAATTGTTTCTGTGGCTGAGTTTGGCTAGAATCTCTCCTAAGAGTGGCAACAGATGTCATAGGAAAACACAAGCCCCAGGAGGTTCGTCATCTGCTGACTGAGCCTGTCTCAGTTATCTCAGTTCTGCCCCTCCCAGGTAAGCAAGTTTGCATACAAAGAGGACTGACTGTACAGGTGTGCCCTGGTATCCACGGTTTCAGTTATCCACGGATACCACGGATACTGGGATGCCTATTAAAAAGAGGAAAAGGGGAAAAGGGGGAACATGAAGCAGACCTCTTTTTTGCCTTGTTGCAGCAAAATGACTGATGTTCCCCTGTCTTTTAAAAGGCGTCCCCAGCATCCATGGTTTCAGGTATCCACAGTGGGGTCCGGACAGTGGTGGGATTCAAATGAATTAACAACCGGTTCTATGACGTCATGGCCGGAGCCAAAAAAAACCCGAAGCCAGCCGAGGTAAGCGCGTGGGCGGGGCCCAGCCATTTAACAACCGGTTCTATAGAACCTGGGCGAACCCCCTGAATCCCACCACTGGGTCCGGAACAGAACCCCAGTGGATACCAGGGCATGCCTGTATTTCTTAAAGCTTCAAAACTATTCTGATGGGGGTGGGGAGATGGGTTTCTAATGACTCAGAGTGCTAATAGGTCTCCTTCACAGGTGATCTTTCACCTTCATAAAGCCGCATAATTATTTTCTTAAGAGCTCACCTTGAAACTGGAGATGTATGTCGGTTTACCAAGCTGAGAAAGTGCCTCCCATCCCCTTCATTCGTACACAACCAAATGGCCTAATCCTATGAGCCTTTTGTATCTCCCAATACACTGCCGCGAAAGGCCCAGTAATGGTGCAAACATCATGCCACTGCTGGGCCGTTCAGAGCTGCCACCACAAAGCAGCAACATCTCCGCAGGCCTGCCACTGGCATGTCATGGGTGAGGAGGGGGAGAGCAGGGGGAATTTCATGGTGGGTAGGGGAGATGTTAAGGAGAGGGGTGAATCCCATTGGCAATGAACCCCTCTAGTCCATTAGTGGGATTCTAACCCCTCTTTCCCAGTCCACCTCGCCCCTTCCCTGCCCTTGGACACCTACAAAGCTGGCTCATCTCCAAGGACACTCATATGCAGGATGCCTATCCAGAGGTAAGTAAAGAATACCTCTGTTGGCCTTCGCTGATCCTGCTCCCCCACCATACAGTAGCATGCAGTACATGCTCTACTGGTGCAGCTGCATGCTGCAATGTGGTGGGGGTGGGTGGGATTTTGCTGTAAATTACATTCAATTCTTCTCATCAAGCATGGAATGACTTTGCAGCGTATTATTCAAGCTGGTCCCTTGCACTGCTGCCACATCTCCCACATGCCCCGTTCTCTTTTTCCCACTGTTGCTCAGTTGAGAATGTGCATATTGTGCTTCTTTGTGCATGGAGATTTCTCCCCCTTTCAACGGAGCTGCAGTCTCACCCCTCCCCCCTTCTCATCAATGCAAGGCTGAGGCTTACCCTTTTCTAAACTGTTGCTCTGAAGAGAGTTCTCGTATAATCCTTTTTCAAATTGGATGGTGCCCAGGGAGGCTTGCCTAATAAACATCCTTAAGAAATGGGAATGTATTGTATTCTAATATTTGCAAATTAGATACAGGCTCACCTTTTGAAGTTGGCAAATTCCTTGCAGAATTAGGAAGCCATAGAGAGGGAATGCAGAACTTGGAGGAACTAGAAAAAGTCCTGATCTTTTTCTAACACTCAGGTTATGCTCTCTTTTATTAAACAAATGAAAGGAAGACTGAGAGGCCAGTTGAGACTCTCTCCATTCCCAAGATGCTCCAAAGAAGCCAGGTGTCTAAAAGAGTGTTTCTTTTTTTTTTATTAGATTTGACTAATAATTTCTGGAAAGCAGTTTGATTTCCAAGTGCTCAGTCCTTTTCCCAAGGACTGATAATTCAGGTTAATGCATGTAAGGTATATTTCAAATGGAGACAGAGAAAAAGAGACTTACAGGATTGTAATTGTCTGCTTCCGTAATAATCTGCAGAGGCTGTTCAAGTATTTTAGGGGTGCTGAAGTTCACAGTAAAGTACCCTAAAGTGTACACTGGCAGTGCTAGTTCCACAATGAATGTTATTTTGGGTCTCTCCATAGCCCAACAAGTTGATGTTTGTCCACTCCAAACTGAAGAAGCTCTTATGAGAGTTCTGCAGAACAAGTTTGTTTCTGTGAACAATCACAGAAACAAACTTGTTCTGCAGAACTCTCATAAGAGCTTCTTCAGTTTGGAGTGGACAAACATCAAAGTAGGCAATCTTTCTTAAGAGTCAATTTCCAGTCCAATGAAGCATCCTAGATGAGTAAAGATGCAGGCTTATTTCTCTATCCTAGATTTTGGATATTGATTGCACCATACAAAAAATCATAAGAATGCAAAAGTAGGCATGAGGAAGCACTACACTGGTTCATCTCACTCACCATTAAGGCTACCTACAATGGCTAGGCAGATAATGCACAGAGGTCAGCAACCGGGTCCAGCAGCATACCTCGAAGGGGATCACAGCACAACGTTTTGCAAGCAGATATCCCCCTCCTCTTGGGAGCCATGCGGCACCAATGTAGACTCTGTTTTGCCCCAGCCGCTGGGAATGGCTCCAAAAAAGGAGGGGAAGCGGCTGTTTGCAAAACATAGTGCTGTGATCCCCTTCAAGGTACGCCTCTGACCAAGTCATGACCAAGTCATCTGACCAAGTCATGATGTTGGAAATCAGGTTGATCTGATTCAGGTGATAAACCTGGAAGAAGGCTGGGAGCTTCTTGCAAGCTCCTAGAAGAAGAAATGTGTGGGGTGCTTATTTCTAATCCCTTCTGGGACCCACATTTTTCTGTGCAATCTATGTGCACCACACCTACATCCATATTCGCTACTGTAAGCTTAAGTACCTGTAACTGAGACAATTGTACACCTGTCCCCAGTTTACCCTGCCTCCATCCTCCTTCCCTTCCTTCTGTCTCCCTTGTGCCAACCTGTGGTTCCCAAAATTTTCCCACTACGGGATTTAGGATGCCCACAAAACAGCACTGTGAGAGGTATTACTCTTTATGCTGTGTTTTAGCTTAATTATCATTGTTTCGATCAGTGATTTTCAACCTTGTTCATCTCACGGCACACTGGCAAGGCATGAAAATGGTCAAGGGACACCCTCAGCTTTTTGACAACTGACAAGGCACACTGTGCTGACAGTGGGGGGCGGGGGCAGGGGCGGGGCTCATATCCAGTGTTGTCACCCTACCGGTTCGCTGGGCGGAGTTCCGTCCGTTGCGGGGAGGGCTTCCGCGTTGATCGGCAGCGTGATCGCTGCCTCCGGTTGCGTTATGGCGAAAGCACGCCTGCTACAGCGGGCGGGCTTCCACCATTATGCAATGGAATGCAGCGATCACGCTGCCGATCAATGCGGAAGCCCTCCCCGCAATGGACGGAACTCCGCCCAGCGAACCGGTAGGGTGACAACCCTGCTCATATCTCCCAATGGCCCTACTAATAAATGATGCTCTCCCAAAATCTTGCAGCACACCTGGGGACCATTCGCAGCACATCAGTGTGCTGTAGCACAGTGGTTGAAAATGGCTGAGTTAGATGCGTTGTCACACAGTTCTTATCATGATAATCACACGTTTGTGGGTATCTATCAACAGACCAGGAGCTATGAATCATTATGCGCCAGACATTTCATTGACTTACTCCCCTGATAAAGATAGTGTTTCCTGTTTCTGAGAGGAAGCAGGTTATGTCACTGTATGTTGCCTCAGCCCAGGCCTCACTATTTATAGTTATGCTGAGCAGGTGGTTCTGTATTCCGCTGGGTCAATTCAACCAAAGCAGACTTCCGCAGGATACAATACTGGCATGATACAATCCTGCATTTGCTCACTTGTTCACTGCATATATTGCCGTTTTTCTGACCTGGATCCTGGCTGCATGATTTTACCTAACCAATATTATCGGATCATCCTGAGCAATAGCATGCTTCTTGTTCCTGCAAATGTTCTAGCATCTATTGGGCAACCTACTTTATCAAAAGTAGGTCAAATGTTATGTGTTTGGTGTTTACTAGATGAGACAGGTGGGAAAGACTGATCCCTACATTCCAAATTGCATGTAATTGTTATTTGGGAGAATGTATACCTTTAGCTGACTCAAAAAGAAAAGCAGTAGCTCAGTGGTGGAACCTGTGTTTTCATGCAGAAAGACCCAGGGTTAGCCTCTAGCATCTGGCCTGAAACTATAGAGCAGTGGTCCTCAAACTGCCCGGGAGTTCGAGGACATGTTTGTGGGGGTGGGGACTGGGAGGGAGGATTTGCCCAACAGCACCGTATCGATCATGCTCCTGTGGGGGCCCAGAGACATGTAAAGGTACAGGGGGGGCAAGAAGCCTCCTGGAGATTCGCAGCCCCGCTGCGAGCCCCCCTCTGCAGAAGTGAACTCTGATTTGCAGTCGGAGCTAACTTCTGGTTTTTGATCAACCCCATTAATTGAAAACTGGAAGTTAGTTCCGATTGCAAACTGTTAGCTCCAATCTTGTAATGGAGCTATTTTTAGCATCAGGGAGGCCCGCGGAGGTGGCAGCGGGCCTCTCCAACACTTTTTCACCCCCCCCCCAGGACCCCATAAAGACAGGGCACTTGTCCCTAAATCAGTGGTGTCATCTAAATGATTTAAGAACAGGTACTCACTTTTGATTGGCACATGTCAGGACCCGCCCACCAGAAGTGACGTCATAAGCCGGAAGTGAGGTCGTGGCAGGAAGTGACATAAAAAAGCCCTTTTTGAGGCCTCAGACAATTTTAAACTGACCGAACAGTTGCAACAGTATTCCACAGCACCCCCAGAACATGTTAAGGAGGCCTGGCATCATGTTAAAGTGACCCAACAGTTCCAAAACCCCAGAGCAGCTCATTTTTCAGTGGCAAGGCAAGGCAAGTCTCCGCTCGCTGCCTGCCTGCCTGCCTGGCTCTGAGAACGTGCAGGCAACTCAAACATGCAGGAAATTCAAACATTGCAGGGGGTGGAGTCAACGAGTGGGCGGGCGAATGGGCGGGGCCAGCCATAATCCTAGAAAATGATACTCGCGTACCCCTGCGTACCCCCTGTATGACATCACTGCCCTAAATGCCCTTGGCACTGCGATCACTGGGGTGCTGCTGGCAGTAATTTCTGGGGGGAAATGGCCCTTTCCTTCTTCCTCAGGTGGGCCATTTGAATAACACTGGTCTAGCCCTCACATTTCCAGAGCTGGTTTTAATATGATGGCACAATATGCTACAGCAGTGGGTTCCTCAGGCATTTATCAGGGCTTCCTCCATGAGATCACCATGGCAGACCAACATCCCTGCAATATAGATGGATTAGTGTCTATAATACACAGGTGCAGAAGAATATAGGGCACAGTTTAAGGTGCATCCTCAATTCATGCACAGTGATTGCAAATGTAGCAAGACTGACCAAGGGCCCAAAGAAACTCAGAGCACTCATGCCTGAGAGTCTTCTGCAATGTTGGTAGCCCTCAGCAAACACACTCTTAGGGAAAATGATCCCTGAGAGTTGAAAGCTTGAAAAGCACACTGTGCTAAAAGAACTGGAAGTAATAAAACTATTTTTGGTAGCTCTAAATTCATCATGTTTTCCGCTGCAATCTTTTCAGGACCATACAACAAGAACTTTTTGTTTTATTCAACATTAAACTGTCATGCAATAAGGAGAAGTCAGATACAAGAAGTGAATAAAAATGTAATTGTAGCATCATGTACATTTGGAAATTAGCAGTTTCTTTGACAAACATTTATCAAAGGGATCATAACAAGAACGTTTAGGTCTGACGTTGATACACTTGATGCCAGTTTAAGGACAATGTACAGTAATGTCCACCAAAACCAGTTTGGCATTTATATGAAAATGTTGCAAGGCAAAATACATAGGGAGCGTCTCAGTGTTGTGCACCAGCCCATGGGAATGAATGGAAATGGCACATAAGATTCTGTGAAGCTTTGACTTCGGAAATTCCTAGCTGACTGTGCTCATACAGATTACATTGAGTACATCAAAGTAGATTCAACGTATGAGCTGTGTTCTCATGATCTTTTTGATGTAGCCTGCAGCGCTGAATCAGATATCCACCCTGGCACTCAAATAAAAATGACATTAGTGCTACCCTAGGAAGAATCCCCATTTCCCGGGAAGGAAAAGGCATGTAAAGATGCAATTCTACCCTGGAATATAGATTTTTTTTTTTTTAGGAATATAGATTTTTTTATTTGAAAATTTTTCTTACTACTTCTTTGTTTTACATCCCCGAGCGCGAAAAACCGTCACATTTTGGATTTTCTTTACTCATCTGACTAATACAAAATCGCTTACCTCTCTATCCTACCACTAATACATTTTTAAACACCCTATTACTATTACCAATAGGCACCCCTGTGTTGGCGCTAAGGCAACAGGACTGGCGAGAGAAGAAGCTCCATGCCAAGGCGGCACGGGGATTGGAGGGAGGGAGGGAGGCGGGATGGGACTTGGGCGTGATGTGGGTGGGCTTGGGAGGTGGCCATATGGCCACATCCTAAGCCCATTAGGGAGGCCGCGTAGCCCCGATTTGGGCCGCGTGGTCTCCTCGGATCTGCACCCGCTCTTTAGTGGACACAGATCTGAGGAGCACATAGGGGAGGCTGGAGCCCCCCTACGGTAAGGGCGCACATGCTCCCTTGCCACAGGGAGGCTCCAGCCTCCACCTACCCAGCACTGGATAGGGCACTGGCTGGCTGGCGCTCCTACCCCAGCGCTGGGTAGGATTGTGCCCTTCATGTGATAACTTTCATTTCTCATTACCTTTTTCTGCTGTGTCCTTCCAGTGTCTTTCTTCCTCCTCCCTGCACTCTCCTACTTTAAACCACTTGGGGCAGGGATCTGATTCCGGCTTATGCTGTGCTGCAAAGTGCCGCGGGCAGTGGTGCCATTAGATAAGTATGTTAAGTATTATTATTGTTATTATGATTATTGCTAACATTAGAAAAGCAAAGGTCCATCCGGTCCTGGATCCTGTTTCCAACAGTTAAGCAATTGTAGGTCACAAGATGGTTTTAGGGCCAAAGTACACATTATGGGACGTGTGTGTTCTGACCAGTGGCAGTCCTACCATTAAGAAGGAGGGACACATGTCCCCGGCACTGTGCTGGTGGAGTGGAAGGAGGGCGGCAACAAAGTGTCTCACCTCTCGGAGAGGTGAGCACTGTTTGGCCTGCCCTCCTTCCCTTACCCCTGAATGGGGAGCCTGGCGAGGCGCGGGAGTGTAGTGGAGTGGCACAAGGGGTGGGAAGCCGATGGAAGGGGTGGTGATCCTCCTTCTTTGCTCCTGGGTAGCCCATTAGCTGGGATGCCTGAAATGGGTTGAAACCAGGGAGGCATTAATACAGCATGTGAACATGGCGGTTCCATTGACTATTGTGGCGGACAGCTATTGAGAGACTCAGGTCCAATCCTAGCAGAGAGGCGCACTATGTTCTGCCAGTGCACTAGGCTTGTGCGTTGTTACAAAAATGCCATAAAGCAGCATGTGATGGTGCGAAGGCTGCACGCATCGGCAGGAAGACCAGAGCCAGTAGTGGGATCTGCAAATGAAGACGTGGAACGCTGGGCGGGACTTACGCGGGACTTATGCGCGATTGGCTGCCCGTCCGCTCTGTTCCGATGCCCCCCCCCGCTCGCCGCGCAGGCTGCCCTGGCCTCGGAGGGGGCGCCTGTTCGCCCGGGAGGGAAGGGTGGGGAGCAGGCGCCCCCTCCGAGGCCAGGGCAGCCCGCGCGGCGAGCGGGGGGGCGTCGGAATGGAGCGGGGGGCTGCCAATCAAACGGTAGTCCCGCCAAAGTCCCGCCCAGTGTTCCACTTCTTCATTTGCAGATCCCACTACTGGCCAGAGCCTTCCCGTTGGAACCAGTTTGCTCAATGTGTTTAATAATAGTAAGTGTGCTCAGTGTGTTTCCAAAACATGCACAGTCTCTCCTAGCTCCATCTTGGTTCCTTAGCTCACAGTCCTGAGAGCCAGCCAGAACTTCACCGGGGCGGGGCTGATGGACAACTCCCTCTAATGAAGACCATGCTAATAAAGGGCCATGGAACTGAACTGAAAGCTGTAGCACTGTGGGACACATTTGTGTCATTTTCATCTTCCTCTAAAGTTCAAATTCAGGCTCCGCACCTTGGCATAATCTCGACTGCAAGTGTAAGTCTTCATGGATAGCAAATTAAGCTCTGAACAGTCTTTTCAATCTCCTTCTCTAGGAAGCCTCCTCCACCAACAACCTAACCATGGGTGCCGGCCGCCCACACCCTGCCATACCTTTTTGTCCCTCAGGAGCCTCTCTAATTGGGGCGCAATTAAACCTCTGTGTCCCCCTGGAAGGACACACCTGAATTCAATCAAGTCTAGGAAGTTCCTGTCTGCACACCTGAGAGATGTTCCAGGTACCATTATATACCCAGGGAAGTCCTGGTATTCTTCGTCCAAGGACACAATCCTAACCTGGAGTTAAGCCAGCACAGTTAGGCCAGCAAAGTGTGGCTGCCAGAAGGGACACTGCAAAGCGCGTTTGGACAACTCTCGGAGCCAGATGTACACAGATGTACACCACCTCCCCTGACTCTGAGAGTGGTCCAAATGCGCTTCTGCCAGCCAAACTTTGCTGGCTTAACTGTGCCGGCCTAATTCCAGGTTAGGAATTAAAAGACATTTACTTCTTGGGCGAAAAGCTATGGCAAACCTGAGACATCACCCTGCCAACAAAGGTTTGCATAGTCAAAGCTATGGTTTTCCCAGTAGCAATGTATGGCTGTGAGAGCTGGACCATAAGAAAGGCAGAGCGCCGAAGAATAGATGCTTTCGAATTATGGTGTTGGAGAAGACTCTTGAGAGTCCCCTGGACTGCAGGGAGATCCAATCGGTCAATCCTCCAGGAAGTCAAACCTGATTGCTCCCTGGAAGGACAAATTCTGAAGCTGAAGCTCAAGTACTTTGGCCACCTCATGAGAAGAGAGGACTCTTTAGTAAAGACCCTCATGCTGGGAAAGATTGAAGGCAAAAAGAGAAGGGGGCGGCAGAGGATGAGATGGTTAGATAGTGTAACCGAAGCAATGAACATGAAATTAGGTGAACTCCGGAAGCTAGTGGAAGACAGGGAGGCCTGGCGTGCTGTGGTCCATGGGGTCACGAAGAGTCGGACACGACTTAGCGACTGAACAACAACAATTCCAGGTTCCCACAGCAAGTGGGAGGGACCACTTGCAAGGTGCATTGTGGTGCCTGCGATACTTGCTGCACTTTCCCTGGTAAGTTAAGCACTTCCCAGTGCAGTTAAGTACTGCACTGCAATACATACTGTAGCTATGGTTCTGGCTGGCAGGTTGAATTTAGGGATAGGCAGTCAGACTGTAGCATTTTCAGTAGAGTTACCTAGAAATGAGGTGCGGACTGGGAGCCTGCTAAAATACTATCTGACAAACAGATGCTGTGCTACCTGTTTCAGGAGCCTGTTTGCTTCCACTATGCTGTGCATATGTATGTGTGAACAAAACACATTTAACGTAAGTATTAAGTGCTCTGTCATTCAAAGAAAAACCTTCAGCATTGTCCTTGGCCATTTTTTTTTCACTTGGGAAAGTGGGAAGCATAGAACTTTATGCTCTTCCCCTTGTCTTTAATGCAGCTCCTCTCCTCCATTCTGTAGATGTGAAACAGGCCAACATCTTTTAGGAAAGACATTTTTGTTGGCAGAGAATGAATGTACATTGGAATAATTACTTTTTGCCTTAAGTCTTTGGCATGCCATCTACCAGAAATGCCTATTTCAATTAACATGAGCCACACCTACGTTTGAGAAGTGGCATCGCAAAACACGCTTGCTTCTTGCGAGATTATCATTTGATAAGCAGCCGAAATTGTTAGCGTGATAATGGTGCACCCTTTGATCTTAGATTGGAAAAGAATTGTAGAAGAAAGCATTGACGTATCTGGTTTCCACCCTTTTTAAACAGCGTATACGGTCCTGGGGACAGCAAACAAAATAGTTCAAATTAGGAAAACTTTTTTCCGTCCTCCTGTTAAATGGATGTGCGGATTGAAAATAAGGGCTACCATTGGGAAAGGAAAATGTTTTAACTACTTATACATCTCCCACTGGATAGAACTGGGAAGCATCCAATGCAACACTTTCTACTCTTTCAAATAATTCCTAGCTAAGCAGAATGGCAGTGCTCGAAGCAAAAACAGCAGGTTCTGCCAGCAAAGGAAAAAGGCCATGTGATAGTTGTCTGAAAAGGGTTGTTGCCCTGTTTGCTCCGTATCAGCTTGAGGTCTACCATGCATTGTGACCAAAAACAAAAAAGACAAAACAAAAACCCTCCAGGATTTTCTATTTGCTGTTGGGGTGAAATAATTGTTGTTGTTCAGTCACTAAGTCGTGTCCGACTCTTCGCGACCCCCTGGACCGCAGCACGCCAGGCCTCCCTGTCCTCCACTAGCTTCCTGAGTTCGCCCAATTTCATGTTCATCGCTTCGGTGACACTGTCTAACCATCTCATCCTCTGCTGCCCCCTTCTCCTTTTGCCTTCCATCTTTCCCAGCATGAAGGTCTTTTCTAAAGAGTCCTCTCTTCTCATGAGGTGGCCAAAGTATTTGAGCTTCAGCTTCAGGATGTAATGTCCATTAAAACATACTATGAAGGACTTTTGCTAAAACACGTTGAAGGCCAGGGGCATAGCTAATGAAAGTGTAGCCCAGTGCAGAGGGCAAAATGTTGCCCCAGAAGTGACAGCACAACAGGAACAGACATCACTGTTGTATTCCCCCCCCCCCGGGTTTTGGGCGGGAGTTTTGATAGTGTAAAGATACTACACTCTGGTTTGTTTCACTGCATTCTGCATTAAATTACCTTTCCAATTATATATAACATGATGGTATTATTCATACATACCAAGGTTTTCAGAATTTTGGCCATTAATGTCAAGCTCAGCTTATTGCCCCCATAAAGCTTGTTGCCTGGTGCAATTGCACCCCTGCACTTTCTTAAGCTACGTCCTCTGTTCATGCTGGGATCCAAAGAATCATGGACCCATGGGCAGTAATGGCATCTAAATGATTTAGCAATAGGTACTCACTTTTGATTGGCACTTGTGTCGGGGCCTGCCCACCGGAAGTGAGGTCATAGCCGGAACCCAGGAACTGCCCCCAGGAACCACCGTGCCTCCTGGGTAGGCCGCGCGGCGGCCCGGGAGAAGGCCCGGGAGAAGGCCCGGGAGTCCCGCCCATGGACATGCCCCGCCTATGTAGCCGCCCTCCTTCCACCCTATTTAATTCCACCTCTCCTGCCTTTCCCTATCCTGAAAAGCCCACATGCTGGTCAGTTTGGGGGGCAGCTTTACCAGCACCCATCCTTGGCATTGCTGGGCCCACACTGCTGCCTGCATAGGCCCAGTCAAGGCCCAGAGTCAATCCTGCTGACACAGACATGCCTTATAGCATGTTTGAAATAGTACTGGAGTGACACAAGCGTCTTACTTCAGCTCAGCACCACTTCAGGATGGCACCCGAGGTAACCTTATTGGAGACGGCTGAAGCACCAAAAAGCAACCCCAGCACACCCAGCTCTTACCTTCCTGCTGGGAAGGCTTGCAAAAACCCCTAATTACAGCTCCCAGGGGTCTTTGCAGCCAGCTGCTTCCAGGGTCTGCTGTCCCAGCCTGCCTCACATGTGGAGTTCAGTGAAGAAGCAGCTGGCTGCAAAGACCCCTGGGGGATGCTGTCAGCAGTCACGGATCTAGGGGATGCTAGGGATGGGCGGCGCCATCTTGGGTGGGCGCTGTTAGTATGGTGTGCCAGCCACGCCCCCAAGATGGTGCCCTCCCCGCCCCCGCAACTTCCCAGGCCCTGCGCTGTGTTCTCCTAGGTCCCGCTGGCCTTAAAGAGCCGGCGGGAGCGAGGAGAACGCAGCGCTGCCCGGCGCCCCCTCCCGCTTCTTAGAGCAGGGGGTGGGGCGCCACATCATGACGTCACGATGTCGTGATGTCATGACGTTGTGTGCCCCGTGGGGGCGCATTTTCATTGGGCACCATGGGCACAATTTCGAGTAGGTCCGCCCCTGGCTGTCGGGGTCTTTGGAAGCAGCACTGGTGGAATGATAAAGAGCTGTTCACATGGGAACAGAGCTGGCAGACACCGGGTGGCGACCCTTGACTTAGTCAATCACACAGACATGGTATGTCTCAGCCTAACCGGGTTTTTATGAGGATAAAAGGGTGTTGCAGAACCAGTGGTGAAATTCAGCCAGTTCTCACCAGTTCTGCAGAACCGGCTGCTAATTTATTGATATACAAAAAGTAGTGCTGTAGTAAGAAGCAGTACAAAGAAAGGAGGACATAGAACCGGTTGTTAATTTATTTGAATCCCACCACTGTGCAGAACCCTGTGCCAATCCAAGAGTCTTAGAGAAATACAAATGCTCTTGTGTGCCACCATTTTTGAGCACAACAACCCAA
Organism: Lerista edwardsae; assembly: GCA_029204185.1. Taxonomy (NCBI): domain Eukaryota; kingdom Metazoa; phylum Chordata; class Lepidosauria; order Squamata; family Scincidae; genus Lerista; species Lerista edwardsae. Next base: position 5,405,847 of record JAJKFI010000024.1, read on the forward strand.
TCCTCATGCAGTTTTGAAATGGGAAAGGCATAGGTAAGGGGCATGTATGAGGCTCCAGCCTACCTTATATTGTGGTGGATGTGGCACAGGCTGTTGTGTATTTGTGTGAATAATAGCAGAGTTGGGGGCTTGGAGAC
>JAJKFI010000024.1:5405993-5438629 GCA_029204185.1 Lerista edwardsae
TGCCAGTTTCATCCAGTTCTGGACTGTGGGATGTGTAACTGCAACACAGGCCCCTTCCAGCGCAGTATAGGATTGCGCTCTTACAGAAGGGCTAGGCGAGTTCCCTTATTTATTAAGGGAGAGTTCCCTTATAGTCATCCCCTTAGTTCCTTTTGCAACGTTTACAGGGAGGCTATGATTTGACTACAATTTGAGTGGTGGTCAATTTGAGTTGTGGAATTCATTCCTGAAGTCTTCATAACTTCAGAAGATTTAGCCGAGAGGCAGAAGATTTAGCCGAGAGGGTTAATGCCTCCGTTTGCCCGAAGATAACACCTGAAGATCTCAAGGTCGTGAGCTCGGGACTGCCGGAAGTCTCTGCGAGCAGCAGACCTTGGAAACTGCGGCTGATTAAAAGCTGAGTTTCAGCTGCCTCGTGGGAGGAGGAGTGTGCTGAAATCAGCTACATCTCTGGTGGCAGCAGGGAAGCCTCATCAGCCAGCAGATGACAGACGGGTGGCTAAAGAAAGAAGGCTAAATCCAGAAAGAAAGATCTGTAGGAGTGTTGTTCTTGGAAGATAGAACATTCTGTAAATTGTAAAAACCTTCGGGTTTGTGAGAAAGTCTGCCTATGTAAACTGCCTTGAGTTCAATCATTAGAGAAATCTAGTGATATTAAAGAAAGGCGGTATATAAATAAATGTATTATTATTATTATTATTATTATTATTATTATTATTATTATTCATAACCCGTTTCCAACATTTAGCACTGCCAGTGGTCTCCCATTCACACCTCATCGAGTTAACACCCACTTAAGTTCATCCGAGATCTCAACCGTCATTTGGTTTCAGGCAAATGCTTATTAATGGGACATTTGAACATTAATGTGTTAGGTGCCTTTCTTGACACACATCTACGCATTGTCAGTTTCAAACAATGGGACTTTTATGTATGAAGTTCATGCTTTGAAGTGCGGGAGCACACACCCTTTGTCCTGATTGCTCTGTGTCTCTGATGAATTTACAATAAAAATCCTCTGCAGTCAGACAGTGTGATTACAGGGCCACAACACTTGTGTCTTCACAAAACTATTTCAAGGTCTTACTTCAGAATGTCAGAATTCTCAGTGTGGAAGAGCAGGCAGCTCTTGCTAGGCATGAACCATTGCTATGGGAGGGGTGTGCATTTCCATGACTATTGCCGCCCTTCAGACCTCACCCTTGCAGGGCCCTCCTCCAAGTATTTAAATCCCCCTAGCTCTGCGTTGGTCCCTTCTTTGTGATCCCATTGTGTCCCATCTCTGGCCCTTCCCACCCCAGCCTCCCTCAGCTCTGGTTTCACCCAGAGCTGCCTCCCCTTGCCAACACTCTCCTGTCTACTGGCGTGGTTGGTGCTGGCATGGGCCTTTCACCCCCCCCATTATGTGGAGTGTTCTTGTGGGAGGTGGGGCCAGCTCCAAAAGGTCAGTGTAAACAGAGGCAGGCAGGCGCGTATCTTACCTCTGGCCCGGGATGGTGCGAGCCATGGAGTGCCGGGCAGCGGCGGGGCGCCATTACGTGCGGTCCGGGAAGGACCGCACAGTTTTCGGCCCTCCCGCCCGCCCACGCTTCCCTTACGTTCAGAAATGGAATGTTTCCGGGGTAAGGGAGGCGTGTCTGAGCGACGTGCGGGGGCGGGGCAACATCCGGGGGGCGTGGTTTCAGCCTGGAGGCAGGCAGCCGTCCTCTGTGTGCTGTAGCAGGCTGATGGCAGGCTGGCTATGAGGCCCAGGAGTGTGTGGGGGGGAATGATAGGTGAATCTGATTGGTGGACATGTAGCATTACCCAGAGGAAACACCGTTGAATCCCCTGCAATACCTGGGTTATGTCATAACATTAGGGAAGAAGAGGAGTCATGATTAGGGGAGGAGTCAACATTGCATCTTTAGTCCCAAGTGTAGCTACTTAGATTGCAGAGTTGCAACAGAACTCAACCTTAGAGACCAGCTATTCACCAAGTAGACAATACTGACCTAGGTGGACTGATGATGCTTCTGGTTGGTGTATGGTAGCTCCATACATTACACACTGCATACATAGCGAACAGGACATTCTTAGGGAAGAGCACCCCCCAGTAATGCTTGCACTGAAAAGGATGAGTATGGAATATCAGAAAGTATGTAAACATACATAATGCAACTTGGTATAGTCATCATGAAGAGTTGGGAAGCAATCCTAACCTGGAGTTAGGCTGGCACAGTTAGCCAGCAAAGTTTGGCTGGCACAAGGGCCACTGTAAAGCACGTTTGGACAACTTTCGGAGTCAGGGAGGATGGTGCACATCTGTGTGCTGGCCTCTCTGACTCCGAGAGTGGTCCAAACATACTTTATGGTGTCCCTTGTGCCGGCCAAACTTTGCTGGCTTAAGTGTGTCGGATTAACTCCAGGTTAGGACTGCGCTCTTGGAAGCACAAAAAAATATGTTTATGTGTCTCTTGTAAAAGTGACTTTGGTTACACACAGAAAGGCTGCAAATAGTCATTTATTGGTTTTGGGAAGATTCACTATGAAGAATACCAAGAACTACCCCTTCAAAGATATCCACATATAATTTAATTTGGAATGGCAATACTTCGACTAATGTGCAGCTTTTAAATTCAATAGTGCTTCTGATTTTTTTCGGGGTAGTATTTGGCCAAATGAGCCAAATGTATTGGTGTAGCAATGGCAGAATATTGGTGCAAATAAAGTGTTGGCATGTCATGTGGGGATACCCATGATCCAAGGTGGAAACTAGAGTTACTTAAGGCCACTTCATCAAACAAAAATTACGTGTTTTTTTTTTTCTGATGAAAAAATATGGAGCATAGACACAACATTGTATAAATGAGGTCTTGTTTATTTGTGTTATTTAAAAACTAAGAGGCTATTTTTAAAGGAAACTGGAGACATTATTCTGATCTCCTGTCCTAATACAGATGGAGAGGACACAGATCCCACAAGTCTAAAGACAGGAAGCCAAGAGGGAAGGATTGGCTGGGGACAGAGGAAGAAGGAAAGATAATTTCCATCACAGAAAATGTATTTGCTATCTGAAAGGAAATGCATGCAAGAAAGTGGCAGACAGGCAGAGATGGTGGAAGGTGAATGTAAGAAATGAGTGAGAGTCAGTGGTGTCATCTAAATGATTTAAGAACAGGTACTCACTTTTGATTGGCACGTGTCGGGACCCGCCCACCGGAAGTGATGTCATAAGCCAGAAGTGATGTCGTGGCAGGAAGTGACATGAAAAAAGTCTTTTTTGAGGCCTCAGATGATTTTAAACTGACCCAACAGTTGCAACAGTATTCCACAGCACCCCCAGAACATGTGAAGGAGGCCTGGCATCATGTTAAAACCCCAGAGCAACTCATTTTTCAGTGGCAAGGAAAGGAAAGCTCTGCTCACTGCCTGCCTGCCTGCCTGGCTTTGAGAACATGCAGGCAACTCAAACATGCAGGAAATTCAAACGTTGCAGAGGGCAGAGTCGACGAGTGGGCGGGCGAATGGGCGGGCCCAGCTGTAATCCTAGAAACCGGTACTCGCGTACCCCCGCGTACCCCCTGCATGACATCACTGGTGAGAGTGCAATCCTAACCTGGTAGGCCTAAAGTTTGGCCGGCACAAGGGCCACACTTCTGGGTGCTGGCCTCCCTGATTCCGAGAATGGTCATCACAGTGCTCTTTGTGCCGGCCAAACTTTGCTGGCCTAACTCCAAATTAGGATTGCTCTCTCTCAGTCAAATCAGCATGGCTTAGATTGGGTAACTAGCACTTCCCTGAATAAAATCCAGGAGTGACCTGGAAGCAGTGATAGCTAGGCCACATCAGAGAAGAAAACCAATGCACCCAGGCTACTACAGTATAGTGCATCCAGGATAGGTCTGTTGAATAGCTGTGCTCTGAAGGCATGGCAAGCCAATATTTGTGCTTAACAAACTTGCAGTCTCCTTCCCGGCCAATGCAGCCACAACAAAAACATGCACACTGAAGCCAGCGAGGTGGTGACACAGATTACGAGCGCAATCCTAAACTGGAGTCAGGCTGGCATAAGCTAAACCAGCAAAGTTTGGCCAGCACAAGGGCCACCATAAGGCGTGTTTGGAGCACTCTTCGAGGATGGCGCATGTCTGTGTGCTGGCCTCTCTGACTCCAAGAGTGGTCCAAACATACTTTACGGTGTCCCTTGTGCTGGCCAAACTTTGCTGGCTTAGCTTACACCGGCCTAACTTAGTTTAGGGTTGCGCCCTAAGAGGCTTTAGAGAATCCCCTTACACCTCTGTAAGCCTCCTGCTCTGCAGTGGATCTCCTTGGGTCTTCGCCTGCTGACCTGTCCAAGAAAAAGAAAGAGCAGAATGGCTGCAAAGTGAGGGGATAGGATCCAAAGTGTGCCACTAGACCCACCCCAACCACACATCCCCAGCCCCTGTTCCGCCCCAGTCCCTGCCTCGTTTTGCCCCTCCCCTGCCCCTTACCTGCTCTGGCAAAGTGGTGTGGTCCAGCGGTGGATGTGGGGCGCTCTCATCGTGGCCACCAAAGGAGTAATCTGTTTACTGTCAGCGCCATTTTGTGACAGTGGGACTCAGCTATCACAAATACTTCCATGCAACAACCCAATCCTGCACAGGATTGAGCTGTGCGTAACTTTATAGAGACACATACATCTCACCGTTAAATTTTTCAACTTTCCTTTGTTGATGTTGATTTAAGTTTTAGAACACCGAATATTGTAGAAAACAAACTGAAAATGACCGACATCCCCAACAGGACCTTTTATGCAAACATACTTCCTGGGATTATGTGGTATTTTAGAAGAAAGAAATTTGCTTCTTTAAAACAACAAACAAACTATTTCCTTTTTCTGGCTGAGGGTGCAATCCTAACCTGAAGTTAGGCTGGCACAGTTAGGCCAGCAAAGTTTGGTCGGCACAAGGGCCACCGTAAAGCATCTTTGGACCACTCTCAGAGTCAGGGAGGATGGTGCACGTCTGTCTGCTGGCCTCTCTGACTCCAAGAGTGGTCCAAACATATTTTGTGGTGTCCCTTGTGGCAGCCAAACTTTGCTGGCCTAACTTTGCCAGTTTAACTGCAGGTTAGGATTGTACCCTGAAACTCAGATCTCAGGACCAACATTTCAGAATCGCACACAGGTTTGCCAAAGACTTCCAAGGACCAAGAAGCACTTTAATAAGAACAAGGCTACAATTTCAGGCTTCAGTGTGGGTGGGAGGATAATACAAAGCGATTTCCATGTCTCTGGCTGGCTTCATAGCAGATTTGAAGGACTGTCCTTCCATATTTTCAAGATTTGGGTCGCAATCCTATATAAACATACCTAGCAGTAAGTTATCATTATCATCAAGAATACTCATTTTTTTACCGCTTTTTAACAACAAAGTAGTCCAGAAAGCAGTTTACAGAGCTAAATAAATAAATGAATTGACCCATTGAAATTAATGGCACTGGCTTCTGAGTAGACATGCATAGGATTGAAAAAAAATGGAAAAAAATAGTATTTTATATCACTAGGAATAGTGCTATAATATATCAGTAGAAAAACATACTGAAATAGTATTAAATATTCTTCATAATAATAATAATAGTTAGGAATCTTCTGGCTTCAGTAACAGTTTTGACAAATCCTTGGCCTCTGAGGAACAGCATATTAGCGTAACAGCCTTAGCTGATTCTTTCCCTCCACTGATGCAGCGATGCCAAAATAAAATGCATCCTGTATGCGTGTGGTCAGTTGCGGACCACAACTAGCCTTCTCTTCTGGGTGAAGGAGCAACATTTGTTCCCTTACCAGGGATTAGCCTCTGCAGCACGGATGGGTATACATGTACCTCAGTGATGTCATTCAGGGGGAACGGACCAGAACGGGCGTTCCGGATCCTAACGGGCTCCGTGGCTGGTTCCGGGTTCCCGACAAGTGCCAATCAAAAGTGAGTTCCTGTTCCTAAATCATTTGAATGACACCACTGATGCACCTGCGCTGGCAAATTTGCTGGTGCAGCTTCATGTGGACTTGCATTGCAGGATTGGATCTGGGAAGGGGGCTGGGATTTGGGGTTCACTGCTGCTGCCAAACCCACCCCATCCCTGGACCCGATCCGTCCACCCCCCCAGTCCTTTGCTTCCTTGCTTCCTTGTTCAGCACTCCTCCAATTCATTCTGCCCTCCCTAGCCCTGATTTGTCCTCCCCCAACAACCCACTTGTCTTGGCAAGTCCAGGGGTATTTGCATGGGGGAAGTCTGTGGCAGTGCGCACTTCTGCACACCGTCGGAGTACCTTTCATAAGCGCCATAAGGATCGGTCTGCTCATCATGTCCGGTGCTGCTTATGTTGTTGGAGTATCAAAAACCATCATTTTTTAAAACAAAAGCTTTCCCCCTATTTTTTCTACTTTGCCAAAGTGCTGTTTTCCCTCTTCTTCATTTACTTCATTTTCAGGGTTTCTCCTGCTCCCGGGTCCTAACAAAAATCAGCTACACGTAATTTGCACTAGTGGGGAAATTACTGTTGCTGCTGTTGTCCCTCCTGGAACAATTAACAGGTTTGGAGAAGGTCTTAATCAGGACTGCAGCAGGCTTAGCCTCTTTCTACGTACCTGCACATGAGTCCTGACGCAGATCAGGAAGCCACCATAGCTGCTATTTTAAACAAAACAAAACAGTGGCAATGCAATGATGTGTCAGATGCCCTATGTAGTTCAACTGTATTCAGCATGTTGTGGGTGTTTGACCTGCAGTGGCTCCTTTTCATATGCAAGTAACCATTTGACTTTGAATTCATCCAGTGATGCGTTTTCCTAATGGAATGCAGGCTCATCACTGGATGACTTCAAAGCCAAGGGGTTATCTGCATATGTAAATAAGCCACCGCAGATCAAACACCCACATCCTATATCAAATTCAGTATCTTTCAAGAGCTGATTTATGCATGCACCTGTGAGTCATCAAATGTCGGTAGTCAGACACAGATAAATCCAGTGTCATGTGTGTATGTGTGTTTCAGTCCTAAGTAGTTTGGGAACTGTAGATTGTAAGGGGGGAGAGAGTAGGAATTTCACTTGTTAAAACCAGGTTTCCATAGCAATTGATAATAATATTCAAGCAGAGGCAAATTGCCTCCTCCCTGTCAAGAGAGGTGATGGATTCATTGGAGACCTTCAAGCAGAGGCTTGACAGGCACCTGCTGGAGATACTCTAGGAGGATTTCCTGCTACAGGCAGGGGGTTGGACTAGATGACCTTGCAGGTCTCTTCCAACTCTATGATTCTATGATTAATTTAGGAAGCTGAGGGAGGGGGGCACTCCAGGTGCCAGTAGCAGTGGGGTGCAGCCGTAGGAAAAGGCAGCACTGTTTTTTCAGCCCTACCTCCCTCCCTCCCTCTCCTGCACTCATAGGGCTCTGAAATGGAGCAGGCACAGGGGGTGGGGCAATGGCGCTGGGTGCTCGGTGACACAGGTGTGACATCACAGTGTCTCCTTGCCCCAGGTGCAATTGGCGCCTGTTACGGCTCTGTACGTAAGAACTTAAATCCTCCAAATTTGTTTCTTGTTTCTTGAACGGATGGCATCATTTTTCATCCAATAGATGAGCACTGTGATCACATCCGCCAAACTTCTGGACATTTCAGCATGATTACATATCTAGATTCAGGTCTCACACACGTGTAACTATGAATGTGATAGGAAGCTATTGTGAAATTGAACGGATTCTCTGCCATTCCAGGTGACTTGCAAGAAATGGCTTCGTTTCTTGCTTTAATCACTGGGGCAACACCAATTGCCTAGACAGTGTGCAAAGACAGTTATTTAATTCCTTTTTAAAAGGTCATGTAAACATGTGTGCCTAGTGAATTAAATAGAGATTCAATTTCCCCTGCGTTGTGCTTCCTAGTTCCTCTTATGTCTTCACATGCCAGCTTGCATCTGATAGTAGAATACAGACTTTTGGGATAAGATGAATATCATAATTAAACATAATGGTAAAAAAAAAGTTACTGGAAAAATGCAGGCATGGGGTGTAGGTTGTGCCATTCAGTTGTGCCAAAAAGAGAGACCATCCAGTCTTCCTGGGTACTTATTCTATGTATCTATTAATTCCTTCACTGAATTTTGACATAAACAGAGCATCAAAAAGACAATAGAATAAGCAAGAATAACCTCTCATCTCCCTGTCTTATTGAAAAAAAAAAAAACTCATTTGAAAACTGCCTCGGGCTTCAGAAGGCCTTAAAATTAGGGTTACCTACACAAACTGGGACAGACTGGGACAGTTTGACTGGGACAAACTGGGACAGACTGGGACAGTTGTCACAAACTGGGACAGAGTGCCTATACCTTTCCAGTAGTGTCATTCACAAATGAGCTGCCGGAACGCGAGGTGGGACTGATTGGCTGCCCGTTCGTGATGCGTCGCTGCCTGCCTGACTGCTGCGCAGGCACCCCTGGCTTCGGAGGGGGTGCCCGCTTGCCTGGGGGGCGCGCTGGGTGCCTAGGCAAGCCGTGGAGGGGCGCGCCACCCGGAGGGAGCCCCTGCGGCGGGCAGGCGGGCAGGCGGCAACGCATCACAGTCTGCCTGTCAATCAAGCAGTAAGTCCCGCCTCGCGTTCCAGCAGCTTGTTTGTGAATGACACTACTGCCTTTAACCATAGAAGAGGGAATTTGGGCAGGTGCAGCTTACATGACATCACTGTGCGTTTGGACCAGGAACTCACTTTTGATTGGCACGTGTCAGGACCCGCCCACCGGAAGTGACATCATAAGCCGGAGGCTGATGGAGCCCAGGTCTACCCACGGCTGGTTCCTAGCCAGTGACGACGTCAGCGACAAGTGGGCGGAGCCAGCCAGTTCTGTACAGCGCCTGGCACCTACAAAACAGAAAGCGAAGAATTCCCCCCTCCCCAATTGCAGCTCCAATAGCGATGGGGACAGTCTCCCAAAGAAGCCTCACACCCAGAGCGCAAGTAAAATGCTCTGGACTGGAGAGACAGCGGCGAAAGCCTTTCCTTGGTCTTCGCGGCTAGGCGAGGTGGAGTTATTCAAAACTGCCAGGGATGTTGAAAATTGGCACGGGGGCAGCAGCCTTGAAGCTGAGGCTGGCTGAGCAGAATGAGGCAGGAACCTGTGGAAGGGGCTGAGGGGCGGCACCACTCCGGACGGCAACCTTGGGTGCTTCCCCACTCCAAAGCCCGCTTATGCCTGGCACGTCAGGAGGGCAGCTTCAAAAAGTCCTGGCTCCCCTCCGTCCCCTCTGGGGCCCCCCTCGATTCGCCACCGCACCCCCAGGACGCCCCTTCTCCCCAGTGGGCTGCAGACTCACCAGAGCGGCTGCTGACTCCACATGTGTGACTGGAGGGAGCGAGGAAGGGGGCTGTGCAGGACGGGACTTCCCCACTGCAGCCCTTCCCCCTTCGCCCCTCTAGGAATCAGGAGTCACTCCCTTTAACCCTCTGAGTGCCGGCCAACCAAGAAGAAAAGCTCTTTGCAGAGGAATCGTGAGGGGGGAGGAAGGGGGAAGCGCCGTGGAGTGAAGTGGGCGGAGTCAGCCCTAATTTTAACAAGTGGAACTGAGTTCCCCCGTGTTCCCCCTACATGACATCACTGTGCGTTTGGACCACTCTTGCAGTCAAGGAGAATGGAGCACGTCTGTGTGCTGCCCTCTTTGACTCCGAGAGTGGTCCAAACAAGGTGTCCCTTGGGCCGGCCAAACTTTGCTAGCCTAGCTGTGCCTGCCCAACTCTAGGTTAGGATTGCGTTCTTAGAGTCTATAGACCTTGGCTGTGAACCTGTGGCCTGCAAAAACAAGGCTAGTTGTGATGCACAGGTACGCTTTTGCTTCTGCAGACGGATTCTGCTTAAGGGTCAAGTACTGTGCCATTTCCTTACTTCCTTTCCACTTCCTCTACATGCATATTTGACATTAGAAAAAAATAAAAGAGTATCCAGTCTTTGCTTTTTGGTTGATGCAATAAAGTAAAGGTAAAGGTTTCCCCATGACTGAATGGTCTAGTCATGACTGACTGTAGGGGGCAATGCTCATTTCTGTTTCTAAGCTGAAGTGCCAGCATTTGTTCAAGGACAAGTTTCCGGCATAACTATACACCAAGGCGCACAGAACGCCTTACCTTCCCACCACAGTGGTTCCTATTTATCTACTCGCATTTTTACATGCTTTCAAACTGCTAGTTGGCAGGAGCAATAAAGTAGGTGCACCCAATAATGTTGATGCAAAGAAACAGGTCCATAGTTTGAACATTCGTTAGCAAGGTACTGAGGCTTACTTGTGAATAAGCCCCAAGCACTTACTTCTGGGTAAACATGCTTCCGATTGGGCTACATAATATTTTCCGATGTGACTCCTCGCTGGTTTTATTTTTAACTGCTATTTTGTGTCATCTGCGTATCCTATAACAACACATTTCCTTTGACCCAGAGAGCAGAAAGTGGCTGAAATGTTTTTTTTTTTAATTGAAATGAATACAGAACCTGATTTCAGAGCAACCCTCCTTACTAAGGAGGATGATATAATAAAACAGGGCATGGAATTAATGAATTGAAATGTGAAAATAAGCTGGATCAAAGGACTGACTCAACCTGAATCACGTCCATTAAAAATTCTGCCCTCTCTGTGTCAACAGATTCAAGACTGTGAGCCCATTTTGTGTTGTTATGAGTTGTGTGCGCTGAGATGGAGTGATTGACTCTGCATGCCTTTGTGACTAAGCGCCTTTCCATGGAATAATTTTGTTTCTTTGAGCAGTTAGTGCTCTGCTGTTACTCACTTTTGGATCCAATACATAGTCCCAACAACACAGTCAAACATGGCGATGGTCACAGATCCCTTCGTGGCAGCTCAGCTGGACTGCTGCCACATGCTCGACTTGGAGCTGCCTTTGAATAGGGTTACCAGATCTGAAGGCTTAACATCAGTATGTAAATGTATTCAGAAACAGGCATTCTGAAACAGGCAATCTGAAGGTAACACCTGGGTGCACCTTATTGTATTGGCACACAGGAATTGTAGTTGACACCACTAGCAGTGCCAGAGATAACCAATTTTGAGATTTGGAATCATCAGTACAACCCATGCTATGAATGCAAAAGATCCCTGTCTGAAACCCTGACTGGCTAAAGCATTCCAGTATCTGCACAGCTAACCTCAATGGACCTGTGGTTTGACTGCCTACGGGTAGGGTTACTAGCTACAAACTGGGACAGAATGCCTATACCTTTAACCGTTGTATAGAAGAGGGAATTTTGACTGGTGCAGCTCAACATGGAAGGGTGGAAAAGCTGCACCTGCCAAAATTCCCTCTTCTAGACAATGGTTAAAGATATAGGCCTGGGGTTTTCAACAGGTGTGCGGTGGAAGTTGGGGGATGGTAATTTATTTATAGGGAAATTGGGGGTGTAAGCCCCCCCCCCCCCACCAACAGCATGGTGTGCCTTGTCAGTTGTCCCAAAACTGATGGTGTGCCCTGGCAATTTCAGAGCCTTGTCAAGTGTGTCATGAGATGAAAAAGGCTGGAAATCACTGGTATAGGCACTCTGTTCCTGTTTGCATCTGGTAACCACACCTTTGAAGAGTATCCAGAAACTTCAGCTAGTGCAGAATTCTGCAGCAAAGGCAGAGTCAATTATCACATTCCTGCAAACTCTTTGTTGTACCATGATCTCCATGGGCTGCCAGTTTGTTTCCAGGCCCAACGTAAAGTGCTGACGATTACCTTTAAAACCCTAAATGGCGTTGGATCATGGACAGCTCCTTCCACATGTACCTGCCCATTCCCTGAGATCACTGGGAGAGGCTCTCTTGCATGCCCTGCCAAGGCTGGAGACTGGTTTAGCCAGGTTTTCTCCGTTGCTGTGTCCCGGCTTTAGAATGCTCTGCCCCAGGACTTGTGGTTAGCCCCTCTCCCTGTTGAAATTTCAGTCTATGCTCAATAACTTAGGGTGCAATCCTAACCTGAAGTTAGGCTGACACAGTTAGGCCAGCAAAGTTTGGCTGGTACCAGGGCCACCATAAAGCAAGTTTGGACCACATTCGGAGGCAGGGAGGATGGCGCACGTCTGTGTACTGGCCTCCCTGACTCCAAGAGTGGTCCAAACATACTTTACAGTGTCTTTTGTGCTGGCCAAAGTTTACTGGCCTAACTGTGCTGGCCTAACTCCAGGTTAAGACTGCGCTCTTAATATCCTACCAAGGCTTTGGTAGGCAGGGTGTCTGAATTTGTGCTCCCAGACCACTGAAGTTTTAATTTGTCTCTTAGATGGTGACTTTTCCCCTCTCTCTCCAGGCTTGTTTTATAGCATTTGGATTTTTGACGTTGTTGGGTTTATTGCCATGTCTAGGGTTTGCAATGTCCTACTGTACCATGATCACAGTGAGGAATGAAACACGTTCCACCTTCTGCTGTTGTAGCCAGTAGGAAATCACAGCTGAGACAGTGTTTGGAGGACTTGCAACTTGGCTGCTTCTGAAGATTTTTTTCTCTCTCTTACAGGTTGGGGAGGGAGGAGACGTGTGAGAGCTGCCCATAGGAAAAGATGAAAAAAAAATCCCAGATTTTAAGAGGGATATGAGTCAGCAGCTGTTTGCCATCCCAACAAAGGCAGCAGTAAGGACAGGAGTCTCTGATGCTGAGTTCATTCATTCAAGCCAATAAGACTCGGGTCCTACTCGGGCCAATGCCAGGTCACCTTTGTTCATTATCCCACATTGCAAGGTGAGGAAAGGGGCTGTGGCTAGCCTTGCCATGTCGCCTGCGGCAGGTCTTGCAAGCAAGAAGCCTCCAGGGATGGGCTGGAGTCGCTGAGGGCAAATTGCTAGTCATTCGCGAGTCTCCGCTCCTGTGACTTGATGTATCTGCGAGTTGTAGTGCGTACTCATGGCAACTCATGGCTTGTTGTTGTTTTTTAAATTCTGTTGTTTTAAATTTTAACTGTTTTAATATTGTTTTTAAACTACTGCTTTTTAATGTTGTAAATTTTATTGTATTATTGTCTTTTTGTTGTAGCCGCCTTGCATGCCTATGGGCAGAAAGGCGGGGTATAAAATAAATAAATAAATAAATAAATAAATAAATAAATAAATAAATAAATAAATAATAACTTGCCCTCCAGAAATTCCCTAGGGCATTGTTATTCAAATTGTGGGTTGGGACCCGCTTGGTGGGTCACGACCTGATGTCAGGTGGGTCGTGGAAAGCTTGGAGCAGCCATCTTGGAAACTGTAGACTTTACTCTCATTATATTCCATTGGTGAGTGTTAACAGTTTGGATTCTCAAGTGAGGGTTTACATCATATTTTGTCCTCGTCTTGCTTTCTGTCAGGGATGTTTCATGGTTGTACAATTGCTGCAGTCCAAAAATGCCAATTTACATTTCAGGAGTGTCATTTTATTATGTTACAATGACAGCACTTCCTGCTTGATGATGTCACTTCCTGCCACAACATCACTTCTAGGTTAATGACATCACTTTCAGTGGGTGCCGACATGACTGCCATTCTAAAAAGTGGGTCCTGGTCTAAAAAGTTTGAATACCACTGCCCTAGGGTTATGATATGGTTCAGGGCAAAAGAGAAATGTGGCATTTATAAAGAAATAATGCCGTTCGTAAATTGAGAAATGATATTTAATGAGTAAAACTGTCAAATATTTTAAGTTGCTGTGGGCCAGATAAAATCTTGTGGTGGGCTGGATGTGGCCCCCAAGCCTTAGTTTGAAGACCCCTGTCGTAGGAGTACACTCTAACATGAGTTTGTCCTGTCCCCCCTCCCCCCAAAAAGGAGTTTCTGAACATTTACTTTGATGCTAAGAATTAGCACCACCAAGGGCCTCAGTTTCAATCATTTCTTGGTGTCCATATCAGTTGAATTGGTACTTCTTCCTTGTCCAGATATTTCATGAAAAGATCTGTCTAACTAACCAAAATATGTACATGAATGCAGAAAAGCCTTCTATTGACCCATTGAAGCCTTCTATTAACCCCAATGGGTCAGCATTGTCCATGCAGACTGTTGGTAGGTTTCCAGCTGGGGGTTCCTTTTCAGCCTACCTGGAGATTGAACCTTGTGCATTTAAGTGTGGGCTCAACCACTGAGCTGTGGCCTCCAAAGGGGTTCAGATACTGGAAATATAGGTGCTGGTAGACACTATTGGGCTGGATGGCCCAATTGTCTAATTCACTATAAGGCCTTCACAACAGCTCGGTCTATCTGTGATGCTGTTGTAAAACTGTGTCTGGAAATTTCTCACGTTTGATGCAGCTAAATGTAAAAGCATTTTTGTTCATAGTCAAATGCATGGAAAGCACAGCCATAATATAAAGGCAGCGATTACCAGTGATGTCTAGACATGGAGAAACTATGACCTCACTTACAACAATCCAGTATTTATTTTTCCTTTTTATTAAAGGGAGGTATACAAGGCTTCAAAATCTCAAAATGCTAGGCAGCAGAGACAGGTAATAGCAAGTGTGAATTATTCTGTGTGACTGACAAAGATTGGTTTGCGGCATCTTGGAATAAAAAACTACTTTTTCCTTGGACCCAGTTCTGTGGCTGTTCACAGCTTCCCTTTATATCAAATGCCAAAAGTCAGCTGCAGATTGGTGTGTTAAAAGTAAAAATAAAAATACTTGCGCAGAATGAAAGCTAAAGCCCAACTAAAGTTAACACAGGACACAATCCTAACTTGGATTTAGGCTGGCACAGTTAGGTCAACAAAGTTTGGCCAGCACAAGGGTGCATTTTTGTATGCACCCTTTTATAAAGCGCATTTTTGTATGACTCTCTGAGTCAGGGAAGATGGCGCACATCTGTGTGCTAGGCTCTCTGACTCCGAGAGTGGTTCAAATATACTTTATGGTATCCCTTGTGCCAGCCAAACGTTGCTGGCCTAACTGTGCCGGCCTAACTCCAGGTTAGGATTGCGCTCACAGTATCTGATATCATAACCTTCTGTGATACCATATTCTCAGCAAATAGCCAGAGCTTTCCCTGCACTCTACAAGAAGAAACAGGGAACTGATGGTAGAATTATGTCAATAAAGTCAAGCAGTTTTACAAGTGCACATGATTGGGGAGATGTCACCAATCAAGAGGAGAAAGAAAAAAACCTGGTGAAATGTGTCATCACATATTCTGTATAGCTTGACCTTGTGAGCCTTGGCTTCTGTATTCAGGCAAATCTCAGCAAACAACTGACTTTCAGCCTCAACCACCCTCCATTGTTTATTTATTCATTTGAAAAATTTATACCCTGCCTTCCCCCTGCCGAAGCAAATGCCCAAGGCGTCTTAGATGAGCAGGATAGTCAAAACCATCATTTTTTGATGTCGTTTTTACAAATATACAGTATTCTGTGAATCACTGAATCCTCAGTCCCAGATGTAGCCTTTACAGTGAGGTTCTTTTCTCTGGCAGTGTCCCATTGAGCTTCAGAAGGCAATCACAAGTTAAGCCTCGACAGGTCTTCAAAGTCATAGTCTATTCTTTTGCCAGCTGGCCTTCTAACACACTCCCCCGCAACTCTCACTTGCAGTGACTAATCTGCTCAACAGCGACTCCATCCTGCCCCAATGGGTACAGCAGCTTGTCACAGCCTGGCATTCCATCTCCCATCTAAAAACAAGACCAAAGATTCTTCTGCTTAGCTTCAGGCAGTACCAGCCACTCAACCATCAGTCCACACATCCTGCCCACACCATAACATTAGGATACTGTAATAATAGTGTCCTACTTTACAAGGCTGTTGATGAACTTGGAGCAAACTAAAGTATAGTACTATATAATTCTGAAATATCATCATCACTTCCTAAGGGCTCAGCAGGCTTGATGACCAGAGCATAGAGAAGTCTGGAAGGTTCCAGTCCTTTCCCCAACCTAGGTTGAGCTTCAGCCTGGATCAGTGTCTGAGGTGATGCTAAAATTCCACGTCCTCCTTTTCCTTGTGGAAGCCTCCTCAGCTATCCCCTCCTCTGCTGATGCCAAGAACAGCAGGTGCCAAGCCCTGGCTTATGGCCAAACCTGGTGCCTGGAAAATGTCTTCCCCATCGCATGCAGTTCCATGCTGCTGCATCTTATCTTGCCTAATGATCTGCTCAGGAAATGGTGCTGGGCAGGCACTTCTGCTGCCCGTTGTCCCAGCAGGCTCTGAGCCCTGATTTCGAGGCACAAATCCGGCTGGCTGGAATGACTTCCTGACAAGATCAGATGGCAAGTTAAGCAGTGGTGTCATCTAAATGATTTAAGAACAGGTACTCACTTTTGATTGGCACGTGTCGGGACCCGCCCACCGGAAGTGACGTCATAAGCCAGAAGTGATGTCGTGGCAGGAAGTGACATAAAAAAGCCCTTTTTGAGGCCTCAGATGATTTTAAACTGACCCAACAGTTGCAACAGTATTCCACAGCACCCCCAGAACATGTTAAGGAGGCCTGGCATCATGTTAAAACCCCAGAGCAACTCATTTTTCAGTGGCAAGGAAAGGAAAGGCTCGCTGCCTGCCTGCCTGCCTGGCTCTGAGAACATGCAGGCAACTCAAACGTGCAGGAAATTCAAACGTTGCAGAGGGCGGAGTCGACGAGTGGGCGGGCGAATGGGCGGGGCCAGCTGTAATCCTAGAAACCGGTACTCGCGTACCCCCGCGTACCCCCTGCATGACATCACTGAAGTTAAGACTCGATAGCGCGGAACTGTAAGCCCCCCCACTTGTCCACCAACTCTCTGTTCCTTTGTTTTGCCAAAACAAGGAAATGATTTGAACTCCACTCCCCCCCACTTCCCAGAAAGAAAGTGCTTTCTTTTGTGTTGTTTGCACCCCACTCAGGGCATAGCTAAAGAAGTGCAGGGAGGTGCACTAACAGGTTTCAGGGGGGAATCACGCTGAGCTTGACAATAGTGGCCAAAATTGTAAAAGCCTTGGTATGTATGAACAATACCATCATGTTATATACAATTTGATGCGGAATTTCATGCAGAATACAATGAAACCAATTGGAGTGTAATATCTCCATTCTATCAAAAGTTATGGTCAAAAAAGCCAGGAAAATGAAAAAAAAACCTGTGATGTCACTTCCTATTGTGATGTCATTCCCAGGGCATAATTTTGTCCTCTGCACCAGGCTACACTTTCATTAACTATGACAGGGACAACAGGTCACAGTTCTTCCACTTTCACAAAAGGTGTCAAATGTTCTTTGAAAGTGGGGTTGTGCTTTTCCCAGCTTCCTCCTAGCCCTATTTTGCTAATAATAATAAATAATAATACTTGTATTTATATACCACCTTTCTTAGGTCACCAAATTTCTCTAATGAGTATAACTCAAGGCGGTTTACATAGGCAGACTTTATTCAGAAACCCGAAGGTTTTTACAGTTTTTACAGAAACGTTCTATCTTCCAAGAACTACACACGTAAAGATGGATCTTTCTGGATTTAGTCCTTCTTTCTGGCCACCCGTTTGTCTTCTTGCTGGGTGACAAGCGGCTTCCCTGCTCCCACCAGAGAAGCAGCTGACTTCGGCAAAACTCCCCCTCACACAAGGCAGCCGGAGACAGCTCAGCTGTTAATCAGTCGCAATTACAAGGTCTGTCGCTCACAGAGACTTCCGGTAGTCCCAAACAGGCAACCTTCAGATCGTCAGCTCTTATCTTCAGGCAAATGGAGGCATTAACGCTCTCGACTAAATCTTCTGCTACTTTCCAAACTCCTGCATCCATCCATCCATCCATCCGTTTCATCTCATTTAGTGGCCAGCTGGCTCTGTCACCACCCCACAGTTCGACTGCTCGACTCCATCTATCATTGAGGGTTAGGGTTCCCAAACATGGCTCTGCCCTCTTTTCCTTGCCAATCAAACTGGAGGATAGGTGAGGCAGTTCCTTTCAGGGCTGGTTTCGGAGATTCATATCAGAGTTGACTGAGGACCCTGAATCCTCGTCAGCTGCCTAGCCAGTATTGGAAATTTCTTATTGGTGATGGGGGGGAAGCAGAGTAGAGCAAGCAGCGTATTCTCCCTTAGGACATCACCTCACGGGAACCTCCCTCACCCAGGCTGACTGCTATTAACAAAAGACACACGAGGCAGAGGCTTGGTAAAGACGCAAAAAGAAAGGTTTACTCACAGTTCCATCCAGTGCATATCTACAGCGTCTGATTAGGACCAGAGGTACAACTAACACTTGGAAGGCAATGCCCTACAGCTGCACTGCCATGCATGGAGGTGTGCTTAAGATGGCAAGGGGGGCATCAGAGCCCTTGGTATGCACATCTTATCAGCTTGGTGGTCAGAGGACAAAAAGGACATGCTCAGAGGAGAAGGGAAGAAAATAAGTTCAAGGCCACACCCCCGCAGGAATCACAGAGAGGACAGGTAAGAAGGGTCATAGGACATAATATTGTGCCCCCTTCGGACATTAGACTGCCCCCTCTAGACAGCAGACAGAGTTGTGCCAACTCCAACAGCCAGTAGAGCCAACTCCATGGGTGCTGGTATCTTGTCAGCACCCACAATAATTTTTGGGGAGTGCTCCGCACCCCCAATGTTCAGCACACAGCCTTCCACACAGCGCAGCACCCCCCATGTTTGGTGCTGGGCTGGGAGCGTGCCTGTTCATCGGAGAGGTCAGGCCAAGCTGAGGGCAGTGCGAGCATGCGCAGACGGAGCTAATTGGCTGGATCGCAACGTGACCACTGCGCATGCTTGTGCTGTCCTCGGCTTGGCCTTTTCACCGCTGGGTCGGGTGGGCCCTTGTGGAGCGTGCCTGACCGCTCTGATGAACAGGCACGCTCCCGGTCCAGTGCCGAACATGGGGGTGCCGTGATGCAAAGCAACCTCTTCCGAGCTGCGATGACAGTGGGCGTGGCTACATCAGGGACGTGGCTACATCAGGGGGTGTGGTTACATCAGGGGGTGTGGCTACTCAGCACCCCCTAGTTGGTGCCCCTAGCAATGCTAAGTACTATTGGCCCTGCTTCCACCCTTGGAAATGAGTAGGGAAAGAATGAAGGTAATTGTGGTTTCTGGAAGTAACATGATAAAAATCCTGGACTATTTCAGAAGCTCTAGAAGGTTCCCTCCATATTCCAAGTATGTGTAGACTACGATAGCATCTACAGTTGCAAGATCCCAAGAGAGAAAGGAGGTTCAGGAGATTAAACAGGAGATTAGCAAAACAGCAGCAGAGCATTGGCCTTGGGTCTGGGCAGTGGTATTTGATCTTGCCAAGAAGTGCCTTTTTGAGACCGAGATCTGGCAGGATTTGAATGCTCTTTACATTTCTGCCTTCTAAGTTCCAGAGAATCGGAAATTACTCAGAGTAAGTAAGCCATCATTCAGAGGTCTGTCAATAGTGAAGACATTTCCTAATATATATTCCAGGGCATTGTAAATGGCTAGGGGTGGCTACTGGAAGCAAGAAATATACATGTAGCTGGAATGATGGCTTCTTTTCAGTGATCAAAACTATTAGCGGAAACCTTTTGGCTCAAATCATGAGTCCAAGTCACTTTGTCCCTTTCAAACATCAAATGTTATACTCATCATTTTCTAAAGCTGTCTTGGCAAAAAAAAACCCTCCAACTCATTTTACTGTGATATATCTTAAGTTGGCAGGTGACATTTATGACAAACCTTCTCAAACTAAGCAGAGTATTATAAGTTACATTATTACTTCTTAGATACATTGTATCTCTGTGTTATTTTATTTTTAAGAGAAGGGAATCTTCTGTTCTATTTTACTCCAACTGTTTAATATTTTATTATTTGTTCCACGGATGAACATATATCATAAATGAAAGGAAGTATTGACAATAAAATGATAAGTGATCATTAAAAGCAGAAACACAAATTCCAGCATTTTAAAATACCTTCAGTATTTACAGTATGCCTTGTAATCTTTAACATAGGAAAGTGATTTAAAAAAAAAAACTTTAATCAAAACGGGCTTTAGGCCTGATTTCCTATTTTTATCATCTCTAAAAAGCTGAAAGCTCATACAATGACCTGAGAAAATAAGAGGCATGAAAAGTAATACCATTTCCTAGATTGCTGGTGGCGCGCCCTTCGTGCACCGCCATTTTGCCCCGCCCCCGCAAGCACGCAGGAGCGAGACTTAAGGGCCAATTAACTGCCAGCTATGGGGCAAGCGAGTGGCTGTAATGTGCGCTCGCTCCGCCCCCTCCTCATTCGAACGGCTGCCGACGATCTCCCTCCCGCCCTCCCGTTTAATCAGGCTGACAGTAGCTGGTTGCTTCGGGGCCGGGTAGGAATTTTTTACCTTCAGCTAAAATTGGCCGGTAGCTGGGTTTTTTTCCGCCTACCCCAGCCTGAGGCGGGTTGGTTCAGGACAGTGTTGTTAGTTAATGGTCACTTGTTTGGCAGGCAGCGTACGGAGTGTCGGCAGATAGGTCTCTGCATTGGCGTCCATTCTGAGGCAACATGGTTGGGGATCGGTCAGGGCCGCTCATAAGTTGCTTATCCGGCTCGTTGAGGTCGGTGGGCCGTACCCTGACCGGATTCACAAAGGCTACCCTTTGGCTCGGGCTGGGGTGAGTGCGGCGCTGGCACGTTGCCTCGACCCTCGGGTAGGCGATGAGGGACCCCAGCTTGACATCACGAGCTGGCATCTGGAGTCAGATTGTATGCCCATTGATCATACCGCTCACCTGGGGAGGTAGACGGCTGGTGCCGTTTCCCCATAGTCCCGCACGCTTGGGGTTTATGTTATGGCTCTGCTGCAAGTTATTTAATGTTAAATATTTAATAAAGTGGCCCAGTTAGTCCAAGCCTTGGTCTTGCGTGATTATTTATGAGGGGTGCAGGGTAATAGTTTCTTTTAGTGACAAAGAAAGTATGCTAATCTGTGTAACCGCCCAATCCTAACTTGGGCTGGAGCAGGCAGCCCGGCCAGCCTGTGCAGCATCCAAACCTAAGTTGGAGGCAGCAGCAGCTCGGCGTGGGGCAAAGGGATGAATATCCCCTTGCCCAGCGGCGTCATGCAGCTGGAACGCTGGGCGGGAGGAACGGGTGAGCGGCAGCCCGCCCATTGCGTACCGCTCCGTTTTGCTGTCTTCCCCGCCCCCGCGAAACGGAGCGGTACGCAACGGGTGGGCTGCCGCTCACCCGTTCCTCCCGCCCAGCATTCCGGCTGCATGACGCCGCTGCCCTTGCCCCACCATAAGCCGCAGTCAGCCCAATAGGGCTGCTCAGATCTGCGCCGATAGAGGGTTCTTTTCCCTCTCTCAAAACACCAGAACCAGGGGGCATCCGCTAAAACTGAGGGTTGGGAGAGTTAAAACAGATAAAAGGAAGTACTTTTTTACCCAGTGGGTAGTTAATCTGTGGAACTCTTTGCCACAGGAGGTGGTAATTACATCTGGCCTAGATGCCTTTAAGAGGGGATTGGATGGATTTCTGGAAGAAAAGTCCATCGTGGGCTATAGGCCATGATGGATTGTGCAACCCCCTTACATTAGTAGTAGGCTACTTCAGAATACCGGGTGCAAGGGAGTGGCAACAGGATGCAAGCATCTTGTTGTCTTACGCTTCCATGGGGCACCTGGTGGGCCACTGTGAGATACAGGAAGCTGGACTAGATGGGCCTTTGGCCTGATCCAGCAAGGCTCTTCTTATGTTCTTATGTTCTTATGATGATGATTGCTGTGAGAAATTTAGTAAAATATATGGAAAAACTGCAACTTCCTGCAATAACTCCCTGGACCTGCAAAAGACAGCACTATCGGAACGTCATACATACTACATAGATATTTGGTTGATACCCCAAAATTTGATATTTGGTTGATATCTCCTGGTGACCCATCTCAGACCAGCAATATCAGTCAATGATCTTTTTGTGATCTTTTTGCTCATTTTTTTAGTGTGTTTTGTGTGTTTCGAATAAATAAGAATAAAAATTAAAAGCTGAATAAGAATATGAATACATTATGTACTGTCTGGCCACAATTTCCCCTTTACCTCCCCAGGCCAGTGGGCCAAACGCGCTTTACGGTGGCCCTTGTGCCAGCCAAACTTTGCTGGCCTAACTGTGCCGACCTAACTCCAGGTTAGGATTGCGCCCTCAGTTTCCAACCCCATCTTTATTGTGCTTCTTCTGCTGGCATTTGGTTTGCATTTTTGTGTTTTCAAGCATTTAAAAGAAATTGTCAACATGTTTTTCTTTAACACACTATGAATAGTAGGTGTGATGATACACACCACGTCATAACTGGTGCGTGACCCTGCCTTCTCCGAGATTTTTCAGCGTCAAATTGCAATGTTACGTTATAAAGACTTTTGTTCTGTTTGTACAAATCCCATCCCCAACAACCTTTTCACGTTCAGACATATTTTTAAGGAAGGAAGTGATTTTGCAGTCAGTGCCTCTCTCGCTCTGCTGTCAGAGGAAACCAGTGAAATGAGAATGAAGTGATAATATACCAGAGGATATTTAAGAGACAGAGGAAAATGGCAGCCTGGGAATCTCCAACGTAGTCCCAAAATAGACACAGGCACTGAAGCCAACGCAGCTGCCAAGAACATTGTGGAATGACCTAATACACCGATGTCATGTTGACTTTTCATGTGCAGTGGGGGCTGGGGGCTGGGGAAGGGCACTCGATGATAACCCGTTTGAGCCTCGTCCACTGATGTCTTGCCAACTTGGTTTCCTGCTTGTTTTCCTGTGTATTCTCCATCACAGCAGTGTTTAAACAACCTGAATGGCTGCAGTGTATTGCTTCTGGTTTAGAGCTCAATCTTAACCTGGAGTTAGGCCAGCACAGTTAGGCCAGCACAGTTTGGCTGGCACAAAGACCACCATAAAATGCATTTGGGCCACTCTTGGAGTCAAGGAGGGTGGTGCATGTCTGTGTGCGGGCCTCTCTGACTCGGGCAGCGCAATCCTGCACTGCCCGTCGTGCCGATGCGACATCATAGCATCGGCACAACGCCTCTAGCATTGATGCAGGAGGACCGGTTGGCACCCCCGCATCGGCGCTAGAGCAGCAGGACCGGCACTGCAGGCAGCACCAGTCCTGCTGCACCCGCGCTGAGCCTTTCTTGCGCCAACCGAAGCTGGTCCGCCCGAGGGAAGCTCCGTGCCAAGGAGGCACGGGGATTGGAGGGAGGGAGGGATGGAGGGAGACCGGGGGTGGGACTTGGGCGGGATGTGGTCGGGCTTGGGAGGTGGCCATACGGGCGCAGATCCGAGGAGCGCATAGGGGAGGCTAGAACGCATAGGGGAGCACACACTCCCTTGTCATGGGAGGCTCCAGCCTCCCCCAACCCAGCGTCAGATATGGCGCTGGCCGGCTGGCCTTGCCATTCCAGTGCTGGGTTGGATTGGACCCTGAGATTGGTCCAAACATACTTTACAGTGTCCCTTGGGCTGGCCAAACTTTGCTGGCCTAACTCCAGGTCAGGATTGCGCCCTTAGTAGCATAGCCAGTGATGTCATGCAGGGGGTACGCGGGGGTACGCGAGTACCGGTTTCTAGGATTACAGCTGGCCCCGCCCATTCACCCACCCACTCGTCGACCCCGCCCTCTGCAACGTTTGAATTTCCTGCATGTTTGAGTTGCCTGCATGTTCTCAGAGCCAGGCAGGCAGGCAGGCAGGCAGCAAGTGGAGCCTTTCCTTTCCTTGCCACTGAAAAATGAGTTGCTCTGGGGTTTTAACATGATGCCAGGCCTCCTTAACATGTTCTGGGGGTGCTGTGGAATACTGTTGCAATTGTTGGGTCAGTTTAAAATCATCTGAGGCCTCAAAAAGGGCTTTTTTCATGTCACTTCCTGCCACGACATCACTTCTGGCTTATGACGTCACTTCCAGTGGGCGGGTCCTGACACGTGCCAATCAAAAGTGAGTACCTGTTCTTAAATCATTTAGATGACACCACTGAGCGTAGCCTGTGAGACTGCAGGCTTGTGGATCATTGTGCAGAGCTGCAAGCTGGCAGGTTTTTATGCAAAAATCATTTTCCTGTGTTAGAGCGCAATCCTAACCTGGAGTTAGGCCGGCACAGTTAGGCCTGCAAAGTTTGGCCGGCACAAGGGACATAGTAAAGTGTGTTAGGACCACTCTTGGAATCAGGGAGGCCAGCACACAAATGTGCACCATCCTCTCTGACTCCCAGAGTGGTCCAAATGTGCTTTACGGTGGCCCTGATGCTGGCCAAACTTTGCTGGCCTAACTGTGCCAGCCTAACTCCAGGTTCGGATTGTGCTCTTTAAAAAGAGAGCAAGAAAGGAAAAAAATAACCAGTGTTAGTATAAAAGTCCAACTTTGCTTGGATGACTTTTCAGTTTTGTTTCTATTTACATGGACACTCTTATCCCGCAGTGCTAGCCCAAAAAGAAATTCACAAAGCAGCTAAAGGAATAAAATCAAAGAAGAATTCAATTAAAAAATATGGAAAGAGGGAGAAGTATAGACAATGAAACAACATAAAACCAGGATCACAAGAAAAAAAAAAACACAACCTCACAAGGCTTGAGTAAATAAAAAAATTCATCTGGAGCTGAAAGAACTTCAGTATCATGCCAGGTGAGGCTCCCTGGGGAGGGGGCCACCACTGAAAACGTCCTGACTCAGATCTCTGCACACCTCCTGTAGAGGAGGATCTTGAATCCATGCAAATCCCTTTAGCAATCTTTAAGGAACGCTGTGTCCAAGGCGTTCCATGGTTGAAACCATCATTTTGAACCCTGTCCAGAAATGATGGAAGTACGGAATGAGATAAAGTAATATTACAGCCCAACCCTGAACGCTTGGGCTGATGGAAAATGTGCAATCATAACTGCTTCTGAGGGTGTGCTCTCCACTGCCCCAGCCTTTTAATTAGGTTTTTATGTAATTAGATATTAGGTAATTTCACAACCCACTTTTCTTGGCAGCTGCATTGGCTCCAGTGTTGTGTGTATTTTGGGGCTCTGTTGGAGAATCCCAGGCTGCCATTTTCCTCTGACTCTTAAATATCCTCCGGCATATTATCACTTCATTTTCATTTCACTGGTTTCCTCTGACAGCAGAGCAAGAGAGGCACTGACTGCAAAATCACTTCCTTAAAAATCTGGCTGCATATTAGGGGGTTGCTGGCAAGGAAAGACAGAAAGCTACTATCCAAGCATCTTCTAGTAGGTTAGGTTTGAGCGTCAGACACCCACGTCTCCTGATTAACAGTGCAATCCTAACCTGTAGTCAGTCCAGCCAAGTTAGGCCAGCAAACGTTTCCTGGCACATGGGCCACCGTAAAGCGCGTTTGGACCACTCTCGGAGTCAGGGAGGATGGTGCATGTCTGTGCGCTGGCTTCTCTGACCCCAAGAGTGGTCCAAACTCTTGTGCTGGCCAAACTTTGCTGGCCTAACTGTGCCAGCCTAACTCCGGATTAGGATTGTGCGCTAAGCCCCAAATTCCCTTTTAGACAGAATATATATCTGAACAGAGAAAATCAATCAGCAAACCTTTTAGGGCGCAATCCTACCAACTTTCCAGCACAGGGGTAAGGGCAATGCAGCTTCGAGGTAAGAAGGACTCCGTGACGACTACTCCACTGCAGGATGCAGCATGTGCCCCGTTGGCATAGCTACGTCAGTGCTGGAAAGTTGGTTAGGATTGTGCTCTTAGATAGAACATCGAGCCACATGTAGATGAAAGCATTTTTTGTCTTTCTCTGATCAGCAGCTATTCCAAGTCCGGCACATTTTATTTATTCTTTGCCTGGATCCGTTGGAAAGTTAGCTATCCAAAATTTATCTCAGTGTTTCACTGTTCGTTTTGTACTGAGCAGCCCCTTCTTCCCCATAAGAGCAATCAAGCATAACTGGCACCGTTTTTAAAAGAAACCCCCACCCTGACGTCTTATGCGGAGGAAATAGAAAAGTAAATCCAGCTAAAGCAATAGTGAAGGAAAAAAATGATGGCCTGAAAAAAGCCAAAGAAATTTGGATAAGAGAAGTTTTCTGGGACTTATTGGAGTATAAAACTGTACTACTATATATACACATGTACATATGAAATATATATTATGGAAAGTTTCCTACTTTAAAAACGTATTTAGAAACAATTTCATCTGTACCGCGTGCAGAGGGGGGAAAAATTGAAGTGTTCAAAAACTTCAGAGATTCCAGGGTGGAGCTGTGCCAGGCTGTTTGAGTGGGATCACAACTCATTCCAATGCCAACATTTTGTGATTTCTGCAGCCACAGAGTCTACATTCTCATAGCGCGAGGATCCAATGGCACTGGAAACTACAGCCTGTTTATATGGGAATGTGAGAGTCAAAATAGGGAATATCACAGAACTTCAGAGATTCCAGGGTGGAGCTGTGCCAGGCTGTTTGAGTGGGATCACAACTCATTGCAATGCCAACATTTTGTGATTACTGCAGCCACAGAGTCTACATTCTCATAGTGCGAGGATGCAATGGCACTGGAAACTACGGCCTGTTTATATGGGAATGTGAGAGTCAAAATTGAAAATATCACCAGGACAACTTCCCTTGTTGGCAGAGCCGACTCCCGGAGTGGCAAGGCCCGATGCAAGCAGAAAGGCAAGACAGAAGATTTAGCTGAGAGGGTTAATGCCTTCGTTTGCCTGAAGATAACAGATGAAGATCTGAAAGTCGTGAGCTCGAGACTACCGGAAGTCTCTGTGAGCGGCACACCTTGCAAACTGCGGCTGATTAAAAGCTGAGTTCCGGCTGCCTCGTGGGAGGAGGAGTGTGCTGAAGTCAGCTGCGTCTCTGGTGGGAGCAGGGAAGCCTCTTATCAGCCAGCAGGAGACAGACGGTTGGCTAAGAAAGAAGGCTAAATCTAGAAAGAAAGATCTGTTTGAGTGTTGTTCTTGAAAGATAGAATATTTCTGTTAATTGTAAAAACCTTCGGGTTTGTGAATAAAAGTCTGCCTATGTAAACCACCTTGAGTTACAGTCATTAGAGAAATCTAGTGATCTTAAGAAAGGCGGTATATAAATACAGTATTATTAATTATTATTATTAGGAATGAGCTCAGGAGGCACCCAGGAAGGGGAGGAGGCAGCAGGAGGGCCTATAATTGGCAAGCGGGGCGGTGATGAGGAGGCTAGAGATCATCCTGAGGGTACTGAAGATCTCCAGCCTGGCAGACCTATAGTCAGAACAGCAACCCACTGCAGCATGTGTGGTATGCCCTATTGCCTATGCCGGACATGTCTTATGGCACATTTGTAACATCCTCACTGGTACCATCTTCACTGGAGGGCTCAGGCTTGAGCCCCCAGTGGCCTCCTGCCCGGGCCACTGCAGGTTCCATATAATCATTATTACTGATAGTCATTGGTAGCCTAGCCTGCATACATTTGTCCCTTAAACTGGTGGTCATCACATATCTTGTGGCAGAGTGTCCCATCAATTAATAACACACTGTGGCAACAATTACTTCCTGCGGTCTGTCTCTTGCAAGTACTATGAGAGGGGAAGCTTTCTCTATCCACTTTCACCACACAGTGTGTAATCTTGGAATCCGTCCTGCAAAACATGGTCTTCCTGGTATCTTCCACTGAGGAAATGCAACAGTAAATCCAGCTAAGGAAATCCAGTTAAGCATGTGCATCTGTCTCTCTTTCCTCCCTTTCCTCCTGAACGGCTTTTCCAGCACAGCAGAGAAATACTGCCAAAGAGCTCAGACAGAGAGGGCTGTGGTCAAGGAACCTGCAATCTTTCACCTAAAAGAACCCATCAAATGCCCCTTCTTTCTAGTAACAGCAGAGGAGAAAACGCCAAGGGTGGGATAATGAGGCTACCATGGCTTTGGAGCATCGGCAGCCAATTCACAAAGTCCACAACTCTTCTCATACCTATTTGCTTAGAATGGCAAAGAGGGAAGTCATAGGAAGAATGGCTCCGGTATTCAGCCTTCATTGCTACCAGATGCACACACTGAGGGCACAATCCTATGCAGCGCCGGAATGGCGAGGCTGACTGGGCAGCGCCATATCCGATGGTGCATAGGAGAGGCTGGTGCCCCCCCCACGGCAAGGGAATATTCACTCCCTTACCGTGTGGGGAGGCTCCAGCCTCTCCTATGTGCTCCTTGGAGACTGCGCAACCCAAATCGGGCCTCGCGGCCTCGCGGACGGGCTTAGGATGTGGCCGTATGACCACCTCCCAAGCCTGCCCACATCCCGCCCAACTCCTGCCCCCAGCCTCCCTCCCTCCCACCAATCCCCATCCCGATATGGGACAGAGCCTCCCTTGCACCAACCAGCTTCAGTCGGCGCAAGGGAGGCTCTCCATCGGCACCCTGAAGCTGGCTCTACAAGTCGCGTTGGCTTCAGAGCTGGAGCGCCAACGCAGGAGTGCTGCTTGGCGCCCCCGCACTGGCGCTCCACCCCTTGCGTCGACGTTATGACGTAGCGTCAACGCAAGGGCAGGGGATGGATTGCGCTGTGAGAAGGAGAAAACACAAACCCGAGGAAAATATTCAGGAAAGGGTAAGGGAAAGAAAGGTAGCACCTTTCTTGTTCTGGGATGATGCAGGACAAATTGAGACTTACTGAAAACTACTATGCTGTTTCACCTAGTTTTGCATCTATATCTCCCTGTGCATTTCCATCGTTTGGTGGACATCTCATTATGGCAAGCAAGCAAGCAAATAGATAAATAAATAAATAAATGCATAAATAAATTGCGAACAGGATAATAACCAAAGCACACTGGTTAAGTGGCGTAGCTAATGGGGCAGGGGAAGGTGCATTACCTTGGGTACCACACCCTAGGAGGATGCCAACCTGCACTCTCGATGGCAGATCCCAAGGCAGGCCTCCCCAAGCATCAGGAGACCTCAGAAGGCCTGCCAGAAAGGCACTTCCAGTCTTTGCAAAAACCGGAAATGCTTTTCTGAGATCTCCAGCAGACCATCTTAGGCCTTCTGAGGGGCAGGGAGGCTACCCAGACTACCTCCCAGATGCCCCTGTGTTAAAAATGTTTGTGCCCCCAGGTGCCAGACCCCTTAGCTCTGCCACTGCACTGGTTTTTGCATCTGACCTCTCCTCGCTGCCTCTTTCCATCCTCAAGTTGCTTGTTGGAAGTATTGCCTCCCCTGGCACAGACGTCAGCAAATCCCAAGGCCAACACCATGATAAAGTACGGTCTACGTTTTATAGGGTTGATGCTGCTCGCTGAATAAGCTGAACGGGGGAGCTGCCAGCTCTTTAATTTGAACAAATGAACACTTATTGATTATGCTGTCTTAGCAGGAGCCACGTTAGTCCGTCGTTGCAAATGGATGACGAGTGCTGGCAGCTTGGAAAAGAAGGCTGTGCTTACGCTTGTGGATTGCCCTTGCCACTTCACAGGGCGGGGAAACAGCTCTCCTTCTTTATGTTGGCCAGGACAGCCAGCTGCAGAAGGCTCTGGAGCTTACTTGTTAAGTAGATTGAGCCCAATCCTAAGCTGTGCTGGAATAGTGAGTCCAAGGGGCCTGTGCTATATCCAACACAGCTTTGGAGCACTGGGGAGCCTCCCTTGTGGGTCCCTCGGATCTGCGTCTGCTGTATACTGTACAGGCGCAGAGCTGAGGAAACCGCGTGGCCCAAATCGGGGCTGCATGGCCTGGGGATGGATGTTTGGATGCAGCCATTTTGATGTATGGAGGGGAGACCTCAACCCTCTCCTCAGGCTGGCCCTCCCGGGCCACCTGACCCCCACCCAGTTTCTCCCCCCTCCTTCTGCCCAGAACTGTCCTTGTGCTGGAGCATGAGCAGTGTGGTGTGGCCGTGGGCTGCTGTTAGCGTCGGCCCAATGGCACCAGCACCAATGCAGGGGAGCATCAGCGCTAAACATGCTGGGCCAACGCATAAACGCAAAGCTGATAAACTTTGTTTTTAGGGCGCAATCCTAACCTGGAGTTAGGCCAGCATAGATAGGCCAGCTAAGTTTGGTCGGCACAAGGGACACTGTAAAGTATGTTTGGACCACTTTCAGAGTCAGAGAGGCCAACACACAGACGTGCGCCATCCTCCCTGACTCAGAGAGTAGCCCAAGTGCTATTTATGATGGCCCTGGTGCCTGCCAAACTTTGCTGGCCTAACTGTGCCGGCCTAACTCTCAAGGATTGCACTCTCAAGTCTCATTATGCTAAAGGTTTCTCCACGACCGAATGGTCTAGTCGTGACCGACTGTAGTGGGCGGTGCTCATCTCCGTTTCTAAGCTGAAGAGCTGGCTTTTGTCTGAGGACATGTTTCCATGGTCTTGTGGCCAGCATGACTATATGCCAAGGCGCATGGAACGTCATTACCTTTCCACCGAAGTGGTACCTATTCTCACATTTTTATGTGCTTTCGAATTGCTAGGTTGGCAGGAGCTGGGATAAGCAACGGGTGCTCACTCAGTTGCATGGTCTCAAACCGCCAACCTTCCAGTCAACAGCTCAGCGGTTTAACCTGCAGCGCCACCACGTCCCTCGTAATGCTAGGTGGGTCCTAAGAGGGTGTGATTTTTAAAAGTGGGTCCTGTTGCTATAAAGTTTGAGAACCACTGCAAAAAAAATTGAAAAATTGAAAAAAGTTTTATTATTGAAACAGGAGTTTAAACATCTTGGAGTGGCCTCTTGGACAACCCCCTGTGGCCTGGCACCAATAGCCGGGGCCCTCAGCCACCCTCTTTGTATGCCATTGCTGGGCAGGAGGAACCCACCACTCCTCAAGATGATTTGTCCATATAGTTGCTGATCCCTAAAACTTAGCGTATAACTGCTCAGCCGTAGAGGCTAGATGCCAGAACAGACAGACAGTCCAATAGAGCATGGGATCTCTGTGCAGAAATATCCACCAAGACAAGAATGTAAAGAGGCAGTTTCAGATTTAATCGGGTCCCTTCGCATTAAGGTCTTTGGGAGTAGCAGCAGGAGCTTAAACTAATCCTCTGCTGTAGAGACTAGACAGTAAATGCAGAGACGAACAAGGCTCCGAGCGCACCTGGGGTAGGTGATGTAACCACGCCTAGCCACGCCTCCCTGCACCCGGATTGAACCGGAAGCGGGGGGGGGGGGGGGGCCCAAAAAGCACGGGGGTGTTTTCCGCTCTGTGGCGCTTCTCTGCTGCCGGCGCCCATTGCTCACGCCACCCCTCTCTACACCCTAGAAACACCTCTGAGTAAATGTTAAGGACTCAGGGAGATATAACACGGTTATGGTCACACAATCCTGGGAGACACCTGGAAGCTGTATTTTTCTGTTGTCTTGATGATTGCCGTGGCTAAGGACAGATGGGGCAATTCAGACTTTCCAGAGATAGGAAATAAATTAGAATTCTTTGCCAGTGGTCAGCACCAACAAAAGGCTGCAAAACCAATTAGATGGAAAGGCCATCTTCACTGAGGAAGAGGGAATAAGTTCTGGACTGCTGATACTCAGTCCTCTTAAAGTACCTTAATATCCAGTTACAGGCACACGCTCAAAAGGGTCCTGATGATTATGATGGAATAGCAGTAGCTGTATATAGTACAATAGTAGCAGTAATAGTAGCAGTAGTAGCATGGAACTAATGTGGTGTGGTGGCTTCCTCAGAGAAGGCTAGGTGATCCAGATTTAATGCATATCTCAGCCATGAAACTTCCTTGATGAGTTTGGGCCAGTTATTAGCCTATCTTGCAGGGTGGCTTTTGTAGTGTGTGCTGCTCTGAATTCCTTGGAAGTAGGGGAGGATATAAAAGCAACAAATAAAAATACCATATAGAGCAGTGGTTCTCAAACTTTTTACACAGGGACCCACTTTTTAGAATGGCACTTGTATCGGGACCCACCGGAACTGATGACGTTAACCTAGAAGTGATACAATGGCAGGAAGTGACATCATCAAGCAGGAAGTGCTGTCATTGTGCCATAATAAAATGACACTCTTGAAATGCAGATTGGTATTATTGGACTGCAGCAATTGTACAACCATGAAATATCCCTGACAGAAAGTAGGATTAGGACAAAAAATTGTGGAAAAGCACAGAACTGAAAACAATATTTTTTTTAAAAAAAAACCTCACTTGAAAATTCAGACTGTTAACACTCACAAAAGGAATGTAGCAAGAGTAAGGTCTGCAGTTTCCAAGATGGCTTCTCCGAGCTCTCTGTGACCCACCTGACATATGTCGTGACCCACCAAGTGGGTCCTGACCCACAGTTTGAATAATATATATAGAGGATCCATGGAAAAGATGGTTGTTGCAAATCTGTTACCCATCTATAAATTTTAGGACTGTCAACCAATTAATTGATTAATTAATTGTTCGGGTGTTGTTTTATTAACAGAGGAATCCTATGTGTGTCTACTCAGAAGTAAGGTCCACTGTATTCAATGGGGCTTTTTTTGCAGGAAAATGTGCATAGAATTTCAGCCTCATAGACCAATCCTATCCAGAGTTTACATGGATTAATCTGACAATCCATCAGCGTCAATCCCAGACTGACGATGGGAATGCTGCCCTGCCGTTCAGTGGGCCATGACCACCAGGGCAAATGGCCAGAGGCCACACGCAGGGGTCAGCAGGCCATTGAACCTCTTTATCATGCCCCATGGCCAGTAGATCAGCAATGGAGGAGGATGTTGCAGTTTCACATCTCACAGTCCAGAACTGGCTGAAACTGGCAT
>JAJKFI010000024.1:5443161-5475955 GCA_029204185.1 Lerista edwardsae
ATCCATCCATCCATCCATCCATCCATCCATCCATCCATCCATCCATCCATCCATCCATCCATCAATCAATCAATCAATCAATCAATCATTATAGACAGCTTTTCAACAAAAAGTTCACAAAGTGGTTTACAGGCAAAAACATAAAGTTAAATGGCTCCCTGTCCCAAAGGGCTCACAACCTAAAAAAAAATGCAGAACACCCCCAGCAATACCACTAGAAAAGATACTGCAGAGGGGCGAAGAGGGACAATTACTCTCCCCCTGCTAAATAAAAGAGGAGCACCACTTGAAAAAGTGCCTCTTGCCCATCACCTATCCCATCACCTGCAAACTGATCATGTTTAGTTTTAATTGGGGATGCCAGGGATTGTGGCTCCTTGCAAATAATGAGCTCTACTGCTGAATTTTGGTCCTTTCTCTAACTGGGGGTGCAATCCTAACCTGGAGTTAGGCCGGCACAGTTTGGCCAGCAAAGTTTGGCCGGCACAAGGGATACTGTAAAGTATATTTTGACCACTCTTGGAGTCAGAGAGGCCAGCACACAGACGTGCGCCATCCTTCCGGTCTCCAAGAGTGGTCCAAATGTGCTTTATGTTGGCCCTTGTGCCAGCCAAACTTTGCTCGCCTAACTGTGCTGGCCTAATTCCAGGTTAGGTTTGTGCCCTAGGTCAATGCACCTCACTCTAACAAGCTTCTTTGGGTTCCATTCAGGCTGTACCATTCAGGATTTTTTTTTGTGCCCCAAAGCTTCACTATCAAGGAAGGTTCTTGTTCTGCCCATTCCTGATCACATAAAATAGTCGCTGCAAGGAAGAGATAGCACAACTTCACTCTGGTATGAAATAAGTCATTGGATTCATCGGTGCTATGGGAATGAAGGGTTAATGGCTTACAAAGAAAACATGCTTATTTAGTGCTTTTTCAAATGAAAACCCAAAAGCATTAGTGTAAATAAAAGGCTCTTGTAGAAATTTTAATTAATTGGTCCATTAGCCTAATTACATTAGGATCTTAGCACTCAAGTGCATAAAAGGATAGGTACACACTTAAAAAAAATAATAGGTTCCATTACCGTGCCTCTAAAATGCCTGTTTTTGTGGCTTGCCTGTTAAAGACTTGCTTGGAGGTGCTCCTGTTCAGTAACATTTACAGAATCATGCCACACGCTCCATGTTGGCGTTCAGAGGACATCATGCTTGCTCATAGCTACACAGGAAGCTGCGTTATGCTGACTCAAACCAGTGGTATTTTCTTGTAACTGTGACTCTCCAGGGTTTCAAACAGGGGTCCTTCTGAGCCCATCCTAGACTTTTCAAAGATGTAATCTAGGACAGTGTTTCTCAATGTTTAGCCCCTCCTGCATCACTTTGCATGGTCTACCTATTGGACGTACCACCAGATGTAACTGGGGATGAGCTCCACTGGACTGCTGCTTTGCTGTCAGTTCGCTTCTGGGCCCAATTCAAGGTGTTCGTTTTGACCTTGAAAGCTTGGGACCAGCATACTTGAGAGACTGCCTTCTCACATACTGACTGGCCCATTCTCTTCGGTCATCTGAGGAGTGCTGCCACTGAAAGAGGTTAGGGGGATGGTGACCAGGAACAGGGCCTTCTCAGTGGTGGCACCGGTCCTATGGAATTCCCTCCCCTTTGAGCTGAGAACATCTCTCTCGCTTTTCACCTTCTGGCAAGGCCTGAAGACCTTTTTTATTTCAGAGCCTTTGATACCCTGTGATTCACAGGGCATGATGGCTGTAGATGGGTGTGTACTTTTTTAGACATCTATTTATTGTATTTATGGTTTTGATTGTTTTTATGGCTGTTGCTGCTGTGGATTGGCTTTTCATGTATTTTATTGTTATGTGTATTTTACAGTTTTTTTAAATTCTTGCCTTGAGCACCTTCTGGGGAGAAAGGCGGAATACAAATCTGATAGATAGATAGATAGATAGATAGATAGATAGATAGATAGAGAGAGAGAGAGAGAGAGAGAGAGAGAGAGACAGACAGACAGACAGACAGACAGACAGACAGACAGATGCTGGTTATGTCTGGATTGGGAGGACAGATGCAATACAACAAACAATGGTAATCAATTAATCAAAAGTATTTATATACCACTTTTCAACACAAGTTCACAAAGTGGTTTACAATAGTAATAATAAAGTTAAATGGCTCCCTGTCCCAAAAGGGCTCATAATCTAAAAAAAAATGCAGAACACCACCAGCAACAGCCACTAGAAAAGACACTAGCAGGGGTGAGAGGGACAATTGCTCTTCCCCAGCTAAGTATAAGAGGAGCACCGCTTGAAAAAGTGCCTCTTGCCCAATTAGCAGGGGTCAGAGGCTCAGGGAGGAAGAGGGGCTTTTTCTAGGATGTGAAAAGTGCATGCCAGAGCTCAGCCCACCAAGCATGCCCACCACTGTTCGTCACGTGGTGTTGCTGTTCTCACTGCCAGGTAGCGGGGGTCTGGGGGTCCCCCAGTACCACAGGACACCATCTCAAGTCTCACCAATGGTACAAGTACCACTGGTTGAGAAACACTGACCTTGGACCTTCTGAATGCACAGCAAATATGTATTCTGCAAATGAAAAAAGGTACATGGTCTTTATGACAAGAGGACATGTAGAGCTAGGCCAAAACTTCTGCTCCCTTTTGCCACTCTAGTTGCAGAGAGTGAACATTTGGGATCCTCAAGTGTGAAATTAGGTCATGAAATGAAATTAGGAATGAAATTTCATGAAATGAAATTAGTGAAATTAGGTCATGAATTTTAGATTGTGAGCCCTTTTGGGACAGGGAGCCATTTAACTTATTATTTGGCTGTAAACCGCTTTGTGAACTTTATGTTGAAAAGCGGTATATAAATACTAGTAGTGATTGATTGATTGATTGAAATGCATCCATTGTGGGGGCAACGGCACTTCTCTCGGTGACTTGGGATTGCTATTTTATTTTGCACAGCCTCCGTCTGAGCAACATTACGTCATTATCAGCGTGTTTTAATTATAATTAAAACAGTACATCATTATCAGGTATATAAATACATGTATTATTATTATTATTTTTTATCCAATTTACCCTTGTGCCCCTTGTGCAGGAGTCCGGCTGTTGCAAATGTGCCATAAAGTGTGTGTGTGCCGGTTGTGAACAGATAGTGATAGCGCTGACTCCTGGGCCTGGAGGCCCAAAGGTAAGGCCAGACTTGTGAGGCTGGCACAGGGAGAGGGTGTGCCAGCCTCACAAGTCTGGCCTCCCCCTGAGTAGCACAGCAACAGCCCTGGGCTGGAAACGGAGCAAGAGTGTTGGCTTGCCCATTCCAGCCTGGAGTTTGGATTCAGCTCTATGTAGCTTTGGTCCAAAGGAGGTTCTGGGACCATTGGTGGCTACTGGCCTCATCCCTTCCACAAATGACAGGGAACAGCCCTAGTATGGCCTATTTTTAGTAACAAAGATATATGTTCCAGTTGTTATAGGAACCAGTCAGAATGCATATTTGTTCCATAAATATATGAAACAGAAAGTTGGACACTTCCTTTAAACAAATGGTTGAAACTGGCCCTTTTGTCGATGATTAAAGTCAATCCGCTCTGCCATCAAGTCACTGTGTGGATCTCACCCAGAATTATGTCAAATATTATGTCAACACTGAGCATAGAGATGGGCAACTCCCCTGTCTAATTTGGAATTGTTCTGGTGAACAAAAATACAGATTAAGGGGACAGTACATGCGAGCCATCTGAGAATTGAACTTCTCTTTCCGTGTTTTTCCCCCTTTCCCCCTTTTCCGTGTTTTTGTTTTGGAGATCACAAAATTAGCCCATCCCTTAAAGCATCTTTGTATTGTACAGGTGTGCCCCAGTATCCACTGATTTGGTAGCCACGGTTTCAGTTACCCATGGATACCAAGGATACTGGGATGCCTATTAAAAAGATAGGGAACTATTAAAGACATCTCTTTTATTTAACCTTGCTGCAGCAAAACCACTGATGTTCCCCTATCTTTAAAAAGGCATCCCCAGTATCCACTGTTTCAGGTATCCACGGTGGGGTCCGGAATGGAACCTCAGTGGATACCGGGACATGCCTGTATGCACATGCCCTGCACTTTATCCTCTGGATTCCATCCTGGTACGGCCTGGAGAATGAGTTTTTTCTCTAACGAAAGATGGTCCACCCTACACGCCCTACTTCGATACACATCTGTTCTCACATAGGCGTTCCTTTCCGTGATCTGAGCTCATCTGAAGAGTTCAGAAATCACACTTTTTTCAATTGTTAATTTTTGCTTTGCTGAACAGATGAGTTTTGGGTTGTGGTGGTG
Organism: Lerista edwardsae; assembly: GCA_029204185.1. NCBI lineage: Eukaryota > Metazoa > Chordata > Lepidosauria > Squamata > Scincidae > Lerista > Lerista edwardsae. The sequence continues at coordinate 5,447,487 of JAJKFI010000024.1, forward strand.
ACCTGTTGTATATATGAGAGCATATGATTGGGTGTAGCCTCATGTCTCTCTGCACACTATAATCAGAGACTACAATCATTTAGTGAACATTGCTTGGCTCTGAAGAGTGATTGGAAGATCCCCAAGGATGGTGTCAAGTTCAGCTCAAGGAGAAGATCATTCTTCAGTGTACATGGGTCAGCAGGAAATAACCTCAGAACTTTTCTTTATTTCATCATGCCAGTTTTCAAAGACAAATAAAGCCACTTTTGTACATTGTGCATTTGTATGTAGGGGGTATGGGGGATTGCAGCAGGAGGTTTCAGCTGAATAGCGGCGAAGAAATCTGCTAAGTAAAGCAGACAGCAACATTTGTGATCATGCACAGTAGGACATCCAGGTAGACACCTGACCACCCAGGAGAGGTCTAGAGACATTCTAATGAACACACATAGCTTGGGGGTAGCATTGCTGCATCAGTGCTGCAACCCAGTGGTGTCATTCAAATGATTTAGGAACAGGAACTCACTTTTGATTGGCACTTGTTGGGAACCCGGAACCAGCCACGGAGCCCGTTAGGATCCGGAACGCCCGTTCTGGTCCGTTCCCCCTGAATGACATCACTGCTGCAACCCCTCCATACACCTTCATTGAACACACAAAGAATGTGTGGGTACTAGGGCACTCTGATTCATAAATCGGAGCAGGGTCTGAAAATACCTATGAAAACTACAATACCTGTGCAAACCTAAAAGGGAGAAACCTGCACTGCATTTTTCAGGTGTCTTCAGACAACATACTCTGCAAACAGAACGTAGGATATCACTCTCAATCCTGCATCAATATAAGTTGTGTTCTCACTAGGCCAGTGGTTCTCAAACTTTTTAGCACTGTTTTAGACCTGCATTTTGGAGTGGCAATCTGTCCAGGACCCACCAGAAGTGCTATCATGGCCAGAAGTCAACGTTACTCCAGAACCTGCTGCTTTTTGATAATGCAGCAATAAGTTGGGTTATTTCTCAGCCATTTTCCAATAGCAACGTGAATCAGAAAAAAAACCTTGTTTACAACCTTGACACAAATAAAACCACCACATATCCTTTCCACATATCTTTCCCTATTTTCAATATGGCTGCTCTAGGTGCTTTGTGACCCACCTGAAATTGGCTCGCGAGCCACTGGTTTGGATTTACAGACTAGACAAATGCTGAAACTGGGTTTACACATAATCTTCAGCACATCAATCACTAGAGAAAATTGGAAAATGTGACATTTTAATTTAGGGCTATGGAAATTACCCTATACCAGAGGTGAGCATTCCAACTAAGTATTTTCTTCTGCAAGCTGGACAAAGGAGCTTGCAAAGGTTTTTTTTTTTGTTTCAGAAACTTTTCGTGACCCACCAAAAGTTTGGGGAACACTATGCTGTTTGATGTAATAATGACAGTGAACTCCGGGTATACCTTCTCAAGTATATGTTATCTTACTTCCAGCTACAGCAACTGTATGTATGACAACAGCTGAGAAAGGAGAAAGATTGGGGACCACATGCTTTGTATGCAGATGTTCCCAGTTTCAATTCACATCAAGTTTCACAGGCAGGACTGGGAAGAACCCTGAAACCCTGCAGAACTTCTTGCAGTCAGTGTACACGATCCTGGCCTAGGTGGACTGAGGACATGACTTGGGATGCAATCCTAACCTGGAGTTAGGCTGGCATAGTTAGGCCAGCAGTTTGGCGGGCACAAGCGTCACTGTAACATATGTTTGGACAACTCTCTGCATCAGAGAGGCCAGCACACAGACGTGCATCATCCTCCCTAACTCCAAGAGTGGTCCATACATGCTTAACGGTGTCCCTTGTGCTGGCCAAACTTTGCTGGCCTAACTGTGCACCTTCAGTATAAGCCAACTTCCTATGCTCCTAAATTGAGCTGCCTTGAGGAGACATTAAAAAAGGTTAGTCGTTGAAGTTGAGAGCAGTTTTCCATGCAACATAGGTTGCTCCAAGCGGAATACACTTTTCACTGAGAAGCACTGTGTTGGGTCCAGCCAGCCCATTTATTCATGCCATCAGAGATATATTCATTATGAGAATAAACCACAATGTTACACACAACTACAACATAAATTATGTGGACTAAGCAGTAGCCAGCCAACTATGCTTTGGGCTCATCTTGAATACTGTTCCTGACTAATTCAAGAGGAGAGTGGCAGAGGCGGTCCAGGCCAGGAGCACGCCCCGTGGCAAGGTGATGAAACCGCGCCCCCAGCACGTCGCCCCGCCCCATGCTTCTCCCCGCCACGCCTCCCTGCTCCCAGAAGAGCTCCATTTTGGAGCGTTCTGGGTGCACGGGAGGGCGGGTGGGTCAAAAAGCGCCCGGACTCCGCGCAATGGCGCCCGGACTCCGCGCAATGGCGCCCGGACTCCGCGCAATGGTGCCTCCCCGTCCCCCGGCGCCCATGCAGCTTGCCATCCCTGCACCTCCCTGGGTCCGCGACTAGAGATTGGGAAATTCTGTGCGGGGAGGAACAAAAACCAAGGGCCATTTGCAGAGTTGTCATGTGTGTTGGCCCCAAGTGGCTGACTGCACAAAAGGAAAAAAGATCTTAGTTATGTTAGTTTGTAAGAACGATGTATACAGAAATAACGTTGAGACGATCCACATTTGGTTGGGGAAGAAGGAATTATGATGATCGATATGAAAACCTGGGTTTTCACGAGCAAAGGTCTATAATCATTCTGATGGAATAAACTGTGCATTTGGATGTGAAGTGGAAACTGTGATATCTGGGATTGAAGGGCCTTGATCTACAGAAACAAGATGTGGTGGTAAACATGTTTCTGTAATAGACCACTTCAGACTGTACATAAGGGATTAGGTGTCTGAATGCTTCCCTATGTGGCCGGCCCAGGGGGAAATCTAGAAAACTGCATCTAGGAAACCTAATGCCTGGGGAAACAGTCCAGGGTCTTAAAACTTCCCCACCAATGCAAGTCATGCCAACAATGCAAGCCATACATCTGGTGGTGGTGAGTTGTGGAGGTCACCCTGGGGCATGGTTCTACTTAGAACATATAAGCTCTATTTCGACCAGCACAGGTAAATCTGCCCCAGATCTGCCCCATCCATTTGCTGGCACAGAACCAAGGAGAATAAGGGAGAAGGAAGGGGAAAGGAAAGGATAACGGCACATGTCACTGTTGCCAGGATTCATCCCTTCCGATTCATTCCCTCCCTGCCTTCTGCCTCCTGCTCACTCCCTTCCTCTCAACAATCCCTGTTCTTCCTCCTCCCTGCCCTGTTCCTCCCATTGCACGCTCCCACCGCCAATTAACTAGTGCTGCCAGTAGGCAGCTTCCAGGCATGGCCACGTGTGCTAGCAGCCTCATTGCACACATTGGCATATCACTTACACTACCAGGCTGGCAGTGCCAGTGGCATGCCAGTGGAACACACATTATGTTGGCAGAACATTTAGTTCAAACTGGGCTCCTAGTCTAGCCTTTGCTTAAAAACATGCTAGTTTTTATATGTATTCTAATTTTAGTTGTTTCACATATTATATTTTTAATGTCAGTTTTTTAAATCAATAATTAGTCTACTGAATGACATTCTTTCATGGTTGGTCAATTGCGGCAGTCCAAGAATGCCAGTTTGCATTTCAGGAGTGTCATTTGATTACATCACAATGATGGCACTTCCTGCTTGATGATGGCACTTCTGGCTATGACATCATTTCCTGGTTAATGACATCACTTCTGGTGGGTCCCACAACAAGTGCCTTTCTAAAAAGTGGGTCCTGGCCTAAAATGTTTGAGAACCACTGGTCTAAAGGATCAGTCTTCATGCCACAAAACCTCCAGCAAGACTTTGTTTTTAATTTCCACTTTTTTCCAGAAAGTGGGAAAGTTTGAATATGTAGCCCCATTTATTCAACACCTATTACCTGCTTCTTCTCTTAACACATTTATTCATTTGTCTTATTTGTTTCCCGTGAGCTCTGGGACTAGCAATTTCCAGTCTTTCACTCCTTTCCTCTGTTGCATTTAGAAAGGCAAAACAAGCAGATCCACAGCTTAGTTGCTCACGGTTTATATTTAGCTATCTGTTAAGATAAATTAGTAGACAGCTAATTTGCTGCAGTTTCAAAGAGGTTAATTAAGCTGCTTTAGTATCTTATGTACATGCAATCCACATCAGCAACCAAACCCCATCTGCTCTTCTGGATGTCAGCTTTGGGCCGTCTGAAGATGTCACGGGGGCCAGGACTAAAAACGACCTAGAGTAGCACAAGACTGAGCAATATCTCTTCGTAGACAAAGGTTAAAGACACTGCTATTTCCGCCGAGAGAAGCTTTGCAATCTGCATTCGCCTCAAGTAGCAGTAATGGAACATCATTATAATTAAGGATAAAGTGCCAAAGTATGATCTGTAAAGAGGAAAAGCCAAAGAAACCAAAGATTACATCACAAGCTACAGAAATACAGTCGAAATACGGTCTGTGAGATTCGTCCCTCTGCAAGAGTCTGCAGTCTTCAAATTGGGCACGTAATAAACTACTGTTAAAATACTATTTAACAATATGGAGGTGTTTCCTTTTTTCACCTGAAAAAGGGATCTCTGAACTGGAAAGCTGAACTGAGTGCAGAGGAGGCTTTTTGGAGTTAGGGAAAAAAGATGACCGAGAACACGTGATAGAGGTTTCTAAAATTATGAGGCAGAGATTCAAAGCACTAGAACTTGGGGTCACACCATGACATTGATGGGGAGGAGATTTAGATTCAGGGCAGGTGAGGAGGCTTTATGTGTTCATAGAACACACAACTGATGGATTTAGCTATCATAAAATGACCCGATTCTTCCTCCCCCCTCCGCCCTGCTGATGCAGCGACACCAAAACGGCCACCACTGACTCCTGCAGATAGGGCAGTCACAAAGGTCTTCTCTGGGTAATGAAACATTCATTTCCTTACCTCCCAGGCGCGGATGGGGCTATTCAAACCTGGACCAGCAAAATTGTTCTGTGGATCCGTGCCGTGAGATTGCATCTGGGAAAAGAATTTGAATTCCGCTGCTGCTGCTGCTGCTGCTGCTGCCCAGCCAACCCCTTTCCCATGCATGACCTACACACCCACTCCCACCGCTACCTGGCAGTGCTCTCTCCCCACCCTATTTCACCTTCATCCCACCTTCCCCTGCACTGCCCTGCCCCATCCCAGCTCCTCCACTATCCTACCTGCCTTTGTGGGTCTTCATAGATCCACCAATGCATGGGGGAAGGCTCTGTCCATTGCAAGTTTCTGGAGAGCTAAATGGAGCATCACTCTTTGGAAATAGTCTAGGTCTGAATATAAGATGTTGGAGCCAAACAATGGAATAGGGTTATGGCCTGCCTATGAGCATTCTGGCCTGACTGCCTTAACCCTAGCCCTATTCCTAACCTGGAGTTAGGCAGCCACTGTAAGGCCAGCGAAGTTTGGCTGGCACAAGGTTCACTGTAAAGTATGATTGGACCATTCTTGGAGACAGAGAGCCCAGTACACAGATGTGCGTCATCCTCCCTGACTCTGAGAATGGTCCAAACATGCTTTATGGTGGCCCTTGTGCTGGCCAAACTGGCCAGCCTAACTCCAGGTTAGGATTGTGCCCTTAGTCTTCTCCAGTGGTGTCATCTAAATGATTTAATAACAGGTACTCACTTTTGATTGGCACATGTCGGGACCCACCCACCAGAAGTGACGTCATAAGCCAGAAGTGATGTCGTGGCAGGAAGGGACATGAAAAAAGCCCTTTTTGAGGCCTCAGACAATTTTAAACTGACCCAACAGTTGCAACAGTATTCCACAGCACCCCCAGAACACGTTAAGGAGGCCTGGCATCATGTTAAAGTGACCCAACGGTTCCAAAACCCCAGAGCAGGTCTTTTTTCAGTGGCAAGGCAAGGCAAGGCTCCGCACGCTGCCTGCCTGGCTCTGAGAACGTGCAGGCAACTCAAACGTGCAGGAAATTCAAACGTTGCAGGGGGTGGAGTCAACGAGTGGGCGGGGCCAGCCATAATCCTAGAAACCGGTACTCACGTACCCCCGCGTACCCCCTGCATGACATCACTGGTCTTGTCCCTGAATCGTATTTTTCTCTGCTTGTGAAGGTTTTCTTGGGTTTTTTTTTTACCCAACACAAACCAGAGGCATTCCTGGATGGGGGGCAAAACAGTAAGTTGTCCAGGAGCCTGAGCTCCTGTGTAACATGCCCCCCATTGCCTCCAGAGCCATTCATGGAGAGCTGGCTTGGAGGTTTTGCTCTACAAACCGCGAATGGCTCTGAAGGCGAGGGGGTGGGGCTGCTTTACACAGGAGCTCAGGCTCCTGCACAACGTAGCGTTTGGCACCCCATGAATGCCATTGACATATACTCCCTCTCTTGCACTCTAAAATGGTAACATCCTAGGAAGTTGATTTATCTGCAGGCATAGATGAGCTCTTGATCTTGAGTCAATGTGTACCCCAAGTGACTTTTGAATACTTTGCTACTGCAGGGAAGACTGAACAGCTGGCTATTATGAGTGGAATAAACATCATGTTTCCTTTTTTTAGAACCTTTTAAAAATCAAAGCCTTGTTCAGACTCCAGGGGCTTCACACTCAATTTTCTTTTCTTTTCTTTTTTCTATTTCTGTATAATTCTGTTATGTGTGATCTTTGTGCTTCTTCCTATGTAATTTTCATTTGCTTTATTGAGCTCTTTTTCACTATAATGGGCCTGATTCATCAGCTGGGCAAAAGGGTGGCGTAGAGGCAATGACACGGAGGTAGGCAGAAAACCAAAAAAGACACAAAAATAGTCAATGCCTGGCTGCATGGCTTAAGAGATGGGAAATGCAATTAGCGCTACATTGACAATAGGGTGTTTTCTGGACTGAAAACCAGAAGTGGGGAACAGGGGAAACTCAGATTGGAAAGTAGTTTGTGTCTGGCATGATTACAGCTCACACTGCACAGATCCAAGTGAATAATTTTGTACTGACACTATAGAAGCCTTCAAACATATCTCGCAGTGTAGAGTTTTCCAAGTATTTTAAAGTATTTCACAAACTTTACTCTCATGCTCTCCTTACAACACCCTGCAAGATTAGTTTTATTCTTTCCCTGGTTTTGCAAGGGAGGGGAGCTTAGCCTGACAAAGGACGGCTTGCTTAAGGTCACTTACAGCCCAATCCTGAGCTGCCTGGCCGCTGTGGTTGCAGCGGTAGCCAAATGCTGGAGGCTCCTTGGATGAAGCGGATGTTCTTCCCTTTCCCCAGGCAAAGCCCCACTGCCCACAATGGGGGTTCACCACTGGCTGTTTGGCCGGCTGTGAATCAAGCAGCCCTGCGTCGAGCTGCCCAGTGGAAGCCACTGCTGGGTCCAACCCCCTAGCAGGCCAACTCCTCTCCCCCCTGCCCAGATCCTCCTCTTCCCCACCTCCCCACAACCCAAATGTGCTTACTGGCGGCTGGCACTACTGGAGCACTGGCTGTCCACTCACAAGGGGTTCATTGTACTTTGGTGTTCTGTGTAAGCTGCCTTCGGCATTTGCTTCGGCATGAGAAAGGTGGGGTATCAGTTCTTCCAATAAAATAAATGAATGAATGAATGAATGAATGAATGAATGAATGAAGTAATACAAAACATGCTGAGCCTATCCTACTATTACTACAGATAAAAAGAATATATAAAATTATTACTATTATTAATGTACAGTTTCCTTGCATCTGTTGCGATTCTCTCCTCTCCTGCTTTTTTTATTAGTTGGAATGACTTTCCAAGGGAGCAAATTTAACCTGCAGTTTGGCCAGCATAGTTAGGCCAGCAAAGGACACCGTAAGGTATGTTTGGACTACTCTCGGAGTCAGAGCGGCCAGCACACAGATGTGTGCCATCCTCCCTGACTCCAAGAGTGGTCCAATCGTGCTTTATGGTGTCCCTTGTCCTGGCCAAATTTTGCTGGCCTAACTGTGCTGGCCTAACTGCAGGGTAGGATTGCACTCCAAGTGAAATAGCCAGCATCCTTCCACCCCAGCAAATTCTGAGATTCGAGTATTCTTTCCTTTTATAGAAGAGGCATGCTTCTGTTGCCTTTCTCTCAATGGTGGAATAACTGCAGGAACAAATCTCTAGCACCATCATAATTCAGCATTTGAAAGTCTTCCATTTTGTCCACGAATGATGCTCTGGATGGGCATCTTGTGTTATTGAAATTAAAGAGCATGAACTAGAAGGAAAAAAAAAGCTAATTTACTTTCTGGAACGTGGTAGCTTGCCGAAAGCATGAGTAGTAGCCAATAGGCAGCCAAAGACTTTGATGTGCTTTTGTTACCATTTGCCATGTTTGCCATTAATTACAAGTTGTCTTACCTTTCGACCCATAATCCTCTAATATTAAATGTAAAAATACGCTTGACGTTATGATTATCCCAGAGACAGGTTGCTTTTTGATCATGTTTTCCAAGCCGTAAGGAGTTAAAACATACCTGTGGAAGGCTGAAAATAGAATAAATAAAAGAGAAGCAGTTGCTCTGAATTGGAATTCATATGGTATAAAAAGAAACAATTACTAGAAGCGGGTGGGGTGGAAAAACCCTACTGTCAAGTTTTTTTTTTTTTTTGAGAAGGCATTTAAAAATACCAGTGACTCCAACATGTCATTGGTCAAATACCAATGACTCCAACGTGTCGCGAACATGCTTCATGGCACTGAAAGGGTTTGTGATACTTTCAGCCGGTGATATGCACCTACCACCAGCGATATGGGCCTTCTCATTGGGCCCCCTCTCTTATTGTTAATTTCTCTCTCAATAAATAATGCTTCGTTTGCATCTATGTCTGACTCATTTTTCTGAAGATCAGTTTCCATTGGGCTGCTCCACAAAGATCCCTGAAATGCACATGTTTGGGTATGCATGTACAGTAGGTGTGTTTGCACACACTGAGCACATGTGGTAAGAAGACAGTTCAACCATCTTGTTTGGGATTAACAGCAATATTGGGATGGATTTTGTTGTTGTTGTTCAGTCACTAAATTGTGTCCGACTCTTCGCGACTCCATGGACCACAGCACGTCAGGCCTCCCTATCCTCCACTAGCTTCCGGAGTTCGCCCAATTTCATGTTCATCACTTCGGTGACACTATCAAACCATCTCATCCTCTGCCGCCCCCTTCTCCTTTTGCCTTCCATCTTTCCCAGCATGAGGGTCTTTTCTAAAGAGTCCTCTCTTCTCATGAGGTGGCCAAAGTATTGGAGCTTCAGCTTCAGGATTTGTCCTTCCAGGGAGCAATCAGGCTTGACTTCCTGGAGGATTGACCGATTAGATCTCTTTGCAGTCCAGGGGACTCTCAAGAGTCTTCTCCAACACCATAATTCAAAAGCATCTATTCTTCGGTGCTCTGCCTTCCTTATGGTCCAGCTCTCACAGCCATACATAGCTACTGGGAAAACCATAGCTTTGACTATGCAAACCTTTGTTGGCAGGGTGATGTCTCGGCTTTTTATTAAGTTGTCTTTTTTTTTTTAACACCATTGCAGTTCAAGTTTGATGGTGGAGGGTGGATTCTCATCTTCATAGTGATCATGAAAGACAATCAGAGATTGAAATGATTCCTGGTTAATTAATGGCCTTGTATATGTGGGTTGGAGGAAGCTTGCTTCCAAACTTGATTTGGACAATCCCGATAGTTGCTGACCTGGCAGTCATCATTCTTTTATGAGTTATAGAACACCTTTGATCTCTTCAATTTTCCTACAGGTTCAGCTCCACTTTTGATTGGGGCCACTGGCAAACCATTGGAGCAGCCCTAATTAAGGCAAAGCTTGGCTGCCCACTTTCTGTGACAAGGGATTTAAGCACAAATAACCTTGCCGGAGAAAACTGTTTAGAGACAGGGTGTCTGATTCTGATTGGACATGTGATTATGTATAATCTGATGCACTAAAGGCAATAGACAGGGTGAAGCAATGAAACAGCAGCAGAACAAGCTTGAACTGGGTAGCAGAGGAGAATTGCTAGGATCATGTGATGAGGACCAATCTTATATGACTCTTGGCCAACTAATTAGTTTTTTCTTCTTCTTCAAACTGAGCTCTGGAGATGTTAGTGGTGAATGTGCTGCATCACCGTTTTATTCAGGACCAAATGCCTCTCTAAACTGGGTTGATCGTGATGTGCAAAACCACAGGCTGTGTGCATGATGTGCTGCATTTTTTTTTTCAGATTGTGAGCCCTTTTGGGACAGGGAGCCATTTAACTTTATTATTACAGTATTTGCCTGTAAACCGCTTTGTGAACCTCGTGTTGAAAAGCGGTATATAAATACTGCTGATGGATTGTTGATTGCTCATGCAACTGGTTCGCAAGCATGTTCGGAGACCTGATTTGAGAACAGATGCCTCCTAAGCATGCTTGTTGTGTCCAAAAGAGGTTGTGAACTGGCCTGGTGCCTTTGCTCTGAAACTGAGGACCAACGTTCTGTGGGCAATGCAGGGACACCATGCTTCGCATGCCTCTCCCTAATACTTCATCCCAAAGCAGAGCTATTAGCTAAAAACAAATGCAAATATTAGCTCATGTGAAGAACTTTAAAGTGCAGTCCTAAACTGTGCTGGCATAGTGAGGCTGGTGGGTCTGCGTTATATTTAGCACAGCTTTGGTGCGCTGGGGAGCTGCCCCGGAGCAGGGCATGTTTGTGCCCTTGCCCCAGGAGAGGCTCCAGCCTCCCCTATGTTCTCCTTGAGTCTGCACCTGCTAAATAGGCTAAATAGGCACAAAGCCAAGGAGACTGCATGGCCTGAATTGGGGCAGCACGGCCTGGGGACAGAGGGTTGGATGCAACCAGTGATGTCATGCAGGGGGTACGCGGGGGTACGCGAGTACTGGTTTCTAGGATTACAGCTGGCCCCGCCCATTCGCCTGCCCACTCGTCGACTCTGCCCTCTGCAACGTTTGAATTTCCTGCATGTTTGAGTTGCCTGCATGTTCTCAGAGCCAGGCAGGCAGGCAGGCAGCGAGCGGAGCCTTTCCTTTCCTTGCCACTGAAAAATGAGTTGCTCTGGGGTTTTAACATGATGCCAGGCCTCCTTAACATGTTCTGGGGGTGCTGTGGAATACTATTGCAACTGTTGGGTCAGTTTAAAATCATCTGAGGCCTCAAAAAGGGCTTTTTTCATGTCACTTCCTGCCACGACTTCACTTCTGGCTTATGACATCACGTCCGGTGGGCGGGTCCCGACACGTGCCAATCAAAAGTGAGTACCTGTTCTTAAATCATTTAGATGACACCACTGGATGCAACCATTAGCCCCCCCCCCCGGGCCGGCTATTGCTAGCATTGGCGCAAGGGGTGCCGACGCAGGGGTGCCAGTGCTGATGCGGGGGTGCAGGTCAGCACAGCAAAGTTTGGCCGGGACAAGGGCCACCGTAAAGTATGTTTTGACCACTCTTGGAGTCAGAGAGACCAGCACCCAGACGTGCGCCATCTTCCCTGACTCTGAGAGTGGTCCAAACGCACCTTACGGTGGCCTTGGGCCGGCCAAACTTGCTGGCCTAACTGTGCCAGTCTGACTCCAGGTTAGGATTGTGCCCTAAGTTTGCGAGGGAGCAGCTGTGCTACGTTATAGGAATGGTGGAAGGGTGCCTGAATGACTGCAAAGGTAAACCAGAAGTCTGTGTTGAGAATTTTTAATGGCTGCCTTATGTTTTTTCAGGTGATACCTGCTATTTGCAATGATGATAACAAAAGAGGTGCATATTATGTTAATTTCATGCCATTTACATATATACATGAATGCACATGCACATATACATTATTTGGAGTTCTCCAGTGTCCAACCTTTTTCTAATATAGCCCCAACATTTAAAGGATCATGCATTTCCCACATTCGGAAGTTTCTGCAGTGGATGGTGAATTGTTGATTCTACATAGAGCAGGTTACTATGGTCTGTTATTTTGATATATTTTCCAGATTTGTCAAGTGTCCATTTTACTTTTTCCCTGTATTCCCATTTGTATCATAATCACAACAACAGGACCAGTGTGCAGCTTTTTTCTGACGTGATCCAATTCCCTGGATGGAATAAACTCCTTGGCCTTTGACTCGGGGGTTTATCCACTCAGGAAACTAGTTTACTTCCATACAAAACAGCACACCCCTATGATTAGCACTTAATTACCATGAGCCAGTAGCAGCTCTGCTAAAGTTGAGTTGTTTGGGGTGGATTATTTTTTTTGGAGCCGATCACATACTATAAGGTTTCCATTCATAGAGGTTAAGGCCCCGTCACCCTGAACATAAATGATCCAACAAAAATGTTTTTGAGTACAGGAGTTTTCATGATCAATCTCTGGAACTCCATTTGAGAAAATCTCAGGGACCAGATCTGGGAAAGGCCCTGGAAATTCATGGCCAATCAGAGCAGACAGAACTGGCAGGATGAACCAATCGTCTGACTCAAATTGAGATGAGGTGGGATAAGCTGGGATGCAATTAAAGGGCACTTTTTTGCTCTCTCTCTCTCTCTCTCTCTCTCTCTCTCTCTCTCTCTCCTGTTCTTCCTAGAGCAGTGGCCACTCCTAGAAGGCCTGGTTCCTCCATACAGTGGCATCTCTATAGGGAGGGCAAAGCTCTAAGTTTTGCAAGAAGCCTTACCTTGCAGTGGAAATCACTCCTTTCCTGCACCATTTTAGCCAATCCGCACAGGGAAAAGCAATATCTTGGCGTTGCTTACTGGCTACAGCAGCAAGGGAGAGGAGGGATTTACATGACAGGGTAAGGCTCCTTGCAAAACTCTGCCCTCCCTGTAGAGACGCCACTGCCTCCATATGGTAGGTCTGGTTCCCTCAGGAAGTTTGAAAGACGCATTCCACCTTTGCTTTTAAAAAGGCTCCAGACACACCTAGTCTGCATTTTGCTTGTGAGTTGATTTTGACATTTTTTTTGTCTGTTTTAATCATTGTTTAAATGTTTTTTAAAAAACGTTATTTTGACAGGCAGCCACCTTGGGACTAATTGTGAAAGGAAGGATGAACATGAATGAATGAATGAATGAATGAATGAATGAATGACATTTCAGGTGAGGATGAGGTTAGCAGCAGGTATCATGGAGCAGAAAGGCAGGGTATAAATTCATTATACAACAATTGGAGGCCAGATTTGAAGAAGGAGAGAGGGGGTGGTGGTAACATGTGGGGCATGGCCCAAATTCCAGCTCCAGTGGAGGTCTAATTCTGGTGGATAATCATAGGGGAGAGGGGAACAGCAGATGACATGGTTGTGACAGCCTGGGTTCAGGCATTTGTTGAGACAGTCGTGACAAGGCAGTCTGGGTTATGAGGTAATTTCCCAGAACTTGAAGCTGGCTTGGAGTCAAGTTTTGTAAGGCCAGGTAAGTGTGAATTGGCTTGTGTGGTCAGGTGACAGTATTCAGGCCACTACCATAGCCTATGTGGCACCTTTGACCCACAGAGCCTAATCTGCCTGGCTTTCTGAGGGACCCCGGTGCTTGTAGCACTGAAACCTGGCCACCAAATGCCTCAGGGTGAGACAGGTGGCACTTCGTGGATGAGGAATAGCAAAACAAATGACTAAATGCATTCACTTAGAGGATATGGGCTCAAACATAACCTTCAAAGGATACCTGGTGCATCTGGCCCTGTGCTCCCCAAAAAGAGGCAGACTACTTCTATGCCCTGAAGCAGGGCAACTGTCTGATTCACATAGTCTTGTGCTTAATCTCAGAATGCCCCAGCGCTGTTTAATTCATGTATATTTTGAAGCAGGGGGAGGGGAGAGTTGAGTCAGCACCATAAGAGGCTGTACGAGTACAACCAGTTCCTTAATCAGATCATTGGTCTGGGGTGATTTTTCTTTTTCGGTGCACTGTGTATATTTTAGAGGGTTACAATAGTTTATTATCAAGGCATCTCTTGGCCAGCCGTGGCATCTCACTGAAGGCCTGACCACTCATTGTAATTAAAAGAAATAGCCACAAGCTTTTCACAAAGCATGGGTGGTTATCGCAAAATACGAATGAAAATCCAGCCAGTGTAATTACATTCTACCAGTTCATAATTGTATCTAATAATTATATTCCATCTACCTCCACCCCTAGCAGCATGAGTAAGTGACTCTTTGTTTCCTGACTTGTCTGTTTTTTTAGTGTAATAGACTGTGATCTTCCTTTAAAGGAATAGACCGCTGGTTTCACGAGCCAATTTTTAGGGGGTTCTGGAGAGCTTGGCACCACCATCCTGGAAACTCGGAAGAACTCAAACATCACAGAGATAGGAACATTCAAAAAAGAATTTGGAGTTCTTTCAACATTCAAGAAGTGTGGTTTATTAAAAAGACTGACTTCACTTTCTGTTTAATGCCATCATTTACGGCCCTGCCAGCACAATGATTTCATTTCCTGTTTCCTGCTTAATGACATCACTTCCTGCTCTTGGTCTTAAAAAAAGGGGTCCCAATGCAAAAAAAGGTTGAGAACCAGCGGTGTTATGCTGCCGGAACGCTGGGCGGGACATCCGGGTGATCGACAGCCCGCCCGTCGCGTTCTGGAACGTTACGCCCTTTGCGTAATGTACGCAAGCGGCGTAATTGGTTATGCAAACGGTGTAACGCTTCGGAACGCGATGGGCGGGCTGTCGATCACCTGGATGTCCCGCCCAGCGTTCCGGCAGCATAACACTGCTGTTGAGAACCATTAGATTAGGCTGAAGACAGAAGGAGTTCTTCACCCATGATGGTTGTTCACAATGATGGTCTTCACCCATGATGTGAACTCAGCTTTCCAGTTGTATGCCAAGTCCAAAAGGTGTGTTCAATCTTTCTAGCTTTACACCTCATGCTTGGCAGGCTAAGTGCATACTATCACGTATGAATATATGTGCTCATCTTCACCTTACCCCCAAAAGCACACAAACATTTTAAAAATGATCGCAGAACTATTCCAGAGAATGTGACAGGTGGACAATGGTGAGGGGTGAAAAATGGTGAGGTGATGGTTACTAGCCAATGGGTGCTGACTGCAACAACTTTTTTCATCATGCTGAAGATAAAGGATGCAATCCTAGCCAACGTTCCAGCACTGACATAGCTACACCAGTAGGGCATGTTCTGCATTCTGCAGTGGAATAGTCGTCATGGAGGCCTCGTCAAGGTAAGGGAATGTTTGTTCCCTCACCTTGGAGCTGCATTGCCCTTACCCAGGTGCTGATTGCACCCTTAATTAGGCTGAAAAATTGTAGAATGAGGCCTGTTCCCACAGCCCTCTGAAGCAGTGCTGACCCAGTCATAAAGCAGGCTAAGATGCCTTATGACAGCAGAGGAGGGCGGGATATGTAAGGGGGACAGCAAATTCACCGTGCCCTTCATCCCCCACCACCTCTTTCCAGTACATGGCAGATTCAAGGCACATTACCATGCTCCATCGCAGAGTGGTCCCAAAAATTTGGGACATCTGGTTTGATATGAAGGGATCATTTTTCGCATTCAAAAAATTTATATTTTTAACCACAGTATAGAAAATATTTGAAGAAACGTACATGGATGTCGCAGAACTTCGATTTGAGTTATTTATTTTAAAAATGTGCACCTCATGGTTCTTTCAAAAGAAATCCAAAGTGATTGATGTATTAAATGAATAAGACAGCTAAGCTAGCAAGAAATAATAAAACCAAAAGGAAAACAAACCAGTGCTAGCGAAAACAGTCACCAACAAATAAGCAACATTATTTTTTTTTAAAAAAAAAATCATACCACACAAAGAACTGTAATATTCTACAGATTATTCCACAGATTGCTCTCCCACCACAGTCTGAGCAACCCCCCTGGTCTCCACTAAGGATATCCTCTCACTGTATCTCCAAATAATCACTTAGAAAGTGAAGCCACCACAACATGAAATAAGCATTGATTCTCCTTGGTGTTGTTCCACTCTGGGAGGTGTAGTCAGTCTAGTCTAGTGGCCATCTACTCAAGTTTCAGGGTTCTCAGGGTCAGGTTTTAGGGTCATAGCAGGGCCGGCCTTCAGGTTTCGGGATCATACCAGGGCTGGTATGTGACTAGTGCAGTCAATGTGACTAGTGCAGTCACATTGGGCCCTGCACATTGGAGGGCCTTGCACCAGCTTAGTGAGCATATCGCCTGCTGATGCAGCTGGAATCTCTATGGGCTTTAGGTCAGTGAGGGAAGGAGAGCAGCTCCCTCCCTCATGTCCTGCCTCTGAACAGCCCAAAATGGGCCTCCTGGAAGCAGTTGGCAGTGACGTCATCAAGTCACCACCAACTATTTCCAGGTGCTGCAATTTGCGCATCACACCACAAATGCTCAGTGGGAAAAGGTGCCCCTTAATAACTGCCCCCCCCTAATAACCAGTCGCCACAGACTGCTTTGGAACTATGGAAAGTGAGCAAGGAGCTGCCGAGTGAATGGGCACAAACATATGTATGCCCGCCACTAGGCCAAGAACAACCGTGACCTATATGGAAATCCTTAAATCGACTGCCTGCTGGGGTAGGAAGATCTAAGGACAATCTGAGGAAATGGGGTCTCCCCATAAAAGACATGCTGTGTGAATGTGGAGAAGAACAAACCATCTCACATATGCTACAGTGCACACGGTGCCCCTCTACATGCACAATGGAAGATCTTACGTTGGCAAGGGAGAACACTGTTGAAGTGGCCCAGGACTGGGCCAATGATATCTAGTTTTAACTGTATTTTATTATAAAAAACGTATTTTGATGTATGTATAAAATTATATTAATGTAGGTGCTTATGACACGAATAAAAAAAGACCACAAATGCTCTACTTGGTGAATGGGGGGCCCTGTGGAGAGAGTGGGGTGCCCCATGGGAATGCCCAGCGTTGGGCTCCATCATTCCTAGTGTCGCTCCCCTGGGTCATACTCATGTTCCAGGAAATGGAAGAGCCAGACGTCACAAAATCCTTGCAAAGTGGTGCTGCCTTCAGTAACTTCATCAACATTTGAAGAAAAGGTATTGCTAAATGTATCTCTAGTTCTGGCAGAGAATAAGTACTGTGACTCCTTGGCTTCTAAAGGCATGGCTCTGGGGGTGTATCCCACTCAGTGGCAGATCTAGGGGGCAGGGGGGGCATGAGCCTGGGCGCCGTCTTGGGGCTGTCTAGGGGGGTGCCAGTGGCCCCCGCAATATTGCGCGGGTAGACCTGGGCTCTAGAGCCCAGGTCTCCCCATTGGGACCAGCCGCGAGTAGACCTGGGCTCCATCGAGGGAGCCCAGGTCTACCTGCAGTTGTTTCTAATGGGGAGACCTGGGCTCTGTCAAGGGAGCCCAGGTCTACCTGCGGTCGTTTCTAATGGGGAGACCTGGGCTCCCTCTAGGCTCCCTCTAGGGAGCCCAGGTCTACCCGTGGCTGGTCCAAATGGGTAGACCTTAGACCTGGGCTCTGTGAAGTCCAGGTCTACCTGGGGCTGCTTCTGGTGGGTAGACCTGGGCTCCCATGGGGGCGCACTTCTATTGGGTGCCCCAGGCGCCATTTTGACTAGGTCTTCCCCTGGTCCCACTAGTACCATGGCTCCCAACCTTTTTTGCTCCAGGACCCCCTTTTAAGGTATGACAACATGTTGGGCTCCTTTAAGATCTATGTCCGGAAGTGATGTCAATAAGCATCATTGCTTTTAATAATTCATTGTTCATTGTTTTAAATAAACCACACTTTTTGAACGTTGAAAGAACTCTGCATCCTTTTTAGAATGTTCTGAGTGCTTTGTATCTAAGTGACGTCTGATTTTTGAGTTCAATGATTGATTTAGAACTGAGGACAACAATGCACAGAACGCATTGCGGCTTCTCAATGCCACTGCTGATCAAGTTGGTAAAGCCAAATTTTAGAAAGTCGTCAGAGTATTTACGTTCCTCTTCCCCATGTGCTGAGACACACCTAGGCATGCACATGGCAGGTGTGACATGCCCGCTTGGAAAGAGACAAGCGAGAAGACTTCATCACACACCAAGACAAGCCCATAGCAAGGCTAATTTTCCTTACAGCTTCAGGCACTGAGGAAGTGGTAGTTAAATGGGGAAGTCTTTTCCACGGCCAAAATGAAGCTTCCAAGATGGTGGTGCCCAGATTTTTATGATGGCTGACACAAGCTCTTTGCACCCCCCTGAAAATTGGTTCATAACCCCTTTGGGGGTCCTGACCACCAGGTTGAGAACCATTGCACGATCAAATAGGGAAGCATGGCCTTCGTTAGGGGCACTGCCCACCACAAACAGTTACCACAAGTAATTCTTGGATCATCTTATGAATATATTGGATTAATGGAATCAATAATGGAATAAATTAGATAACTCTACGGGCCACTTCACAAATACCGAGAGACAAATGCTTAATTTAAAGGAATTTACTGCAGAGGGGAATTGTGATCAAGACTGACTACCAAGCACATGATGTACCCATATGATACAGGCATGGTTCAACATACCTTTGTGGTTTCCACATGTTATGATTTTTTATGAGCATATGTTAAAAGCAATGAATAAAATAGTTATTCTACTTGTTCCTAAATTGAAACATACCAACTTTTGCCCACCAGGTTCAATTTGAATCTAATTACGGTGACACTTAATAGCAAACAGAGTTTTTTTTGCAGCCTAATGATTGTTCACAGGTTCAGGAATTCTAATGCGCACATAGTGCTCCTCCAGCTATAAGGGCTTTCCATGCACTTAAGTAGAGACACAAATCTGCATTCCATACAAAAGCGTTTGTGTGCATAAATGAATTGGGAAGACAATTCTATAGCAATTCTGTGCAGGCATTAAGTGGATCTGGAACTTATAATGCATTATGGAGCATTGAATTCTACATTATTTATTATTTATTAAATTTCTACCCCACCTTTCTCCCAAAGGCACTCAAGGCGGCATTACAAATTTAAAACACGATAAAATTCCATCAATTAAAAAACAATAATTAAAAATAAAACATACAACAAGCCAATCCCATGGATCATAAAAAGTACAAAGATATAAAAAGGATGCAAAAAAGCCAGCTAGACTGTCAGCAACTAAAAGCCTGCTGAAACAAAAAGGTCTTCAGCCCCCACCGAAATACCGCCAAAGAGGGAGCAGTTCTTAACTCTAAGGGGAGGGTATTCCAAAGTTGGGGTGCCACCGCCGAGAAAGCTCTCCTACTGGCCGCCACCCCTCTCACCTCTCCTGGTGGCGGCACAGTCAAAAGGGCCCCCCCCAGATGACCTCAGAGTACGGGTAGGATTATATGGGAGGAGGCGGTCCCTCAAATACCCTGGGCCCGAGCCGTAAAGGGCTTTAAAGGTCAAAACCAGCACTTTGAATTTGGTCCGGAACAGAACCGGCAGCCAGTGTAGTCGCCGAAGCAACGGCTCGACAGAGTCAAACCGATGTGCCCCAGCAACCGATGTGTCAAACCGATGTGCCCCAGTAACATGGGGTGCATGCCTGTGTGGTGACCTTTCTGACTCGGGCAGTGCAATCCAACGGGGTGTGCAGCGTTGACACAAGGGGGTTGCATTGACGCTGGGCGGTTAGTGCCAATGCGAGAGTGTCGCCTGGTACCCCGCATCGGCACTAAGGCAATGGGACCGGTAAGGGCCTCGAATGTGGTCGGGGCAGGGGGGAGGGGCTCCAGCCTCCACTATGCTGCACTTGGATTTGGCACGGGCCTGTCGTCCTCGCCAATCTAGCACAGTATAGGATTGCACTCTGAGAATGGGTCAAACATGACCCTTGTGCCATGACCCTTGAGCCAGCCAGGCTTTGCTGGCCTAACTGTATGGGCCTAATTCCAGGTTAGTATTGCGCCCTTAATAATATTTGGGCAGTGCAATCCTAACCTGCGCAGGAGCAGGCAGGCTGACTGGCCTGCACTGCTTCCTGCCCAGTGTAGGAGGCAGCTGGAGGTTACCTCTGGGCAAGTGCATGTTTGTCCATTTACCCCAGGGAAAGCCCCAGGCAGCCCAATGGGGCTGCTGAACCTGCAAAATAGCAGGTTCACGTCCGAGCAGCCCGAAGCGGTCCAAATTGAGGGTGTATGTACCGAGGATGGGGGTTGGGGGTTGGATCCTAATGGCTAGATCCAGACTCTTCCCCACTCCCCAGGCTGGCCCACCTGTGGGATGCCCCAGGCCTTTCCACCACCCTGTTCCACCTCCATCCACCCCTCCTGTCCTGTCCAGGCAGGGAATCCTGCCCTCCAAAGCCCTTGTGCTGGCTGAGTTCTGGTAGAGAAGATGCCTTATCAGCATGTCCTGGGCTGGTGCAAGCATGCCTTAAGGCACATTTGCAACATCCCTGGGCCAGGCAGTATGAGCCAGCCAAAGGTACCATTAGGAAAGCCCCCTAAAAAACAAACTGAGTGGTTTTAAGTACCACTTAGAGCACAATACTAACCTGGAGTTAGGCTGGCACACTTTGGCCAGCAACGTTTCACTGGCACAAGGACCACTGTAAAGTGCATTTGGACCACGCTCAGAGTCAGGGAGGATGGCACACATGGTATCCCTTGTGCCAGCAAAAATTTGCAGGCCTTACACTGCCAGCCTAAATCCAGGTTAGGATTGTGCCCTCAGTAATATATATACTTTCTCAAATACTTTTTGAAAATACTTTTTTCTTTACTGTAGTTTCTCAATCTAAATACCCACTTCTGCTGCTGGTTTTTTTCCTTCTCCACTTAATCTTTCACAACTTGTCATAACAGTGTCCTTAATTAGGAGTATTTCAAGCATCAAAGGATATCAATGCAAGGAGCCAGCCAAGTAAATTATCCCTTTATGTAGATGGCATTCTTAAGAGAACAAACTCACTGCAGATAAGGTATTTTCAAACTGATTATGGGTTATGAAACCATGGTAGGGTGTTGGAATAAATTGCAGCAAATTCACATCATTGATCTTTGATGAGCGCTGATATGAACATCAGATGTAGGCACATTAAGGCATGCAACATAGATCTGAGCCACAAATCTGTTGATTCTGTTTTTTTTTTTTCTGGTCTCCTGCCCAAATTTTGCAACAATCTTTGGATATCTTTCAGGACAAGCTACCTACAGCAATAAGCCCCTTTTAAAGCTTTATTCATGCCTCTTCTCTATAGAAGGCTCCCCTCCAGGCTTGCACCCAATGTGTACAGAGGGTACTGGGCTTGCTGGCCACAGCTCCTAGCAGCCAAATGTTTAACATTCATGTGAAAGGGACCCAACACATCCATGCAAACAGAGAGTACAAGAGGAATACAAGCAGTGGTGTCATTCACAAACAAGCTGCCAGAACGCTGGGCGGGACTTACGCTCTGATTGGCTGCCCGTCCGTAGCGTTCTGCCACTGCCCTGGCCTTCGAGGGGGCGCCGGCTTGCCGTGGGGGAGGGCGCCGGGTGCCTGGGAGAGCAGCAGTGGGGCGCACCAACCAGGGGCTCCCCGCGCGGTGGGCAGGCAGGTGGCGGAACGCCATGGATGGGCTGTCAATCAAACGTAAGTCCCGCCCAGCGTTCTGTCTCCGTGGGAGTAGATGACACCACTGAATACAAGGTGGTGAGTATCCCTGCCGGGTGGTGGGGAAAATTCTCAGGACAGGAGGAGGGTGGCAGGAAGGGAGGGAGGGGGCAGAAGTGGAGGGAGGGAGGGTGAACCGAGGGGAGAATTAGGTCTGAGAGTGGGGGATGGAAATTGTGGCAGAGTCTGCCACCGAATCCTATGCCCCTTCAGAGCCATTGAGCCCTACATGGTCTCCTTCTTGGTTCTGCACCCGCTAAATAGCAGTTGCAGATCCGTGGGTAGGAACCTGACCCCAAGGTGACCTCTAGCTAAGTTGCTTTGGGTGCGGTGCAGGCCATGCGGCCTGACTAAGTCAGGGCATGTTAGGATTGGGCTGTAAGCATTTAATATACCCTCTACTTTGACCATGACACCTGTTACTTTGAGGTCACATGGCCTGAATCCACCAATAATATCATGACACTTAGAGTGCAATCCTAACCTGGAGTTAGGCTGGCACAGTTAGGCCAGCAAAGTTTGGCTGGCACAAGGGCCACCGTAAAGTGTGTTTGGACCGCTCTCAGGGTGGTCTGAACGCACTATACGGTGGCCCTTGTGCCAGCCAAACTTTGCTGACTTAACTGTGCCACCCTAACGCCATTTTAGGATTGCGCCCCCAATCTGATTTCCATCGGAGAGCGCAATTAGGCATGATGGTGGTTGACCCATTTTCTTAAACACAGGTTTCCACAATCCTTTAGGACAGTGCTCCTCAAATTGGTGGGTCGCGACCCACCAGCCTGAGGAGCATCGCCCCCTTTCCCTTTAAGGGGCAGGGAGAGGGAGAAAGCAGGACAAACCGGAAGTGGTTTGCGATTGCCATTTTGACTAACAGAGAAGTTTGGGAAGCCCTGCAGAGGCTTCTCTTGGGCTCCCTGCACCCTCCGTGAGTTGGCAGAATCTTAAGGTATGCATAGGACCAGTGGTGGGATTCAGGGGGTTCGCCCAGGTTCTATAGAACCGGTTGTTAAATGGCCGGGCTCCGCCCACTCGCTTACCTGGGCTGGCTTCAGTTTTTTTTTTTTTTGGCTCTGGCTATGACATCATAGAACCGGTTGTTAATTTATTTGAATCCCACCACTGCATAGGACCCCCTTCCTGCCAAAACAGTGGCGAGATCCCAGGGATCCCACAAACACTTACATGGTCTTCCTCCCTGGGAGAACTTTGAAGACCACTGCTTTAGGAAGTAAGAAGCGTGGATACAAAGCAAAGCAAATGGGTTTCAAAGAACCACCCCCTTCTTTCAGCTTCCTGTTTTCCATTTATGCGGGCAATGTGCCTTTTATCTCTGCATGGAGTGGGGAATGCGAAAAGGGTTTCCAATTTTTAATATTCACAGATCCACTGTCCAAGTTAGCCAGGACTAGACCCCATTGAAACTTATGGAACAAATAAATCTTGACTAACAAGTCTCACCACTTTCTAACTGGTTGCAGTTCCAAATGTTTCTATTTAGCGGAGCATTCCAGGTTGTTTGTACTCTAAATCTGAGCTTTCTGGGTGGTGGAGAATACCTTAACTATTCTAGACCCCTGTTTTGGGAGACATACATAAATATATAAACATCCCATATTTAATTTTTTTTCTAGTAATCAGATTTACCACTACCTAAGACTTCAGACTTAGGTTGACTTCAATGGATTAAGTGTGCTGGGTTGTGTTGTGGCCAGGGAGCATGGACTACACATGTGCCAAGTTCTAGCTTTCTAATTTATGCCGCATATCCTATCAGATGTGTCAGTGAGTGAGAGTGAAAGTCAGGGCAAAATCCTAAACTGGAGTAAGGCCAGCCATGTTTGGCTAGGACAAGGGCCACCGTAAATTATGTTTGGACCACTCTCAGAGTCAGGGAGGATGGCGCATGTCTGTGTGCTGGCCTCTCTGACCATGAAAGTGGTCCAAACATATTTTACGGTGGCCCTTTTGTCGGCCAATTTGCTGGCCTAACTGTGGTGGCCTAACTCCAGGTTAGGACTGTGCTCTCAGTCAATATCTGAAGCCTACGTGTCTGTACATCTAAATAGACACACATGCCTATGTTACACGTTCCGTATATGTGTGTGTACGAATGGACTGTTATACCATATTACATTACTTTTTCATGAGAAGCATGGCATATGTACATATGCTCAATTTACAGCATATTTACTGTACCGTGTTGCAAATAGTCTTAAACCATCTGAAACAACTGTGCCATCTGCATTTCGTTTTCTATGCAAAGTGTCTCTAAGATTTATTAATTCAGCTAATTACAGTAATTAGACAGAAAGACTCCATAACTAACTAAAATAAAACAAAAAATTAACTTCATCAGCTGTGTAATATAAACAAATAATTTAGTCATTCAGCGATGCAGTTTGTTTTACCGGCTTCTTAAAGGCCCCAGGGGCAGGCCTTGCTGCTTGGAGACCTGTTCCAGCTTCGGAT
Source organism: Lerista edwardsae (assembly GCA_029204185.1). Lineage (NCBI taxonomy): Eukaryota > Metazoa > Chordata > Lepidosauria > Squamata > Scincidae > Lerista > Lerista edwardsae. The sequence continues at coordinate 5,471,494 of JAJKFI010000024.1, forward strand.
GAGCAACAACAGAAAATTGTGGTGGAGGCTTTTCATTCTGGAAGACGGCAACCGTCCCGGGCATGCTCTGCGAAGGAGTAGCGCTCTGCTTCAAACTGCCTGGCACCAACAGTGGGGAGAGAAAAATAAGAGCAATTCTTTTTCTTCCTAAGGATGGGCTTGCTACCAAAACTGCTGCTCTTTGTATCTGAAAAGACAGACTGGCCAATACAATGCATATTTATTCAGCTCAGAAGGAGGTAAAACCTATATTTCAGAAAAGGCATGATGAGCCCCATTCTATGTGCTCATGTTTATTGTTGTTGTTGTTGTTGTACTTTCGCACAGTTACTACAGGTGTAGTGACCAGTATACTCCGGAAGCATCGGGTCCTTCCCAGAGGTGTCATGCAGCCGGAACGCTGGGCGGGAGGAACGGGTGAGCGGCAGCCCGCCTGTTGCGTTCCGTTGCGTTCCGGTCCGTTTCGTCTTCTTCCATGATGTTTTATTAACAACAACAACAACAACAACAACAACAGTGGACTCTGGAACCAGGATTTGCCCCTTTGTCTCAAGCAGATCCAACCATTGCACAGGGAATACAACAGCAGCCCTGGAGAAGTCTGGAAAGGTGATTTTGGTTGAACAATGGCATGATTCTGCCCTCCGGTTTTGCCAGCTGAGTGGCTCTGGATTGCTGGAATGTTGGGTTGTAGCAGCTCAGTCATGGAAATGCAGTAATGTTAGCACAAGAACCAGGCCTGTCTTCCTGTTGTGCTCAAAAGAGTCATGAACCAGCACTGGCTTTCTCTGAATCATAATATTCTTGCCCATGAGTCAGAATCAAATGCACAACATCTGGGGTTCCACTCAAAGAACTGCCCCATCAGGTCTAGCCTGACCCTCATTCACTATGCTTCCTTCTCCCATGGCATCAACACATTATTTTAGTACCTGTTTTGCTACGGTCTACAGTAGCACCTCCAATAATGCCATTTCCTTTGGTGCTATTTCACTCCAGCACTCTTCATCCTGGCTTGATTGACAGGGGTTGTAACCCATGGGAACGGTGTCATTTTGGCTAATCAGTGCCAATTTCCTTCAACTATGTCTCCTGCAGCACTGTTTCAGGCAGATATATTACTGTACAGAGCCGTTCCTGGCTCTGAACGCGCCTAGGGGTGGGACAACGTCACCGTGCCACCAGTGCAGCGCCCAGCCATGCCTCCCTGTGCCCAGAATTGCTCCATTAAGAACATAAGAACATAAGAAGAGCCTTGCTGGATCAGGCCAAAGGCCCATCTAGTCCAGCTTCCTGTGTCTCACAATGGGCCACCAGATGCCTCAGGGAGCACATGAGACAACAAGATGCCTGCATCCTGTGGCCACTCCCTTGCACCTGGCATTCTTAGGTAAACATACTGGTGGCCAGTCAAGATTCTCCACAGCATTTCTCTTGCAGCCGCCTGAACCAGATGCTCCTCTTCAGACATGTACTCATAAGAACAGCCCCACTGGATCAGGCCAAAGGCCCATCTAGTCCAGCTTCCTGTATCTCACAGCGGCCCACCAGGTGCCCCAGGGAGGCATGAGACAACAAGATGCTCTGAGCGCAAGGGTGGGCGGGGGGAACTGAAATTTGCACAGGTTGTTCCACCCAGCAGCGCCTCGCCGCTGCCTGCATCCCTTGCACCTGCCACCCCCTGCAGCACCCTCCCGCCGCCTCTGCTACTGTATATGCCTTTTTTTGAGATTTGCACACTGGAAGGAAGTTGACTTCCAATACAATGTAACTTGTCAAGGAAAATACGGATACAAAACTCATTGTGCACTTGGAGAAAACCAAACCAAACCAAGTATCCGTGCTGAGAATAAATGGAACATCCGTTAACTACATTAAAGCAAAGTTGTGCATTTGCTGTACCCGAGAATAGCAGGTCGTATTTCCAATACTTTCAGCAAAACACGCCATCTACCAACCATGCATTATTCATAAATAGTATTCATTCAGCAATATGGAAGGAAAACGTGTTTGTGATCCCAATTAATAAGCAGGTGGAAAAACGGCTAAATTTATTTTGGATAAATTATGCACAGCAAACTGTTTGCTCAACGCAGGGAGGAGCAGCTCACAGCACACTTGCCTGGCAAGAAGGAAGCTAAAAAGTAGATGCGCTTTTCTTTGACATCCAGAATTTGCAATGCGGAATTAATCAGTCGAGCAGGAAGAATGAGAGAGAGCATGGTGCTCAAGGTGTCCAGGAGTAGCACTGGATTAAACATTATGGCCCATATTACCATATTTATTTCATTCACTGGGGCAGAACTCCTAGGCACAAACACCTGGAAATAAGCCCCATGAATTCAGTGCTTGTATTGTAAGATAAAATACAGTGGCCTTTCTCCATCATAGCGATGTGCTCTTACTGTAGGTTTTAAACTAGTATAGTGTAATCAGTGGTATTCAAACGTTTTAGACCAGGACCCACTTTTTGGAATGGCACTCGTGGGACCCACCAGAAGTGATGTCATTAACCTGGAAGTGATGTTGTGTCAGGAAGTGACATCATCGAGCAAGAAGTGCTGTCATTGTAACATAATAAAATAACACTCCTGAAATGCAAACTGGCATTCTTGGACCGCAGCAATCGTACAACTATGAAACATCGCTGACAGAAAACAAGATGAGGACAAAATACGATGTAAAAGCACTGAAACAAAAATAAAATAAAATAAACCCTTGAAAATTCAAACTGTTAAAACTCACAAAAGGAATATAACAAGAGTAAGGTCTGCAGTCTCTAAGATGGCTGTGCCCAGCTTTCAACGTCCCACCTGACATCAAGTCGCGACCCACTAAGAGGGTCCCGATCCACAGTTTGAATAACACTGGTGTAACTACTTTTTGTAAAGAGCCAAATTTAGGGTTGAACTTACATGCCATTCCATTTTGCTACTTTATTCACAGGTAGTTACATGGGGAGGGGCACTTTGGTGATTTTTCAGGGGATAAAATGTTGGGCGTTCCAAGACAACAGTGGTTTTCCTTGTAGCTGATGGCTATTGGCCTCCATTCTTCAACAATGCTCTTGTCATTATGAAATTGTGCTACATTGTTCTGAGATGAGTTATGTCTTTAAAAATGGACACAATTTTTCTGCCATCATTTATTTATTCAATTATCCTCTTCAAAATCAGATACCCAGGGCAGCTTGCAGCAATTAAAACATAACAAAATCCAAGAAAAACACAAATAAAATTACAATAAAATTGTAGGGAAACAAGAAACTGCAACAAAAACTAAATTCAAATTCAAACTGGAGAGATCAACCAAAAACACAGCTAGAGTGAAAAGCTGGTGAAACAAAGTCTCTGGTCCCTATCTTAAGGATAACAGGAAGGAGGCCATTTAATTCTTAGTTCTGTTGGAAGAGTGTTCCAAAGTTTTGGCATCATCTCAGAGAAGACCATTCTTGTTGCCACCAAACCTGCTTCAGGTAGCAGTGCCACATGCATCAGAGACCTGGATAGTAGGTTTCTATAAGGGAGGTTCTCATCAGGACTATGGAAAGGGTCGTAGTCTGTTCCCCACATGCCATTTTCCCCATAAAAATCAGACTCCCCCAAATTCCTATTCACCCCACAGTGGGAAACTAAAAGAGCAATTCTAACCTGGAGTTAGGCCGTCACAGTTTGGCCAGTAAAGTTTGGCCGTCACAAGAGCCACCGTAAAGTATGTTTGGACCAATCTCAGAGTCAAGGAGGATGGCACACGTCCATGTGCTGGTCTGTCTGATTCCAAGAGTGGTCCAAACATACTTTATGATGTCCCTTGTGCTGGCCAAACTTTGCTGGCCTAACTGTGCCAGGCTAACTCCAGGTTAGGGTTGTACTCTAAGTAGGTCAAACAGTAATTGTTTGGAGTAGTTAGGTCAGTTGGAGATGACAGGATGTTTTCTCTTCCCCAAAACTACACCAAGCTCTAGATAGCCTGCAGGAGAGATGCGGTGATTCATAGGATACCATGCTTAGCCTTTTCACATGTCTAAGGTTGTTGGGGGCCAAAACACAGATTCATGCTGATGAATGGTCTCTATTTGCTTTTGGGCACGTGAACATATCCCACAACTATTTCTTCAGTTCACATCACATGTGAGCATCTTCTCTGGTGGGTGACTTCTAGCAGATTGATGGGCTTCATGTATAACAACCGGATTATGTTGTGGTTCCCTGATGTATTTCCTTTGATTGAAGGTGGGTCAACAATGTACCAGTAGAGAAAACAGATACCTTCCAATTCATTTTATACTTGCTGTGGGCATAAACAAAGATGATAATGCATTTCAATGCTCTCTTCTTAATGCTTAGTTCCACACTAGTTATTATTTAAAAACTCGTAAATCACACACACACACACACACACACACACACACACACAGAGAGAGAGAGAGAGAGAGAGAGAGAGAGAGAGAGAGAGAGAGAGA
>JAJKFI010000024.1:5475965-5492249 GCA_029204185.1 Lerista edwardsae
GAGAGAGAGAGAGAGAGAGAGAGAGAGAGAGAGAGAGAGAGAGAGAGCAGTTATAAGATCTACTGATATTGATATTTCCCATGATACTTTTCCAACAGATGTTAGTTTTCTTTATCACTAATCTAATAATCCCTGAAGAGTACAATGAAAATTTGGCAAATTGATCCATTGCTAACTGGGCAAACAGGGAGATTTCAGAGTGGCGCCTCTTATATTTAGCAGGACAGGAGCAAATGACCATCTTTGTCTTTTCCAGTGGCTGTGGCTGGTATCTCACCTGTAGTTTTTTTAAGATTGTGAGCCCTTTGGGGACAGGGAACCATTGATTGATTGTATTATATAAACCACTCTGTGAACTGCTCCTATTTAAAAGTGGTATAAGCATGTCCTGAAATCTGCTGGTGTTCCATACAGACCCCACCGTGCCTGAAACCGTGGATACTGGGGATGCCTTTTTAAAGATAGGGGAACATCAGTGATTTTGCTGCAACAAGGTTAAATACAAGAGATTTGTTTAATGTTCCCCTATCTTTTTAATAGAGACATCTTGGTGCTGTGGGTTAAACTACTGCTGCTGGGCTTTCTGACCGGAAGGTTGGCAATTCGAGCCCGTGCGACAAAGTGAGCTCCTGTTGCTTGTCCCAGCTCCTGCCAACCTAGCAGTTCGAAAGCACCTAAAAATGCCAGTAGATAAATAGGGACCACTTCGGTGGGAAGGGAACGGTGTTCCGTGTGCTACGGCGTAGAGTCATGCCGGTCATATGACCACAGAAGCTTGTCCTCGGACAAAACACTGGCTCTACAAGCTTTGAAACGGAGATGAGCACCACCCCCTACAGTCGGTCACGACTAGACCATTCGGTCGTGGGGAAACCTTTACCTTTACCTTTATCATCTACAATATTCACTACACGAAATCAATGGGGTGAAATCATCTTGCAGTGATGCAATCATATCAAAAAGTGATCTGAAAGTCTTGATTCAAGACTTAAAAAACCAATCAAAGGTGGTATTTTGGAAGCCCAGTGCTTAGATTGTCCAGGCTGGCATTTAGTTGCTCGCTTGCTATCTGCATGACTGCATCAGTTGCTTCCAGCACTTTGTGTGCCTCACATCAAGGTAAAGGTAACGGTTTCCCCACAACCGAATGGTCTAGTCGTGACCGACTGTAGGGGGCGGTGCTCATCTCCGTTTCAAAGCCTGTAGAGCTGGCGTTTTTGTCCGATCATGTGGCCAGCATGACTCTATGCCGTAGCGCACAGAACGCTTCACATCAAACAATTCTATAAAACTGTGAGAAACCGCCTGATCTTGAATCGCACCCCTGCATGAGAGATAACTGTCGCAGATGTAATGCAGGCAAGATTGTGGAGGGCTCTGGGAGATGCTGACATCTGCAGCTCTCACTGAAGGATGTGTTACTTCCTTGGCTATATCTTGTGGTCATTCTGAGTGCATTACTACTACCCACCTTGCCCTTGGTTTCCAAGAGAACAATAATGTCCAAAGTGCCTCTCCCCCCACCTGTGAAGCTATTCAATTCATTCTAACCAAGGTTTTAGATTCTTGTAGTTTTCTCCACGAGAAACTACATTTGATGTTTGTTCGGAAGCAGTGGCATAGCTAGGTCATTTTGCACTCAGGGCTCATAAATTCTGAGTAAGCAAACATGGTCTAGCACTCTAATATACATTTTCTATGAATTGGGAAATTTTTCAAAATCTCATTTTTTTCCAATTTTTATTCTAAACTCTTGCAGTGCACTTCCAGAATGTGGGAGACCTGCCTGAGCAACGTCTGTAAATTACAGTAGGAACGAATGTCAGGAGAAGGAAACACGCCAATGAAGAAAAGTAAGGCTGATCTTTATTGTTGCAGGGCCTTATTGGGGTATGCTAATGATCTAATAACGAATAACCTTTAATAACACAGCTGCCAAGGGCTGTGCGTGTTATGACAAGCTCCTGCACCTCAAAATTTACCACTACACTACTATTAAAAAGAGTTGGGCATGGCAGGAAGCTGAACTCATGTAAAGAGCACATGCATGTCTCTATCTGGGAGATGGGCAGCCCAATCCTGACCTGCATGGAAGCAGACAAGCCCTCTGGCCTTTGCTGCATCCTACGCGGGCAGCGGTGTCATGCTACGGTAGGCTGGGTGGGAGGAACGGTTGAGCGGCAGCCCGCCCATTGCGTAATGCTCCGTTTCACCGGGGGTGGGGAAGACGGCGAAATGGAGCGTTATGCAACGGGTGGGCTGCCGCTCACCTGTTCCTCCCGTCCAGTGTACCAGTAGCATGACACCGCTGTACGCGGGGCAGGCAGCAGCAGAAATTCACTGTGGGCAAGGGGACATAAATCCAAGTGCCCGGATCGGGCCTCTGTGGCCTGGGGATGAGGGTTAGGATCCGGCCGAATGACACATTTGTGATATCTATGGGCCGACACAAGCAAGATGCGTTGGCTTAGAGCCCTCCTTGGGATTGGGCTCTGTCTGGAGTCTGGTCTGGGGCTCCGTTCACCAGGCAGGCACGAAGTAGCCAGGATCCTGGCCGGCACGCTTTCCCACGGGGACTGTGGCAGCAGCCCAGGGCCTCCCTGCCCCATTGGTGGGTCAGGCCAGGAGAAGCCCTTGGCACTGCCGCAGCAGTCAGGGCAGGCAGTCCACCCCTTCCCCCTCGATTGCAGTCAGGCCGGTCCTATTGTGATCGAGGGAGATGTCCACCAGGCCCGGAGAGGCCAGAAGCAGAAAGCCCCTGGCTGCAGTTGCCGGAGAAGGCAGGGTGGTAAGTGCTGGTAGGATCAGGGAGCTGGAGGATGGTCAGCCTGGGCTTGTGCAGCCTGGCCAGGAGGAAGAGGTGGAGCAAGAGGGCGGGGCAGCTCTATATAACCACAGGCAAGCCGGTGATGAGGGCAGTCTGGAGGAGGCTGGCCAGCCAGGGAACCCAAACAAGGCTGCTGGGAAGGAGGAGGACCAGGGGGTGAAGGAACCCCCTCCCCCTTGCCTATCTCTGAGGCTATCTCTTGCTGCACCCTAATGTCGGCTACTGCGAGGGCAAGCGCCTCTGGCCTGCCGACACGGTCTGATATTTTTTCCCCTTCACAGACCAGGGGTAGGGTTTTTTGTGATATTTCTCCCAAAATTTCTTGAGTAAAATAGGAAATTGCAGTGTTGCGTGTTTTTCTCCAAATGTTCATTGCGAATTGTACAAACAACGCAATAAATAAGGGGGAAAGGCCCTATGAAGGCAAGCAATCACTGGCATGCACACCCCAGCCTGAAATGTCCTGTTCAAAGGTTCCTGAGTTGCACTCTGGTTGCTGCTTGGAGCATGAAGAAGCAGCTGCTTACTACGTCTACATTCCATTAAAGTCACCCCAGCGTGCACTGTGAACTATGAACATGTGTGTTTGTGCAAGTTAAAGCAAGCTTTCTCCTGTTTCTCCCACTCCTCCTCCTGGTTCCTTACTGAAAACTATTTGGGGATTCCGCAAAACTATGTCAAAAAGAAACAAAAGGGGTATTATTTTTGTGAAACTGATTTAAATTTGTATTAAGCGGTGTTTTTTGTGTTTTGACCTAAATTTCGTTTTATGTCGCATTTTCAGTAGAAATTCTTATTATTAAGCATTCTGTGTTGATCACTGAAAAAACCATCCCTATTTATAACTAGCAGTGTACATCATTGTTGCATTGTTTTGCTTGTATGCTAGGTTTTGCAAGGCGCCTTACCTTGCCATGTAAACCGTTCCTCTCCCTCACTGCCATAGCCATTCCAGCTGTGGAAACAACACAGAGGCATCTCCTCTTTGTTGCGTTTGCCACCTGGAATGGCTATGACAGCAGGGAAAAGTTTACACAGCAAAGTGTACCTTGAAAAACTTGCAATCCTAACCTGGAGTGCAATCCTAACCTGGAGTTAGGCCTTCAAAGTTTGGCCACCACAAGGGACACAGTAAAATATGCTTGGACCACTCTCGGGGTCAGAGAGGCCCACACACAGACGTGCGCCATCCTCCCTGACTCCAAGAGTGGTCCAAACACGCTTTATGGTGGCCCTTGTACTGGCCAAAGTTTGCTGGCCTATCTGTGCCGCCCTAACTCCAATTTAGGATTGTGCCTCAGTCTGGCATGTGGGATGATGTATGCAGTGTCTTTTTAAAACATACAACTCATTGACAAACTGCAGGGGCGGATCAAAGAAACATTATGTTGAACTATGGTAACCACCTCTGTTCTGCAAGCATAGTAGAAGTCGATATCCCCCAACATTTGGTAAGAGAAATCTGTTACCCTTGTTCTATGCTAACTGAAGGAGTTCATAGTTACAGTCAGGCGCGTCGCGAGGGTATGGCACCCCAGGGCACGAGCCCTGGGGCGCCATAAGGGGGGGCACGCCGTTGGCATGGCGCCCCGCCCCGCCCGCAAATTTGCAGGCCCCTGCACCCCAGACGCCTTGGCTTTAAGCGCCCCAGCAGCAGCGTGGGGAAGGAAGCCGCTGCTGCGCGCCCCGAGCCAGGCGTGCGCTGGCGGCTCCCATCCTGGGCTGCCGAGCCCACCAACGTCATGACGTCACTTGACGTCATGACTTCGCGTGCCCTGGGCACGGTTTCGCCCAGATACGCGCCTGGTTACAGTAGTAAACAAGCCAAATGTGTATGATGGCACAATCCAATTGTGCCTGTGCCCTGGCAGAGCACAAGCTCCACTACTGCAGGCGGACACAAAAGCATAGGAGTTAGTGGGGCCAGAGGGAAGGGAGCAGGTCATCTTAGGGCACAATCCTAACCTGTGCTGGAACAGGAGGGCTAACAGTGCAGGTGAGGAGAGGGCTTGGGTGCAACTTGGAGTAAGGGGATTTTCAGGGAACCTCCAAATAGAGAAATGTGTTTTTGAAAAAATTTCAAGTTGTTTTCTCATACCTGGAAACATCTGTTGCCTTTGGTAATCTATGGTAGTCTACATATATGTTTTTTACGGGCATAACAATGTCATTTCCTGTTTAATGGCATACTTCCTCTCTTGGGGGAGTGTACAGGTTGTCGAACCGAAAAAGTGGGTCCCAGTGCTAGGAAGATTGGGAACCACTGTGGTAGACAATCAACAGCTGCATTTCCCAACAAAAATTATAAGGAGAAGCCCAGGACCACGAAGAAGACGTACACAGAGAAACAAGGCCTTTGCTTACATTGCTGACTTGGGTTTGTGTTTCAAGGACCTCCAAAACAAAGTAGGTCAAGGAGGCCCTCCAGACCCATGTTTTCTCTTAACACGCTCCGTAAGCTAGCACACCATTTCTACTGTACACTGTGTTCCTCTTAATTACAAATGTATGCTTCCAATCACCACAAAGACTTCACATTGCTCAAAGGAAATTTTTCTTCAAAGGCTTCAGATTGTCAAAGGGAGAGCCCAGCCCCCTTCTGAGAGCCGCCATTGCTGGGGGGCATTCCTTCCCTAATAACTCATCCACAGTAGAGGGACCCGTCAGTTCAAGTGGCCACCCTCACACTACATCTGACTTGGCCTAGGGCTTCCCAGATGGAAGAAATGCCTTTAAAAGAAGAAGACGACGACGCATTTGTGAATATTGTTATAATCCGCTCGTCCCTGGAGGAGGCGAGAGAGCTTTGGCCCAGTCAAAGCAAGCAATCCCCATGGCATTTCCTCGTTGAATTGTTCTTCTGTGGACAGTTGGCACAGGGAAAAATAAACACAGAGTTATTTCAGTGCCGTTCAGAAGGACGGCTTCCTGGCCAGGAATGAGGCTGTGAACCGTTCCGAATAGGGCCTTCGCTCCTGAGGTGAAGCCGTCATTGGAATGCTTCACCTCTGGCAGTTCCCAGAGCAACAACAACAAAACGTCATCAGGACCAATAGTTTGTATAACTTATGACCTTCAGAGCCAAACTAGATAGTATGCTTTTTGTGTGGCTGAAGCCTTCATGCTATTTTTTTTTCAAATACAGGCGTGCCCCCAGTATTATTATTTATTTATTTATTTATTTATTTATTTATTTATTTATTTATTGTCATTGTATTACACAACGAAATTCACTGACACCCGGAGACCAAAACCAACGCACACACTAAGCTCCCAAACAATCCCCCCACATCCCCCCCACCCCCTACCCTCCCTTAAAATTCCTCTTTAAACACAAACATCCACACAATAGACAATAGTACAGTCCGACTGCCCCTATCTACTGGTACTTAAGTTCATTGTTCAATGCTATTATAGCTCTAGGGTAAAAACTGTTTATGAAACGTGTCGTCCGAGTTCTAATAGTCCTATATCTCCTGCCAGAAGGCAGCAATTCAAAAAGGTTGTAAGCAGGATGGGAAAAATCTCTAAGGATGTTATGTGATTTCTTTAAACAGCGGGTGGCGAAAATATCATCAAGGGTAGGTAGCCGGAGCCCGATAGTATGCTGGGGATCCGCAGGGGATCAGTTCTGTGGACCCTCGGCAGGTACGGAAACTGTGGCTATGGGGGCACCTGATTCCTAGCCCCCCCAAGCACTCCCCCAGTGCACTCCCATTAGTGTAGTTTAAAGGTGGCTGGGGGCAGTGTGTTTGAACAGGTACCTGGAAGCATTTAAGCGCAACATAAGCAGGCTGCCGGGAGCTTGAACGCTTCGCAAAGCTTGATCTAATGCCAAAGATTAGCATTACAGTAGAGCTATGTTTTGAAGCATGCAGGCTCCCTGCAGACTGCTTTCGTCGCACTGTAAGCTTAAATGCTTACAGCTACCTATTCACACATGTTGCCCCTGGCAACTTTTAGACTACACTCACAGGAGCACACAAGACGGGAGGGGTGCATTGGGAGGGACTACGGATGCAGATGCCCCCATGTCAGCAGTTTCAGAGGTAGGATCATTTGGGGAAGAAAACAGGATGACGCATTTCACAGCCTTCAGAGGGCCCAGCTCATGGGCTGGCAGTAGCAGCGCCCAATGTGCTGCCAGGAGACCCAGTTCAAAGTCCAAAGGCCCCACCAAACATGTGCCAACACAACCAGGGTTGGGATGCTGCTCTGGCCCATGGCAGTTTTTGGAGCAGAACGTTTTTATTTTAAAATTTATTCCCTGCACTTTAAATAGTTATTTTAAATATGTATTCCCTGCACTTTAGGGCTAGACCTCCCAGGACAGCCAACAGCCAACAGGGAAAACGATACCGCCAGATAAAATAATAAATAATAATACTTGTATTTATATACCGCCTTTCTTAGGTCACTAGATTTCTCTAATGACTGTAGCTCAAGGCAGTTTACATGGGCAGACTTTATTCATAAACCCAAAGGGTTTTTACAATTTACAGAAACGTTCTATCTTACAAGAATTACAACACATACAGATGGATCTTTCTGGATTTAGTCTTCCTTCTGGCCACCCCTTTGTCTTCTGCTGGCTGATAAGCGTCTTCCCTGCTCCTATCAGAGAAGCAGCTGACCCGGCACACTCCCCCAGGACACTCCCCCTCTCACAAGGCAGCTGGAGGCAGCTCAGCTGTTAATCAGTCGCAATTTACAGGTCTGCCACTCACAGAGACTTCCAGTAGTCCTGAACGGACGACCTTCAGATCTTTCAGCTCTTATCTTCAGGCAAACAGAGGCATTAACTCTCTTGACTAAATCTTCTGACCCAGATAAAACCGCAATACAAACAGAAACAGTAAAGCAGCAGTCAAGCAAAAACATCAAGCAAAATGAGCACTCAAAGGCTTTCAGGAACAGGAGCCTCCTGAAAGAAGAGAGGGGAAGGATTTGGAAGATGTCCCAGGGAAGGGAACTTCGAAGATGAGGCACCACCACCCAAAAAGTCCTGTTGCTAGTACTCAGGGAACACATTGAAATTTGCATCAAAGGTGGGCCAAAAGACCAGGGGTGGAGAAGCAGATTGCAAGGCCCAGACAGGCTCATTTGGGAGAAAGCAATCCTTAAGAATTTTGCCTTTTACATCTGTCTAATCCTGCAGTAGGGTCGTGGTGGCGCAGCGGGTTAATTCGCTGCTGCTGGGCTTTCTGACCAGAAGGTTGGGAGTTCAAGACTGCGTGACCGAGTGAGCTCCCTTTGCTTGTCCCAGCTCCTGCCAACCTAGCAGTTCGAAAGCACCTAAAATGCAAGTAGATAAATAGGGACCACTTCGGGGGGAAGGTAATGGCGTTCCGTGCACTACGGCGTAGAGTCATGCTGGCCACATGACCATGGAAGCTTGTCCTTGGACAAAACGCCGGCTCTACAGGCTTTGAAACAGAGATGAGCACCGCCCCCTACGGTCGGTCACGACTAGACCATTCGGTCATGGGGAAACCTTTACCTTTAACCCTGCAGTAGCATAGCTAGAGGGGGCAAAATAGCAAGTACTGCAGGTGCCACAATGCACCATGTAAGCGGCCCCTCCCAGTCGCCGTTGAAGCCATTCTGGGTAGCAATGGCAACATGCAGGTGCTCGCTGAACTAAATTGTGTCTCCTGTGCATTCCCATCGCTACCCGAGATGGCTGTAATGGCAAGTGGCGCCACTTACACAGAGCATTGCGGCACCTGCAGTATTTACCATTTTGCCCCCCTCTAGTAACGCTGCTGGCATCTTGCATTTAGAAAGGGACTGGGAAGTTTTGTAAAAAAAAATACAACTTACAATGTATTCATGCTTCAGCTCCTGGCTTCACCAGCCCCTATATGTCTGCCTGCCTGGCGCATGACTTGCTAAACAAGCCATGCCTAGCTAATCCTTGGTGAAGTGAAGTTATACTGCTATCCAACCCTTCGAAACAAATGTTGAATTTGCATGCGATATAAGGGAGGAAGGACAACATGTGAACAAAATCTGTCAGCAAGAGCTGAAAAAAAGAGCCTAATTGTGGATCTAGGTGTTGTCAGTGTGGAATAGTTTATCAAAATGACATCATCTATTCTCATAAAAGACTGTTAATGTGGATTTAGAAAATGAAGCCTTTTCTAACAAACCGGTTCCAAAATTCTTATCCTTTGTACTGTTGCAATGAGTTGGTGCATGGAATAGAAGAGTACGAGTGCAATCCTAACCAACTTTCCAGTGCTGATATAGCTGTTCCAGTGGGGCACGTTCTGCATTCTGCAATGGAGTCGGAGTCATGGAGGCCTCTTCAAGGTAAGGAAATGTTTGCTCCCTTTCCTCGAAGCTGCATTGCCCTTACACTGGTGCTGGAAAGTTAGTTGTAAGCAATGTAAGCAATTACACCTTCTATTTTCTTACAGTAGCGGTGGCATGAAGCTTTCTGTTTTCATTGGACTACTGTTGGACTGTTTGCTCATATCTGCAACTAAATATATATTTGTATGTGGATGTCATTAAAAATCAAAGAGAGGCAGTAAGGTATAGTGGTTGGATTTAGAGTGGGAAGACCTCATGAGGTTTAAAGGAAAACCTTGGCCAGTCACCTTTTCTCTACTTGTTGTGAGAGATGGTTGTATGCCACCCTGAGCTCCCTGGAGAACAGGTGAGATAAAAATTTAAGGAAATAGTTTTAACAGTCCAATGTGGTCATCCACTGCCAAAAGACACAGAATCAAGTTTAGAAGTCCTGAATAAAGTGATCCTGAGTGCAATCCTAACCTGGAGTTAGGCTGGCACAGTCAGGCCAGCAAGGTTTGGCATGCACAAGGGACACCGTAAAGTATGTTTGGACCACTCTCGGCATCAGAGGCCAGCACACAGGTGCGCGCCATCCTTCCTGACTCTGAGAGTTTTCCAACCATGCTTTACGGTGGCCCTTGTGCAGCCAAACTTTGTTGGCCTTACTGTGCCAGCCTAACTCCAGGTTAGAATTGCGCCTTCAGAGAAATATCTCAACATCTCAAGTTCTTTCATTGTCCGACCTTGGACTCATCAGCTGCAGTGACATGAGGTCCCCAACCGTAGAGCAAAGTCAGCAGCTGCACCATGCCAAGGTAGCACGGCCTGAAGGCAAACCCCATCCAGAAAGCAGAAGTGCTTTCAGCTCTTCAAGAACACTCTCTGTGTTGGGAACACGGAGCGACCACTGGCCTGGCTGCCAAGCACCAAGGAAGACAAAGAGGAAGTACAGGTGAAGACAAAAGGGAAGTACAGGTGGGGTCCAGCCAGGAAGGAAGTGGGGGAGGCAGACATGTCATGTAGCAGGTATGCGGGGGTATGCAAGTACCCGTTCCTAGGATTAGGGCTGGCCCCGCCCATTCTCCCGCCCACTCGTCGACTCCGTCAGCGCTCCACTCCGCCCCCTGCAACGTTTGAATTGCCTGCACATTTGAGTTGCCTGCATGTTCTCAGAGCCAGGCAGGCAGGCAGGCAGGCAGGCAGCGGAGCGAGGGAGACTAACGGCAGCAGCAGCGTGAGCAGGTAGGCTGCCTGGGGCTCCCTCCCAAGGAGGCGCAGCGGTTCCTGGAGGGGGGAATTGGTAGCCCACACGGCGGCCCCGGGGAAGGCCCGGGAGGCGCAGCGGTTCCTGGGGGCGGTTCCTGGGTTCCGGCTATGACCTCACTTCCGGTGGGCGGGCCCCGACACAAGTGCCAATGAAAAGTGAGTACCTGTTGCTAAACCATTTAGATGCCATTACTGGGGGGAGGCATAAAAAGTGGGAATACGAGCATTTGCTCGTATTCCTTCCATAAAAAGGAATACGAGCGAATGCAGCCAGAGAAGGCTTATGGATTCCAAGGGGTGAGGAGGTCTGGGAGGCCTGGGGCAGGAAGGGGAGCAACTGGGAATGGAGCATATAAACCATGCAGCACCTGTGTTGAGAAGGCCAGTAGGGAACCTACCTTTATGTCCATGGGTGGGATGCTGGGTGGGAGGGATGCTCCTGGGGCAGAAGTAGCCTTGCCAAGAGGCAAGCGATTTCAGCCTCCCCACCCACCCGTGATATTGTACGGCTCCGAAACTGAGCCTGGTGTGCCGTGGGCCAGATTGTGCTCTAAGTTCTTTCCCCTTCCCTTGACTCCTATTCAGTTCACATCCCCGTCCTTGGACAACTGCTGTTTCCCCCAGGAGGAAGCTCCCCTTGGTACCAGTTACAGTACATTGTAATTTGTCTTCCACATCAGTAGCAGATTTAAAGGGACAGGTGGCAATTTCTGGGTTGCAAATGCAGCCTGTCAATCTTACCTCCAGATAAACATGTTTAATTGATGCAATCTCCCCCTGAATAGGATTAGAGCTGAAAATGGATGTTGAGGGGGAGGGAATGAATTCTGGGGCTTCACAGCCTTAGAACACAAAGTCTAAAATTCAGCTGCAAAAATGCTTCCAATTACGCCTCTGCTGAGTACAGTCCTGCAAGGAGATAAATGCAAACCAAGACAGGAATTTCATCTTTAACTCATTAATTTTCTATGAAGAAACCACATGGCTAGACATTAAAAACAGAGCTTTATCAATCAGTACAGGCTGTCCTTTCATATGATTTTTTTACTGAATGAAAGCAGACAGCAAACTTGATTTTGTGTTTGCTCTGATTTTATTAACCTAATAAAACGGAGCAAAAAAATAAAAATGAAATTAATTTAAATCAGTAGGAAAATGCCGAGACCAAAACGAGGTTCCCATAGAAGTTGTGATATATGCCATTTTTCATTTTCTCTCATGCAGATTTTCTGAACTCCTTTTAGAGGCAGAGCTGTTTTTCTGTACCACAACAAAGATAATAAAAAAGAGAGAGAGAATCTTGGAATCAGAATTGGCAATCTGTAAACAATTGCATCTTTATTTAATGCAAGCGTTTCTGGCAGAGAAGAAAGATAGTGGCTCAACTAGAAAGTCCTTCAGACCCGGAAAGAGAGTAGGAAGGAGTTTGTAACGTTCCTCTTTCTCTCCCACTCTTGCAGCTTAGTGCTAAATAGTCTGCCGCAATTAGCACTTGCCCTCCAAACTAGAATTGTAAATCGGGGTTTGAATTTGAATTGAGCTTCTAATTCTGGGAAAACTCCAAGCATGAGAACAAAACCGAGCCCCTCTGGATTAGACCAAAAGGCCAGAATCCTACTTTTCACAGTGGCCACCTAGATGTCTCCTTCCTGTTGTCATCCCCTCCTTTCCCCACAACTTGTATTCAGACGCATAGTGCTGTGGAAACTGAAGGTAGCCTATATCTAATACGGCAGCCACTGGTAATAAATTTGTCCTCCGTGTATTTATCTAATACCCTTTTATAGAAACCTAGGCTAATGGTCATCATCACAACCTGTGTCCAATTTGGACATCATGGCAAACTTCCTTGGACACAGGAATCTTGGGGTGCTGGTGGGCACCATGTCTCCTCTGTTGTGTCCCCCAACATAGCACCAGGGACAATGTGAGGAGATCAAAATAGCAGCTCCAGTGGTGTCATTGCTTGCACCACGACATTGGGCACTTGAGAGCTTATTGGATTGTGGCAGAAGCAGTGGCATTTTTTTCATTGCCAGCATAGCTGGACTGTACATTTTGATAGAGCAAAATGCCCTCGATGCAGCATCCTTCTGGGGTAATGTATGTTGAGAGCACTGTGGGGGTAGCTGGAGGGGTGGCAACCACAATTAATAGAACTTTCCACTTAGGAACAGTGTTGTAGTTTGTAGGGTGAAAACATGCTCAATGCACATGACACTGCATGGACCAGCATCTCCCAAAGGGCTCTCAGACACAGTAGCATGGCTATGCGGGAGGGCAGCTTTGTAAGTATTGTAGGTGCCGCAACTGTGGACCTGATCCCTTCCACTCACCTTCAGAGCCATTCTGGGCAGCATTGCCATTCTGGGCAGCATTGCCATCATGGCTTATTACTGCGCCTGCAATGCTTGCTGTGCTTCCCCCCTGTAGCTACTCTACTGCAGAGCCATATTGCATCTTGTGTAAAGGGGATTGTTCTCCTTCCCCCCCCCCATAGCACTCCCATTTCAATGCCATAATAAAATGATGTGTTTCTAGTCCAGTGGTTCCCAAACTGTGGGTTGGGACACACCAGTGGATTACGAGCCAATTTCCGGTGGTTCGCGAAGTACTTAGAGCAGCCATATTGAAAATATGGGAAGATGGGATGTTGGAAAAGGGGGAGGGCTGTGTGGTTATTTTGCTTGTGTCAAGGTTGCAAATAGGCTTTTTTTCTTTCCGATTCACTTTGCTATTGGAAAATGGCTGAGAAATAACCCAACGTATTGCTGCCGTCTCAGGAAAGCAGCAGGCTCTGGCGTCACAGTGATGACACTTCCAACCATGACACCATTTCCGGTGGGTCCTGGACAGACTGTCATTCTAAAAAGTGGACCCCAGTGCTAAAATGTTTGAGAACCACTGCTCTAGTCCTTCGAATATAGCACAGTTTTTGTTGTTTCGTTTTCCAAGGACTGTACTGTGCTGCTTACTGAATGCAACCTGCTTCTAATTTCAACTTGTTTAGACTTCCACTTCAGTAAGTTCTCTGGTTCACCTCACTTATTTGTTGTGACTACGGAAACCAGCCAAAGTACCCCCATATGCAGATGAGACAAATAGGTGAAGTAAAACGAGAACATTCCCCAATAATGGGTGAAATTTTGACAAATACAGAGATCAATGTGTTCCTATCTAAAGGGGGATCTTACCTACAGGCTTTTCCGTTCATAAGCCCATTCCCATCATTCACATTCTTGGGGGTCAGGGAATGCAGATAAACGGAGTTCTGCTCCAGATCACTCCGGATTTGTTAAACCTGAGGCTTCACCAGATAATCAGATAGCAATTCCAACAAAACAAGCTTAAAAATAAAGATGGCGACCATGCAAAACAGAGTCTGGGGAGAGAGGGGGGGATAGATAAAAAGGGAAGTGTTATGGCTAGGGGTGTTGGGTTTTTGGTGATATTTTTTTCCCCAAATTTCTTAATTAAAATAGCAAATTCTGGTGTTAATGTGTTTTTTTCAACATCCTCATTCCAAGTTTTCATTCTTATTAATTTTAAATGCTTTAAAAGTGTATTGGGTGATGATATAGGTGATATAGTATCAACAGATTCAGCCACAGTATTATTTCTAATTTTAATTTCTGGAAAATATCTTAAAACACCAAAAAATTGTGTTTTTATTCAGATATTTTAACTGACAAAAGGCGGTGTTTAACTGCCAAAAAGCAGTTTTCAACAACAACAAAAACCCATGCCTAGTTATGGCTTCATTGTAATCACAGCAATTAGATGTTACGGGCTGCTCTTTTTCTTCTGGAATTTTCTGCTCCGGTTTCTGTTATTACTTTGCAGGCTTTTGTTTTATGTTGTTTATTTCTACTGTACCATCTCCGCATATGGAACTTTACAGCGAATTAGTGTACATTGATTTACAGCGAATTAGGTATAATATTGTATATTATACAATAGAGAGAGACTGGGCTCTCTCACAGCCCAATCCTATCCAACCGTCCAGCAGCCATACAATCACAATGCAGCCCTGATATAAGGGAAAACAATATTCCCTTACCTTGAGATGGCCTCTGTGACTGCCTGCCACCTAGTGATGTAATCCGGGCGCGCCAGGAACCGGAACGCCCGGATGATTGGCAGCCCTCCGCCCCTATGGTGGAGGCCAGCCACGCCTCCCTGCGCCTCCCTGCGCCTGGAATCGCTCCATTTCAGAGCGATGATTCGGACGCATGGGAGGGAGGGTGGGCCCAGGAACAGCTCGCCTGTCCTCGGGAGAGGCGGCGCAGCCCGGGCCCATCCGCGGAACAAGCGGAATGCCATACTGGCCCTTTCCGCCCAGATGCCACCGCTGCTGCCACTGCTAGCTCCACAGAATGCAGTGCACATCCCATTGGCATAGCTGCATCAGTGCTGGAAAGTTGGACAGGATTGGGCTATTAGAGGGAGAATATACAATATTACACCAAAAAACACCTTCAGAAGTAGCAATATCTAAGAATTAGTCCATATACTGGTAGTTACTTTAAAAAAAATGAGCAGTCACAACCATCCTTTGCATGGACGTTGAGTCCAGTCCTCTGGGCTGCTGCTCAGCGCTGGCTCCAGGTGTCGTAAATGTGCTGTAAAGTGCGTTTACGGCACCTGGTGAGGAGAGAGCGCTAACACTTGGGCCATGCCAGTCATCGCTGTGCCCGAGTGTGGGTGGCGCAGCCTGTTGGCACTCCAGCAGTGCCAACCAGTGTTAAGGCCTGCCAGGGCAGAGTGGGAGGCAAGGAGGGGGGGTAGAATTGGGACGGGAAGGGCAGAGCAGGGGTGGGGCCACAGTGGTTTTCACCGATGGAGCCTGTCCTCCGTGTCAGGCACAGCCCTCCGTGTCAGGTGCAGGCCCCTCCCCCCAAATGTCTCCTATGGCTGCTGCGGCGCCTGTAGGATACAGCGGTAGCCGTGTTGGCAAAGCTGCGCCTGCTGCCTGGCACCTTAGGATTGGGCTGTTCTTTTTGCCCCGTGGCCTGCACTTGTGGAGTACATCATCCAGCAGATCTGCTGTCCACCATTTCTCTATACCGCTTGGCCTGTCTGATCAAAAGAATTAAGTCAAAAGAATTAAGAATTAAGTCAAACCAAAAGGATGAGCACACATTATATAATAAAGTTTTGACCTTTAAAGCCCTTTACGGCTCGGGTCCGAGGGACCGCCTCCTTCCATATAATCCATATAATCCTACCCGTACTCTTAGGTCATCTGGGGGGCCCCCTTTTGACTGTGCCGCCACCAGGAGAGGTGAGGGGGATGGCGGCCAGAGATAGGGCCTTCTTGGTGGTGCCCCCCCCCAACTTTGGAACACCCTCCCCTTAGAATTGAGAACTGCTCCCTCTTTGGCATCATTCTGGTGGGGGCTGAAGACTTTTTTTATTCAAACAAGCCTTTAACTGTTGACAGGCAGGCTGGCATTTTTTACATTCTATCTTTTTAAACTGTGGGATCTGCGGGGCTTGTTGTTTTTTAATTTTACTGTTCTTAATATTGTTCTTAATATTGTTTTAATTGTACATATTGTGGTTTCCTGTACTGTTTTTTAAGGTTGTAAGCCGCCTTGGGTGCCCTCGGGCAAGAGGCAATATTTCAAGTGGTGCTCCTCTTATTGTCCCTCTTCACCCCAGCACAGTGTCTTTCTCGTGGCTGTTGCTGGTGGTGTTCTCCATTCTTTTAGATTGTGAGTCCTTTTGGGACAGGGAGCCATCTACATTATTATTTGCCTGTAAACTGCTTTGTGAACTTTGTGTTGAAAAGCGGTATATAAATACTAGTGATTGATTGATAGAAATTGAATTAATAATAATAATAATAATAATAATAATAATAATAATAATAATAATAATAATAATAA